>CAEMYA010000238.1:4379877-4426581 GCA_903131615.1 Diplodus sargus | reverse complement strand
AAAGAGTCTTTGAGTTTTGGATTGTTGGTTGAAAAAAAAAAAAGAAGCAATTTTAAAGATGCCACTTACAGGGAAAACTCACCAAATGTTCACAATAAAGTGTATTTACGGGTCTTGGTGAGTACTGCAGCAGGTGTGAAAAAAGTAGTATGAAGCATTTTGTGGCTCCAAAGGAAACTGGATGAAATCTGATAAGTTGCCAAGAATGATTTCACTCAGTGGCTAAATTGCATTATGGGTAATGGAGGCACCAGGTTTTGGAAAGCGGTCCACTGGTAGCATTGCATCACCTCTATAACACTGTTTGACAATTTAAAAACAGATAAACCAGAGACATCACCTTTTTTATTCCATGCAGTCTTCTTCCTTTTCAAAATCTGCTGCCAACATTAATCACAATGCAGCTTAACCACTGAGTGACCATCACTGGAAGCAATTGCTCAGACAACATGCAGCTTCCTCTGGAGCCACAAAATGCTTTATACTATTCATGTATTTATTTGTTTATTAAACATGCAGTAGTACTCCCCCAAACCTGTGAATTCACTTTAATGTGTAAAATCAAATCAACCCTTTAAGGTTGTGATATAATACTTTTTACACAATATAGAACTAATCATTGAAATCATGGCTAGAATATGATAGCACAAAGATGCTCCTTTGGCACATGACTGCTGAAAGCTCAAGTCATTAAGTCTATATGCTAAGCTATGCTAATCATGTTGCGGCTCCATTTCCATATTTATGACACTTTTAATTTTAAGAACTCTCAGAAAGTTAATGTGTATCTCTCAAACCATTTTTTAATGAAGTAGAAACAGGAATAGAACATGCACGTGTGAAGGAGAACAGATGATTCACACTTGTTTGGCACTGGTTTCACGAGGTCGACCGAGGTCTACCGACTGTAGATGTGTTGGATGCAAAATGAGAATACCCAATCAGTGAAGAAGCTCGCCTTAAGATCTAAGGGCACAGCCTCTCATTATCTTTGTAACACAACCAACAGGATAGAACTAGATTAATCAGGAATTCCCTCCTCTTCATTACCACTGCTACCTGCTTATTTCTCCTCAAAACATCCTGTGCGACCTGCTTCCTCTCACGTTGTCAAGGTGGCTGCAGCTCCTCATGAATTTCCAGCATCTTGTGGCTCTTAATTCCTTTTGAGGGGGTTAGAGAGGAAATAAACAAAGAAATTAATGGTCATATGATGTAAGTGGAAATGTAATCATGTTGCTGTACAAAGGATTTAGAGGGGGAAAAAAAATCTACTTAACCAATCAGATGAAAGAGTGGATACAGGTAGCAGTTGCTATGGCAGCAAGCACTGCCTTGCACAGAAGAGCATTTATGCGTTGGCTTCTTTTATTCTCTCAGCAGATCTATATTACAGCCAAATTGGTTATTAAAGCGCCTGTTTTATCATTCTGAGATACAATACAATATATTACAATTATATTAAACTACATTGAAATGGCTCTCTGTCCCTTTTGATTGGGGAACAATCAGGAATTAGACACACTCGAAAACATAGCAGCTATATGTTGGAGAATCATTTCAAGGCCTCTCACCAGTTTAGGCCAAGAAATAAAAGTAACTCCTCCCGAGTTACTGAACTCTTTTCCTTTTTCCACAGTCTCTCTTCAGTTACAATTCAATCTCTGCTTCCTCGTGGCTGAAATCACACTTGAACACTTGACTGAGGAGCCAACAGAACCGCTAACACCACTGGTGGGGAATTATTTTTTGCTTTTGAGGAGACATTTCCTGCAGTGGCACCGAGGCCCTGTTCACATTTTGCATTGGTGTGCGTCCAGAGTGATCTGATCACTCTTAATAAAGGTTTGAACACTCCCAAAGACGTATCGAGGTCGTATTAGAGATCTGATCTCTCAGAACACATTTCGAGGTGGTTCCGTGGCGCATGTGACTGCGCTCTTTTAGCAGTGTGTACAGACACGTGTCCTGCGCCACACTGAAGGACCGCCTACTCCGCAAAACAACACAAAGAGACCACAACAACATTCATTATGAATTACATACCGTCAATAACATGTTTAAGCAGCAGACTTTTGTAAACACGCTGTCTGTTTTAATTATCCATTGAATTCGTAACGGCAATATCCCCAGACTCCCTTGCAAATCGTGTGATTTTAAGAGTTTCTGCACTATGAAACAATTAACAAACTTTTTTAAACGGCTACAATAAACTCCAAACAGCGTCAATAACTTCCCATTTACACCAGAAGTATTAAAGAATATAATATGTCGACAGTAAACGTTACTTTTTTGTCATCTGTGGAGATGTCACCAGATTCCATTTTTTTAAAAAAGCTTAATTTTGAGACTTGTTGCGTTAGAAGATACGGTGTAAACTGTGTGAAATGCTGTCTACAGCACATTCTTAACTATTTCAGCCTACCTGTTAATTCAGCTAATGTTATACTCAAAGATACTTTTTTCTTTGTGTTTAAAACATATCTGTTGCTCCAGTGATGTAGGTGGATATTGACATATACTGTAAGACGTGTCGAGACATATTTATGCCAGCAGTGAATTGACAAGCTTAAAGCTGTCCACCTGTGATTGGATCCCTCAGGACAGATGCTGAAACTAAACGTGAACAGCCTCTACAATGCTAGCAATTTCAGGAAGGTTGTTATTATGAGAAATACAGGATGGCTAAGCCCCAAGGTGAGATCTATGTTCATGCCATGCTCATGTGTGGAGGCATTAGTGTCGCCCCAGAAAGGTAAATATTTACCCAGGTATCAGTGACCATTTCTAATTTTGTTTCTCTCCAGCGTCCTTCCATCATCTTTACCTCCATCCTTCCTTTGGGCCTAAGAACTGGATGTATAAATACAATGAGGTTGACTGTCCCAATATTTTGACATCTGTCAAAGCAGTTTTGTCAGAGGAAACATGGAAGTAACTTTTCAGTAAATCTTGACAAGCAATGCCTGTTATCACACACAAGCTGCTTGACCTACATACAATATTTTTTTTTAACGCAACATTAGTGAAGCAATAAGAGTCTTAGCTGCCATGAACGATTTGCATGGAATAATGTTTTTGAGTGCTACATTTCAAAGACGCATCTGTCCTAGAAAACTCCTAAATCCAGCTGTTTTTGCCACTTTAATACATAACACCCAATGCCAATCAACCCTGAATTTAATGACACATTTAAAAAAACAAAAAATCAGTTGCCTTGTGCATGTCAAATCAGCTGGTCATGATTAAACATGATTAAGCCGAGCGACTTGGTCACCACTCAATATGTAATCGACACAGATATGTGTGATGATAACAATTTTTTTTGAAAGTCTCATCCAAGTTCTGCACACATCCTCCCTCTTTAATACATTTTCCTCCCCTCATTAGAGCGATACTTCCTGGGAG
This sequence comes from Diplodus sargus, assembly GCA_903131615.1. Classification (NCBI taxonomy): domain Eukaryota; kingdom Metazoa; phylum Chordata; class Actinopteri; order Spariformes; family Sparidae; genus Diplodus; species Diplodus sargus. The sequence continues at coordinate 4,423,173 of CAEMYA010000238.1, read as the reverse complement.
GAGATGAGAGGTTGTTAGGGAGGAGGGAAACGGAGCCGTAGGAAAGACAAACAGGCTGCCGAAACCAATGACCACATGCTCTGTGGTGTATGGCGGCAGAGAAAATACAGGCAGCCTCCAAGTGCCAACCTTTCGTCACAGGTAGAATGAAGCCATCTCAAATAAGCTACTGTGACCTGTGCTCAGGGGTCACTAACCCCAACAGTCAATAACTGGCACTGAAAACCCTTAAGCCTCAAGCCTTTGGTTAGTTTAGAGACCTTTCAGTGGCACTGCCTGACCTCTGTCTCTTTCTGCCCCGTAGATGTGAGTGTTTTCTCTGAGTCAAAATGTTCAAGTGGCAGAAACGATCTCATTTGTTGAAGAAAATCACAACGGATGAATCTAAAGAAGCACTGTTCAAGGCGGTTTCTGTTGGGCATGCAGCAGCCTCGGATGGGGATCATAAGGCTTTAATGCCATTATCTCTCAGCAAAAAGGTAATGACATTCGAATGATTATTTTGCCGCCACATTGCACACGCGCAAGATGCAACCGCTGAAAGGATCCTTGGGAAATCATTCGAATCGTATTACGACAATAGTGCAGACAACTGGGCAGCGAGGGCTTTCGGTAAGAAAATGACTCTATATGTCATTGTGTGGCCGTTTGTCTAAGTATATTGTGCTTTTGCAACCATGAACAGGAGCAAATTCGCCACTGGATTCTTTATACCTGCTTAGCTAAAAGATGGGTCTATTCCTGCCAATGACAAATGTCTTTGAGGTCGCTCATTGGTATTCTTTATATTGCTCTCAGCCATGTTACCAAGCTTTATTATTTTTCTCTCCAGACCATGTATCATCTGACCCACCCCTCAGTAGGTCCACAGCAATGTCTTTTCTTTTAAGTTTTGAAGCAGCTTTGCCTTAAATAAGGGTTGTCCCATACAAAAATACTGCAGTTGACCATGTCATTTCAGCACTCACTTTTAAATCCATAGCTCCCAGCCAGCATCATCAGAGAGATATTTCTGCTGCTTCACTGGGTGCTGAATTTGTAAAAACATATTCAGCTCAATTCGTTTGAGGACCACTGGTCTATTTGTTTAGTAGACTCTGGCCCACATTTGTTAGTTGGTTCTTATCTGGTTAAGAACCACCTTGTTGTAAGAACTGGCCAAATGTTTGGACTGAATTGCGCTACACAATAACTTTAGGTTTAATAGTTCTACATACACTCATTGTTGCCGATGCCTCATATCCATTTAATATCCTCATTTGATTTAATACATTTTTGTACACAGCTTTGGTCAGACTGCCCTATTTTACTGTCAACAATGTGGTACTAAATATATTAATTTTGCATTACTTTCACCAAAACACATCAAATATAAAATGGAAGGGTAATATTGTTTCGCTAAGCACAAGTTTACCTGGCCTATATTGACAATAAAACCTCTTACTGTCTCTGTGGTCTGTTTAGAAAACACCTAGAAAAACTGAACTCTCCCCTACCATAACGGTTTGATATAGATTGTCTACCATCGTGGGTAATTGATTGGGAGGATACATGAAAGATCCACATCACTGGCAGTGCTCTCATTATTCCAGGTGCTGTCCCAGGGCTAAACATTAAACAGATAAAAGTGGGGGACTTTCATATTCATGTTGTAAGCAGCCACATAGTAAAAAAACATACACAACAACTGCAGGAAGAATAGAAAATGTGTATTTTATAGGTGGAAGTTTTATTTTATGTGCACAGTCAGTGATGGACTTCACAGGACAACATTCACAAGTCAAAATTAGATCAACAGAAGCCGATTTTTGATCCTTTCGATTAGTGGACCCTTACAGACTAAAGAATGAAAAATTATCCAAGAAGGGACACAAATTAGGTGTTCATGGCCACTTCAAATCTAGGGAGTCACCACTTTCTTTTGTCTCTTTTGCCTGCCATGCCAACAAATCAGAATGAGTTACTCTGCAGTTCTTATAGTTTCTGGTGAATTAACTGGACAACTGAATTGTGGTGAATCTAACTGAATCAAACTGAGCTGAGCATGTCCGCATCGACAGAAATTTAAACATGTATGTCTTTATGAGCCTCTTTCAAGTGGCTTAAACTGAACGCCCATGACACAGTGGGTCTGAAAAACATCCATGAAAAATCCTATTGGAAACGTGTTATATTACTCCTTTTCTGCTTACAGTATTATATCACTGTGATGCATTACATTTATAGTGCCTTGGTAGTAGCAATAAAACTGACGCTGTTAGGTAACTGGCAATAAGAAGATTTCAATTTGCATGTCAAAGTCGGTACATTGTGTACTAAAAATTTTACTTTCTGAGTTGTTGTTTGGACTTGAGGGTGCGTTTATGTGAATTTTCCGAGATGAGAGCTAATTTTCCTGATTATTCTGAGACCACTTGAATACATTTATAAGAGTCAGACAAGAGTGTTATCATCCTCACGGACTATCATTCACACCACTCTTTCACCCACACAGATTATTCAGCGGCACAGCCTACTTGTATGACTGTATGTGTGTGTTGAAATAGCACCTGAAAGAGACACCTTCTCCTGTCACTCGAGCGAGGCAGAAAGGAGGACGGTTCATTGCAGTGTAATTTCAGAGCAACTTCAGCTATTCAGGGCTCCAGAATAGCTTATTTTACTAGGAGCACAGTCACAAAATTTAGGGTCTCACACTATACATCAACATGCAAAGCAAATATTGACATTTCCTCTCATTTTCACTGTATTACTGATAAATACTTTGATAATAAATGCAGAAACTGCAACGTCTTGTTTTAAATTCTCTGTCACATTTTATTGTGAACTTTTAAAGGAGCAACATACGATAAATAAGGTGTACAGACAGTACCATTACTGTAATTTCAGTACAATATAAACGTATGTGGCCAGTAACCTTCCTATCCGTTCACAGTGCACAGACCACAACTTGACAAATACTTTAAATGTATGTAATATTTGGTAAAGGGTCGTTCTTCCTTGGTAATGAAAAAGGCTGTGTTAAACTTATATATTGATTTGGCTTCACACTGCTGGGCTTATCGGGAGAACATAGCTTCAAGAGTTTGTTTTGCCATTGTTCGCTGAAAGTGAAACCTTCTCCTTTCGCGCTCGGAACAATTTTAGGACCCACCCCTCCACACATTAGCCACTTAGTGCCATTCCCATTCCTCATTCCCTCCCCCTCTCACACACATTGGCCTGCCACGTGTCATTCCAGATTCCAGATTCTTTGATTCGCTCCTTCCACATACCAGTGTAAAAACAATAAATGAAATAACATCGGCAAATTCACTGGTCGCACAATTGTCAAATTAAGTGGCACTGTCTTAAACTTCGGTCGCAAAGTGCTACCATTTGGTTGCAGTCTGAAGCCCTGCTATTGCTATCAGAGATCACGTGCTGACATTGTAACACCTAAGATGGATTCATTCACATCTTTTCAACATCTGGCCAGTGTGTCTCAAACCGCCTAACAAGGTGTCACGACTCAAGACGCATGAAGTGGCCATGTGTAAATGGGGTCAGAGTTGCGTAATGGGATCAGTGTCATTGTACAGTAATGATGTTATTGCGTCTGACCGGAAAATTATCACCTTTCATCTTCCGGTCTTACAACCCTGATGGACATTGGTATTTATGTTGTCACTACAAATGAAATGAATCCAAGTAAATATATCGAATAATTAATCAAGCGCATGTTGAAGGAGGAGGACAAGGTTGGAGCGCGGACTCTGAAAACAGCGGCATGAAATGACACCAAAAAAAGAACACAGAGTGGTTGAACTGTGATGAGCTTTTTTCACTTGCAGGTGGAGAGGAGCTGAAATGTGTTTTCCTTTACAAGAGGGCTCATGGAAATTGTGCAGACAACTGTTTATTCAAAAGGTGTCACCATTACCTTTTGCCAAGGGCATGTTTCCTGTCAACTGAGGCCAAACAACCCTTTGACTAGAAAAATGGAAAACGCTTTGATTCAGTGGATATCTTTTATAGAGGAGGATCTAGTGCAAAGTATAATAGATTTCTTCTGTTGTGGTAAAAGTTCAAACTAATGAGAACATTTAGCAAAACTTTCATAGTTTATGTAGTTAGGAGCTTATGAATTAACGAAAGGGTCAACTGTCAGAAAATGGATGAAATAAACACGTATTGATAAAATACAAAAGGTTCTGCCACTTGTGAAATTAGCTTGTTGGCAGTCAGGACAATGACAAAGTAAGAGATAACGAAATGCACGATAAAAGCAGGCTACCAGCAATTATTTTGCCAACATTACAGACAAACAGCAGATTTTTCTCTTCTCCTGTGTGTTGACTTGTTTTGCTTAATTTGGTTAATTCCCTCATTAGTTCACTATTGCCATTGTAACTGTTCAGGAAACACAGATTGCTCTTGGCTAGTGCTGCTCAGAGAGAGCATTTTCTTTATAACCATTTGGAATGGATAGTGGGAAAAGTTCAGTCCTACAATGCTAAACATATCAGATATCTGTTTAACAATTTTAGACCAAAATTAGCCCGTTGAAGCAAGTTGCAAGCAAGCAGCAGATCGTCCTGAACTTCAACGCGTGTCGTAGCATCGCACCTGAAAAGGGGGAGAAGATTTACGTCTCCACCCGGGTGTTGTGTTTCCATCACAGCTACTGCAGACTTAAATGTCACAGGAGTGAATGCCTATTGCCATTCAAATTAAAGACAAAAGCCAGATGTTAGTGGGTGTTAGAGGTTTTGTTGTCCGGTGTGAAAGGGCTATCAGTCCAGTGTGGATAATGGCACAAAGGTTGCCAACATGCTTCCAGTGTAACAAGTGAGTTGCTGTCAACTGCTGCACACAAAGCAATGCATTTTGAATGAAGGAGCGAAGGTCAATTACTGGCTCATTTAAAAAACAAAAGAGAGTAGCAGGGCATCATTAGAAATGGCTGCCGGGGAGCAGGAGAAATCTCTGTGACGCCTTCGAGGCTGGCCTGCAGCTGGCCACTCCTCTGAGATGAATTAGGTGTTGAGGTGAATGCATCTGTTGTAGGATACTCAGCTGGCTGGTTAACAAATAAGAAAATGGCAGGTTGGTGAAAACACAATCTGCCTCAACATTTATAGCGAGAAGTTCTGGTGTTCAGTGTCCAGGGAATTAAGGAGTCTGTTGCCTTCTGAATTGGAACCAGGAATAGTCCTCATTAATGGATAAATCGGGGTGTTAGTGAGGTAACCCACATGCAATAAGTGCTGAAAAATATAAGCTACAAGTACACAATCTTTTTAAATATTAAGACAATGTGCATGTGTTGGTTTGTTGCCTGTGGGAGGTTAGACAGCTCTGCAGTATACTATTTACACTGTGCAGATGTCCTCATTAAAATGGCAGTTTCATGTAAACAGAAGGTTTACGCATGGCGGTATACACAAGGGCACGGGAATCGACAGGCAGAGCTGTATGAATGTATAGCATACAGTGTAGTTACTGATGCTGCTGTGTGATAGCCTTCAAACAAGGATACTAACTGACGTACATGGCTGGGTAGTAAATGTGAACAGACTGTTTTGCTAAAGTTCCTCTGCAGATTGAAGCTTAAAGTTGAATGACTATTCAATCCAGAGAGTTGTGCCAAAACTGGAGGAAGTAATCAATTGTGGTGTCGACTTAAAGGTGCAATATGTAAGAAAAATTCAAAAGAAAAAGAAAAGTGGCTGTATAGAAACAATAGTTTGCAGCTATTAGCAGTTTTTCTGGTGATAAGCTGCACCTAGTTCTTGATCGCATGAATTCAAGGTGGCCAATTCTTATGTATTGCACCTTTTAAAGCCAGCACAAGGCTGCTAGATTAGTCTTTATTCTGAATTGTTTAGCACATAAAGCGTCAAACATGTTCTAAATGGTGCTCACATTCCAGGAAGTCACATCTGATGACATTTAACTTTGACATTTCTCTCCTTTTAGTGAGCAGATGTAAATGGAGGTGTGCATGCATTAGCAACGCCAGAAACGCTCTGTTTTAGCTCCTGTCTCTTTAAGCACCCAGCTCATTGAAATATATGAATAATATGTCTCAGATGAAAACTGATAAGCAGATCACCTATTTCCTGGGTCTGCCATCCTCTGGCTGAGATTCACAACTGGACAAACCTGCAGGTTCCTGGGCATGAAACCCACATTCATTTGTCACTCTTTCAGCAAACCCTGACATCTCCCAGTGTCCATGTGGTCGGTGCACACACCTAAAGAACTAATCACTCTTCTCGACAGACATTTCGCAATACCATGGCTGACAACCAACACACCGCACAATGCACATGCCACCAATGGTTTAACAAATCTCCAATACACCACACAGCAAGTTCCTACAGGCTCCGTGAATCTGTCAGTGATCACACATGCCCCTAACAAGGAGAACCCTGATGGTTGCACACTTGATGAGACTTGCTTTTGTGCCTGGGCGCTGCTGCTGTATTGTGCACACCAACCAACCACAAGAACCAACATCAGCACTGACATCAATAAGCATGAAGGTTAGTCTGCTAGAGCTTCAAGACAACCAATGAGAAATTCAGGAGGGGAATCTTTAATTTGTGCTTTCTGCCTTGCAGTGACTATCTATAAAACATCCAGCAGCAGTGTCCAGCAGCCGTAATAATTACGAGGAATGCACTCAGTGCAATTAAAAAGCTCCGACCAATTAAAGGTGACCAGAGGTTAAGATGATTGGTCGGGAAATTATGCTAATACCATGACTTGGAATAAATGTCACACAATAACAATAACCTTCAGCAAATTACTTGTTAGGTTTTGACAAGAGGTGCTGACACTCTGCAGGAAGGACACCGACTCTGGCCTTTTAATTTGATAGAGAGTGATGGTGGTGTATGGGAGCAGGCCAGAGCGCAGATGATTTTCTTTTTTTTTCTCCCACATGCCCTGGACTCTGAGTTGCCCCTGTCATGGTCACCCAAATTAATGCCAACTTTATTTTGCAACAATTATAACCCACTGGCCCCAGCTCCTCTATTACTGCAGACATTGGGTGATCAGTATGAAATTATATTCTAATTTTTCCACAATAAGAAATGTTGTGTTTAATACATTTTTTGAGTGGAAACTATGGTGTTCATTAGCATCTTTTATTCGCATTTTGGATGTCATATTGGGAAACAGTTGATAGAACTGGCAACATTTTTAAAAGAAATACATTTTTTGCCTTTTTCACGAAAGAGCACTCAGTGGGAGATCTAAAATAGTTCTAAAACATTTCAGTTCACAAGACTAATCTAAGAGCTGTTTCCTCTCTAACAGGGAAACAAAAATAGCGGCAGAATGAAACAGCCTCCTTATCCCTCTTCATAGATCTGATGTAACCTTCCTCACTATAATGCATGGAACAAAGAAGAACAAGAAATGTGATGTTATTTCCAATTTTGTTTCCTACATCGATTAACTGTTCGAGATTTGACAAGTTTTAATAGAGAGGCAGGACTTTGCCTCAAGAGACCTATACCAAGTGTAAACACTAAATTGTTTTTTAAGTTCTGTCGCGTAAGACAAATACTTACATAAATGATATAACATAGATAACATAAGTGACATGACTGACTGTTATTCTAACACAAAGCAAGATGTTTTCCAAAAGTAGTTTTGGTGTCTAAACCTAACCGAGTAGTTTTCTTGCCTAAACCTAACCAACTGATCTTGTTGTATAGACCTTACTAATAAATGGCGACTTTCTTGATTTGCAAAATGATCTTTAAATTGAGATTATGTGTATTTTATGCCACAATTCAATCAGGATGAAAAGAATATTGGTGTCTCACCAGTGACCACCATTCATATTTTTTCCCCAAAATAAGGTCCAATGGGGGATTCCTAAAGGGAATGCAGTGGTATAATTTAATAATATTTTTTGCCTGCAGTGTGCCTGAAGTTGCACCATCCACTGCTTATTTTGATGAACCAACTCCTAATACTTGCGTAACAAGTAAGCATATATTTTCTCAATATTTGGCCAAAACTTGCAATAAATGTGAATGGATACCGGGGCAGTCTCTGGAGACTTCGACAAAGAAAAAAGCTCACTCTTCTGCAATCTATTATGTCTTTATATTTGCTGTGAAGAGTATGAGGGCCGCATCGTTTTCCAATAGTGTGATCAAACAGTGGTTTCACAATCTTTACTTCTACCTCTACATCATTTCTCTCGTAGTATCTGCTCTCTCGCCCTCCCTCCATTAGATCACTCTAATACAAGATACATCTGTAAACTGCTCCCCAGCTTGTCCCATATTTATGCAGACACATGTCTGGCAACAGCATCACCTAGCACTCAATGTCAGTGGTCACTTCAGCAGATGCTCCAAACAGTTTAATAATACAATAACATGGAGGCGAGCCAGTATTCCTCTGCATCAAAGCATAGCCTAGTTTAGTATTTCTCTCCTGTCATGTAGGTCAGGCCTCATGCAAAAATGATTCTCCCTTATTTCTTGTCCATCTGAAATTGGGGCTTGTACAAGAGGAATAAAAGAAGCCATGCTGAAAATTAATGGGAGCTCATGAATAGGTAGCTTGCCTTGAACTGTTAATGAGACGAAAGTCAGTTTTACTAAGTAGATCACAGTAACCCAAAATCCATGAGGGGTTTCTTTTGACAACTAACCAGCCTATTTTACATTATTCATCCCTTCAGAGGGTATGTTTACGCCCAGTAACCTATTTTAACTCCCGCTGTTTGAGTCCTGGATGTCTTGTTTTTTGTTTTTTTCCACTCAGTATTCATATGAAAACCCTTGACCCTCCCGGTGGACACTGCAGTGTGAGTAAAAAAGCTTGTGGAGCCTTGTGTCTGACTTTGCTCAGACTGAGGACACAAATTCAGATGCCCAGATGGAGCCGGATGTCTTTGCATTCCTAGATATTGCTCTTCTGCAGGTTGAACAATATGTCCTCCCTTCTGTACAGTTCATCAAATCGCCATGTGTGTGTGTGTGTGTGTGTGTGTGTGTGTGTGTGTGTGTGTGTTTGTGTAATTATAAGGGAGCATTTAATTAACTTAATTAACTGGTCAAATATTGGATAAGGAATTGGAAAGGTATCATGTGCACTGAAACCCTCATTTCGACCTGCCTTGTTTTCGTTGAGATTTGTCTTGCACGAAATCACAATCGTCCTGTATCTTGGGGGAATTTGATTATATTTAATGTAAAATCCTGTCTTCCCTTTTCATGTTTACCATTTGCAAGGAGGATGGAGGGAGTAATTTGTTCTCATGTGACTAAGTAAAGCATTTTTGAGACTCTCTTGTGATTTATTCCTTAAAAATGAGTTTCAGCAAAATCTATACTTACATTTGTTGTGCTTCATACATATTCCAACACAGAAACCAATCTTCCATAATCACAGTTCGCTTACAAGTTATGCAGAAGTTTAGAGAGTGAAATCCTTGAATTAAAAGTGCAGTTTGGAGCTTTTGGAGAACAGATGCAACAATACGTTTTACATACAATTTGTGTCCTTAAAACCCCTGGTGGACTCAAAGTTCCCATTTCTGACTTTTCTTCAAGTGATCAATCTGAGTCGGGCACACCAACCCCCTCCTGTCAATCCCAGACCAGCCTATCCACACCTGTCCACCTGCCGTCACTATCAAGCTCCCTGCCTCAGTACACAACCTGACCCTCATAGTCAGCTTCAGCGTAAAAGATGTCAGCTGTCACTTGTAAAGGAAGGTATATACTACTATCACTTTGCTTAACATCCTTTTTACTCTGATCTGCCTGTCTCTGTCCTCGTTGCCTGTCAGCCTCCACCTTCTTCACTGGCCCTCCTCAGCCTACTTTTGGGTACCAAGTCTGCAGCACGATAATCAATCAAAACCAGAGTAAATTTAAGAATGGGTACAACATTAAGATGTCCCAGTGTGTTTAACCTCTGACATTTCTGATAACAAATGTCATAACGTCATACATTTTTATCCTATTAGAATTTTGTATTACATTTTTTTTGAATTATCGCATGAATTCTTGAGTGATGGCCAAATACGTGTTGTGTGAGGTCACCGTGACCTTGACCGCTGACCTTTGCTCACCAAAATCTAATATGTTTGTCCCGTGGACATTTGTACCAAATTTGAAGAAATTCCCTTAAGGCGTTTTTGAGATATGGTGTTCACGAGAATGGTATGAGGACCAAAATGACCTTTGTCCACCAAAATGTTCATCATCAAGACATCGTGGATGCTTGTCCCAAATCTGAGGACATTCTTGAGATATCACGTTCACAGGAGTGGGGCATATGCACGGCTGTTACCAACTTGGAGGCTTTATCTGCCTGCTTTTATCTGACTGAGGCAAGAGAGTTTTCTAAAAACAACAATCAAAACAAATCATCATAGCGCGAAATGTGATGTATCAATCTTGAGGAAATTAAACCTTTGTTGCCCCTCTCACCATGTTTGCATACCCGGTGTATCATCAGTGGTAAAACAAAACCTTGCTGAAGCTTTTTTCCTCTTGCAACTACTTGTTACTCCTGGGTCTGTGATAAACATTAGTATTCCTGCACACTGATGGCCTATTGTGCTCAATTGCTGAGCAAATTGCTCAATCAGTTGGCTGCAGATTGAATTTGCCCGTGACAGTGTGTGGTAAATATCCTGCTGATACATTTCCCACAAAGTGATAAGTGGAAAATATATACAGTCAAGTAAAAAAGTAAGTACACCCAATCAAATTTTCACTTTCATATAGACATATGTGGACTCATTCATTTGCCATCTTTACTGAAATATTATCTAAAGATAAATGTAGCTGAACATCGGAACAGACCATTTCATCATGCAATCATTTATTCTGCAAAAACGTGTTGTTTTTTGTAGTATTGCTCCATTTGGCAGAAACAATTTCATGTAAACATCAACTACAGCAGTCCACCAGCCTCTGACAGCACTCGGGAGAAATATCTGCCCAGTCTTCCATGCAGAACTTTTTCAGCTGTGCAATGTTTGAGGCGTGTCTTGCATGTACAGCCAGTTTCAAATCTCCTCACAGCATTTCAATAGGATCCAGGTCTGGGCTTTGAACAGGCCATTGCATCACCCTCTGTTTCTTCTTATCCAACCATTCTGTTGTGGATTTGCTCAACTCAAATATAGCCGCTTGATCAGTGGTCTTAATCATCAAACTCTGACCCTCTATGCCTGCTCCTCCCGCTTGCATGTGAAATAATAACTAATAAGATCCAGGTAGACTTTCAAAATAAAGCTTGCTGAGAGACAATTCTTTTATTATAACATATAATGAATATTGGACTGTTGTTAACATTGTCAAACAGCCGTGGTTGGGTTAGGTTTAGGCACCAAAACTACTTGGTAAGGTTCAATGTCCAATCTTATAACTTACGCAATGAAACTAAAGTGATGTAAATGGAACCTACAGTTCCAATTTGTAAGAAAAGTAGATTTTTAAGTCTCATTCCCAACTAGTCAAATATTGATGCTTTGGGATGGTGCAGACCTGATCTCTAATCCCAATGTGTCGGTATTTGGTGAGTTGGTAATGAGACTCAAAAATCAAGTTTTCTTACAAATAGGACCTTTAAGTGACACAAGTATAACTCACTCTGCAGTCTGCAGAGTGAAAGTGCAGTGTCTGACCAACTAACGTTTTTTGCTCTCTACACTACTGCGTTAGAGAGGTGTTTCAAGAAGAAGGGAACCTATGGGGTCAAACTTAATAGTGCAGGGCCACTGACCAGGCTGCTGTATTTGATGCATTGGGAGGGAGAACGGACTGACTTTGTATCATTATCCTGTTGGAAGGTCAGGCATAGACACTTTTCACGGCTGGCATTTTGGCTTGTCAAAGCTGGCAAATCACAGGTTTGTCCAATGAGGTAAACGATGGATTAATTTCATTAAGTGTCCCAGAGTGAGCATGCACAGCATCAGAGCCACGGAACTAAATCACTGAAATGGAAACGTTAAAAGTTGATATTTGAGTCTCATTCCTGACTCGCTGCGGAATGGAAATGAGATTCAAAAATCTACTTTCTTACAAACTGGTCTTTTTAATGTAAGAAATTCCACCTGTGCCGTTCTTGTTCGGACAAGTCAAAATGTTTACTGTGAACAGCATCCATTGTCATGAGATTGAAAAAAATGAACTGAAAGAATGAGATTGCATATACATATGATACTTACTTTTTCCATACAGTTCATGAGTATTTCTGTTTATTCAATTGGGGAGGGGACTGGAAATGGTTATTTGTTACATTATGTTACCTTTTTCCATTCACATTGCTAAAAATAAAGCTCAAATATCTTCGTTTCTAGATTTGTTGAAAATGTCATACATTTTCCTGGGGTGTTGTTAGTTAACGACTGCAGTGAACATCAAGCTAGATTAAACAGTATGGTGACAAAATATGCGCGGCAAGCCAATGATCTGAAAATGATGACTGAAGAAAATAATTTGTGTGTGTGGAAAAAAAAGGAACAAACTGGTGCTGCGTGACGTCGAAAGGTCAGTCACTTGATTACAGTCTTTATCCACACTACAAGTGTATGGGTATGGCATATCTTTGTCTTCTTGAATTATCAGTGTTAGAGGCCCATAGATAGCGGTTTCAGCATCACAGCTCGAAACCAATCTCCTGTAAATCTGTCAGCCACGGTTGTCCCGACAGTGAGACGTACACACTACGCTCCTCTGACTCCCTTTGCTGCTGTGAACTGAAAGCAACGGAAACACACAAGCAGAGGCATCTCATCTGGTGACGGCACTCAGAAGATATACAAGGCTGACTGAAAATCATAGACGTGACATTTCTGAGCGGAGCGTCTTACTCTCCCACACCACCGCAACCCCCATCGACACCCGAGAAGGCCCCCTATGGCTCTTTGTTGTCTAACACACAGCGGGTACAGATGCTTCTATGCAGACAAAGATGGCCTCCTCTCTACTTGTTCAATGGTTATTTCATTTAAAGTGTCAATCCAAGTCTGGAAATACTGGCAGTTGGTCGGAGTCGGAGGGGGGCTTGTCACGGTGCTCTTTGAAGCATCAGAGGGTGTAATTTGCAGGACGGAGGTTGTCGGAGGGCATGAGCAGAAAGGAATACTGATGACAAAGTGACCTCACAAGCTGAGATCTTGTCTGATCTAAAGTGAACGTAAATACAGAGGATCAAACAACCTTTTAATCATGCCACAGTAATGGTTGAGCAACAGGTTGTAAGAGGCTGATGATTTTCTTTTTTTTTTTTCTTAGAGAAATCAAAGGCATCTAGCATGACTAAACATTCACTAAAACATCCATTCTTATTGTATATGTGAAGAAGATGAAGAAGAGATCTCTGATTTAGGGCTTGGCACGGTATACATTTGAGCGGACACCTTTACCAGTACATAGTATTCGGTACAGGTAGCCAACAGTTTTTGTGCCATTTTTTGTGCCAGCCATTTTTCTGTGCTCTCTCAACAAAAATGTCTTCTCAGCTGTAAAAAAATAAATAAAAAAAATGAGTCATCAAATCCGAACTTCATTTTTTCAAAGGTGGAAGCTGTTCAGAGAGCAAGGGAAGAAACCTTTTCTACTCCATGCGCTTGACTAACATGGAGAAACTGATGGAATACCATTACAGTATTGGACCGCGTGCTCTGTTGCCAGCTAACTTTATCACATGGCTTGTGTACGGTGCAGTAACCTGTCTGAGGGTAACGTTTGGGATCATTTGAATACACAACTCTACAAAAAATGTATTAAAGGTCTTGTTTTATTTGAATACAGAACTCCTACCTATTTTATATTTAACCTGCTCTCATTGTATATTCAGTTTCAGTCGCTGTTGTCTGATGACAAATTATTAATCCTGAGCAGGACTCAACCCAACAGCCAAACAGGTGCGTGCCAGCATGATAGCGGCATTTATCAGTTTATAGACCGCAGGACTTGTCTCTCAAAAAACGGAACCAACCTCGGTACAACATTACTTATTAAGCTCTATACCATTAAAAGTAAAGAGCCAGAGCCTGATTTCCTATAGGATGTCCTTCCTGCTATGCAAAGATTAGATAGTTAGGTTAGATACCACAGAATGAGAAATCAGCTTTATCTTCATAATATATTTGCCGCTAATCTGAATTACCTGCTTTATATTGAAGAGCACGCACTGTTCAGTGTGATGAACTCCCACTGAGAGATGTTATTAACTGTTTTTGTCGAAAAAGACTGATGGTCTGAGAAGTAATGTCTTTTCTCCTTTTTCTCTTGGCAGTATGGTTTGCTGCACTCAAGACGTTCAAACTCCCTCTCACTCCCAGATTCACAAGAGTACAATTTGTACTGTTTAGACTGCAATGCCCAAAGTACACCCTGTTGCCTTTGCATATGCAGAAGCTGCAACGCATGGCTTGGTTGTGGTGTAGTTTTTAGATATTTAAAATATGTAAACTGTGTCTTGTGTGAAATATATCCACACGTGAAACAATGAATTTTTCATGTGCTTTCTTTCACTACCACTACTACTTTGTCGTTATCTCCTGTCTCAGGTGAAGCGTTTAGACGAAACCTTCCATTTCCTTCTTTCAGTTTTGAAATGTCATTTTAAATCAGCGAACCGACATGGAATGGTTTATTATATGAATGTGGGATACATACAGTTCTTATCTGTGGCATCTAGGCTCTGACTTTGTCACCCCCCACCAGGATGCACAAAGCTGAACACAGCAGGGAGTGGGGAGCGACGGTAAGTTTCCCCCCTGAGGAATACAGACTCAAAGCTTACAGGTGGATGCTGGGTTAGAGGTGCAGCTTCTGAAAGGCTCTATGAACAGCAGGGTGTGTTGGTTGTTGAGGGGAGTACATTATTTGAGTGTAAATTTGAAGTTACAGATAACTAAGCCGAGGAGCAATTCCAGCCAGTCACTTCCGAAACGTATATCACCAATCCCAAAATGTGACTGTTGCAGTATACCAGCGTAGACGTTCTAGACTCTCATCTTACACCAGCTGTCTGGTTAAGTTTAGGCAAAAAAAAATACTTTTTGGGGTTGAAACACTGACATACTTATGTACATGTGTATCTATAATAACTACGTACCTGCAGTTACGTTATGTATTTGATGCAACTTCTCTATCTCTGGGTTGGAAAGTCCTTCGTTTGTTTGAACCAACCATCAGTCCCTCACCTCCTCCCTATGTGGACCTCCTCATAGGTGTAGTGGTCGCAGAGCGGTTCTCCTAGTGAGGGAATAAAATGTTCACAGTTGGCATAATCCAGTTGAAAATAATGTGCGTTACAAGTCCTTTGAGATCCAATCATGCTCGTGCTTTAAAGCAGCAAAACATCCTTCATCCTTCCTTTTTGGAACAGCTAAAAAGGTCAAAGTTTGGGTCACAAGTAAGTAAATAATCAACTTCTGCATGATATTCTCAACGTGACGAAGTCAAATATTTGATCATGTGGCCAGTTATCATCAATTAATGTGTGTAATCTGTAGGAACAGTGGTTACTTGACCTTTGAAACAAGCATACAGCGTTCTCCATCTTTATACGACTTAGCATTAGCCGTAATAATTGCCACGGCCACAGGAGGTTGGCACCCAAGAGGAAGCGTAAATAAGTGTAAAATGACCTGCTTTCACAGTCTATAGCCATTTTGTTGATGACAATGGGCTCATCACTGATAAATGAAGCACAAAATCAGTAAAAAGTTTGAAGTAGGGCATTACAAAGATACCTACCTACGTTTTATAATCTTCAGGAGAATGTTTTCATCTGGACCGCAGTCTTTTAGACGGCACAGAATAAGTTATCATGGAATGCTAATGCGCTCGCTAACACCTTGAACACCTTTCTAAGATTAACACCTTCCTCAGATCTACTTGAGTTGCCGCTCAACAGATCGTCCTCCCCTTTTGTCTCCGCTGGCTGTCCTGCAGCACCGTGCGGGTCACTCTCAGTCTGCGTCTGTGTTGCGTGGGCTGTTCTCAGTCTGTTCGCCTGCACACGTCGGCCCCTGTTTGTCTCTAGCTGTGAGCGTCTGTCTGTGCTCTCGCTTGTCTGTCTGTCTGTGTTCATTGTTATCCGTATCCGTCTCTGCATTTGTGTCGCCGCTAGCTTGAAGCTGTTGGAGGTCTTTTTTGTCTGGAAAAACAAAGTAAAGCACAGCTTGTCAAAGGTCACGAGGCCAAAACTCTGCCGCTGCTGAGCAAGAACACAAGGAAATACATCTTAAATTGCTGTTTTTCTACTGCTGTCCCCTTCATTTTTCAATATACTTTATATTTGCTTCTTATTGCACTGCGTTGTATCTGTTCGAAATGAAATCTTGCGCTCATTTTAGGTTATGAGCTTGCGAAATCATCCACATTGCAGCTTGTTTTAAATGTTGTTTTAAATATTGCTTTTTAATAAGTAGAAGACGAGTGCAAGATCTGAACCTCTGATCATTCAGAGGGCTCATCTCTTCCAACGAGATATGATTAGAATGCGCGTATCAGATAGCAGGATAAACATTAGTTGAATCTTAAGCAGTCGCCTCATTGTTGAGGATAGCGTTTGATGTGCAGCAGGCGCAGCTGCAGGACTGTAGCTGTTGTCAGACACTCTGAACATCTTGACAAACAGGCTGGAGTTACAGAGGATGAAGATCAATGCGGTGTCTCGTCTTCAGGCTTTGAAAAATACAAACTTTGAACTTAAATTGCAGAGTTTTTCTTTTACTTTTGTAGCATTTTGGCGTCTACATAAGGCTATTATAATTCACTGTTTACTGAAAAGTGCTGATACACTAAATTAAAGTGACCCCGTTCTAAAAATGGGATCATTCTGCACTGATACATATATATAGATATGCCTGTTAATCAATCTCAGCCCAGTTTCAAGGATTCATTTAATACCATATTGACACATTCACGTTTATGTCCTAGCTGTCAAACCGGGAGTGATAACGCTGCCAAAGAAGTGACAGCAGTTCGAGGCAGGTTACAGCATTTACAAGTGGGGAACCACAGTTTCAAGACGTATTTGTGATGACCCTAACAGGTATTTCCACAGCAGTCAGTCCTCGGGCCCTAAGTACATTTAATATTCTTAATACAAATATAGCAGAAGCATAAACTTATCTGTACATTTCTGAGGGATTTTTCTTCCGGACCTCCAAACTTCAGAAGACAATAAACCTAATAACCCTACACGATTGATTAATAATCAATAATAACCAGCGTAACTGAAATTGATAGACCTACGCAAGGAAATCGACAAGAAAGAATACATCGTAACACAAAAACAAGACAGATTATTTTAGAAAATCCAGTCCAAAGTCCAGGTGCATCTTTGCTTTCTTCCAGGTTTTTCAAATGGACACTTCCACTCAAGTGTTATCCGAGGCGAACACCACAGTGCTCCCCACACACAGAGGTTGTTGTTTTTGGGAAGACATTTTAAGAAGCGAAAAATAGAGAACAGACGGTTTTGTCGTAATTGCTATTCATGACTGAATAAACCAAAGAAAAGGACAACGCAAGTTCACACTGAGAAGGTTCCTGCAAAGATAAACTGTTGTTCTGGGGATTTTATTTCCCTCTGAGGACTGATTGTTTAATCAGTTATGGAAATGTATCAAAACACTGTAAGTGTTTGAAATTGTTTTTCAAAACTACATACGGCACCTTAAAAATACTATAAGGAGTTGGCAACAAAAGTTGTAGAATTATGACTCTGAAACACACATACTTTGACCAAAAATTACATTTTTGGATGTGAATACAAAAGATAGACCACAGAATGATATAAAAACCTCATAAACACATAAAATAACGGACCTGTACTTTAAATGGAAATGGAAAAACATAAATTAAGACATTTAATTAAAACAGGTTGTCCTGCAGTTATTAAAGGATGTTATTGTTTTCCACTCTTGGTTTCAGTGTTTTTTGCTGCGCCATAATTACATCGCAAATCTAATTTGGATGGGCAGCACGGTGGCTTATGAGGATGGAAAATCTGGGTGCATTTCTTTCCACATTCTGACAAGCAAGTCACTGGAGACTCTAAACTGCCGGTCTGTGTTGGCGCTTTGATGCTTTGGCTTTGTGTTTCACTGTCTTCCTCCCAGTAAATAGTGAATACACTCCAGTCCACTAAATCCCTGAATGGAAATGTGCAACAAAAAAAAAAAAAGAAGTGTCAAAGGCTCCACCCTTGTTTGAATGGGGTTGATAACTTGTGGCACCGCATGAAATTTTAAATATAGCAGGCATTTCCAAAAGCTAAGCTACTGTAACTACTGCGCCACTACTGCTGCGGCAGATAGGAATCCCCACTGTTAAAGACGAAATGGATGTTGACATGTTCGAGCACATTTTATCTGCGCCTTCACTTTAGGCATCCCTGTGCGAACACACTGCCGAGGAGATTCTGCGAAGAAAGGCAGAGGAGGATCCGTTGCTATGAGTCGAGCAGCTTCCCCAGGGGAAAGATATTGCTGGGGCGGATGGAGAGACAATAATTGGTGAAGCATGTGCAGATATCGCATGCAGAGATTGAAATTACACCGAAGGCCCCAGCACATCATCTGGACTGGCTCGAATCCATGGAAGGCGTTGGAGAAATGCCACTCAGACGATGTCTATAGGAGAAAAAAGAACAGGGCTGAACTCTGACTGTCTGATACAACCTAAAGGCACTCTGACTTTGATCCGTCTCATGTTCAGTGTCCTGGAAAACTGAATGTCTCGCATTTTTGTTTCGCCGGTTTCTCCACGTTTCCTTTCAAAGAAACACTGGCACAAGTCCATTCTATCATGATATTCAATATAAATGTGATACACCTATTCACCACCTTTTAATGAGAGCAAGATCCATTTGAGCGGTGGTGAATGGTGGCGGTATTATTAGAATAAAAGGAGCAAGGTTATTCCTGGTTCCTGTCTTTTTCTCTAGCGGCAGCATTCGAGTTATGATCTGAGCTTTATGGTTGTCTCTAAATGAACTAATCCTAACCCCAGCCGAACAGGTACGTTCTGAGACAGAGAGACCGTTGAGCGATTTTTCAAGGGAATCTGGTGACTTACCCCACCCTAACCCTAACCCACTTTCTTCTGTCTCCAAAGAAGAGAAGTAGCCTATATATTACTGTTTTAATGGATTTGTAAAATTTGACATGTTTATCATAAATATGTTGTGTTCATTAATACGTTTGGTGTAAATGGTGAAATCAATCGAATCAGTGAGTTCAATCAGCTTCTTTCGATACAGAGGCAGCCAGGATGCACTTTAAAGACGCAAACAGGAGGCTTTTACAGAGATGCCACGACAAACTGACACTTTTTTACAAGGAAATCAACATTATAATGTATGGTATTTACTGCCGAATTTACAATAAGGCCCCAGTGATTTCGAATCTGTCGTAGCCGTTTCACAAAGTTTGTTAAGTTTCTCCTCGTGCCACAACTCTTAAAATCATGTTATTTGTAAGGGAGTCTGGGATATTGGTGTGGCTAGTGACTTCATTTCATTAGGTGGTTGGGCTAAGATCAGGTTTACTCTACACCTTTGAAGTCAAAGGAATAGATAGGTCTCCTCTTCTGATCCTGTATCCAGGTATTCTCTATTAGATGCGAGTTCCAGCGCATAGCTAGACAACACTTGACAACGTTTGTCCCCCTCGGGTGCTCGTTAGTTGGTCCGCTTCTTCAGATGAGGAATAACCGTTTCATGTCATAATGCCAGGAGAAACAGTGAACTCTGTGGAGTGGACAGACTCAAACGTCAGGTCGCCCCAGTATCATTTAATTGGAAGACACACAATATACAGTAAAGCGTCATATTCGTCACAACCTGTACTATCAGTCATTCGAAGGCATTAGGAGTCAGCTTTGGTTTTTTGCTGTTTATAAAAATGCAGAAAATTGTCACGCAGTGAAACGAAACAGCAGTTTATGCTTTGGAATACAGATAAATGCCATTTACAGACATGCCTGTGAAGCCAAATTGCTTCAAAATTAACCAAATGTTCCATCCAAACTGAACAGGTGTGTGGGAACCATTGAGCTTTGCTTGGCAATTGTCTTTGTTTAATTTAATTAGCATAATTTAAATATAAAGCCAATGCTTTGAAGCAGCTTTATATCCTCTAGGTATGACAGCCAATTTTTTTTTAGTCCCACATTTTTGGTCAGGGCCCAGGGAGTGTACAATTTTTAAGAGTGCGTGCAAATATGCCACCTTTTAACAATATTGTATCTGCTGTAGTGCGGTCTAAACAAGTAGCAAGTGTCATCTGCTGAACTGGCAGTATCTCATATTGTTTATCTGTCTTTTGATTTATGTACCCACTCCACTGCTGTGCTGCCGTTCTTATCTTTTATCAAAAGCACATCACAGACTTCCTACTGGCTGAACAGATGCTGTGGTTCAAACCATCACAAGCTACTCATCTACATACACTTGCTGAGATTGGATACTGCAATGTACTGTAGCTGTTCTGTCGGACGGTTCACAAAAAAAAACAAAAAAACGCTCCACCTGACTTTTGGCTCCGGAAGTGTCACTTTGCTTTTTTCCGTTAGTCAGTCTCCGAGCGTTGAAATGTTCCTCCTGTTGCTTTCAATAATGCCAAAACAAAAGAGATTTTTTTTCTAATAGATTTAATCAGTGGTTGCGAATGCCTCGGGGATCACGCAATGTCAGGGGCTGACATTTGTGCTGCCAGGCACATTAATTTAAACTGCATGCTGAGAGAAGCTGAAAGATGGATTGATAAAAAGGAAAAAAAAAAGACAAATAAGATAGTTTAAGAATTACAATCGTATCAAATAACAATGAATTCTACACAGCTATTTAAAGCCATGATTTCACACAAATATAATCACCATGATTGTTTAGACAGCTACACTGCCAACAGATTATATCACAGTTTTAGTGTCAGGGATAAAACTTAGATTTGCTGATTAACCATCACAGTACTGACTATTATTTTACTTAGAGGAGCATTTTTGCTATTGACAGTACAGACATTATATGCGGCATAAAAAGCAGCCGCCTCAGGGATTGCCCGAGGAACTTACAACTGACAAATACCACTAGCTCTCAGTAATGGTAATTTAGAGAAAATATAAAATGCCTCAAAGGAAAACCTGAGTTAATAAAAAAAAAAAAGATAATGTGGAGAACCCCTTTCAGGATTCTACTGCCTTCCTGGGACTTCTGCAACTTGTTCGATTCTTTTTTTACAGCCAGCAAATAAAACATATTTTGCAACTTTTATGTTCTCGTGCAGGAAGAGTGTTATTAGTCCCGCCAGTGAAGAACAAGGGAATCTACCTCACATGCTGTTATTCCGCCCTGTAGGAAGCGGAAATACATGGAGGCAGGGATTCCCTCCTGCAATATTGTAGAGTCAACAACTGTCTCTTGCTGTAAACAAAAGTGTGAAATACTATGACTGGCTCTCAGCCAAAACCGAGGCGCTCTAATCTACCCAGTGGTATTTCAGTGGAGACAGAAGTGGAATTGAAGTTGCTACCTGTGCTGCACCTGTCTGGTCTCGGCTTCTTTCCCCCCTCAGCAGGGGATCTTCACCAGCACTTGTCAGTCATATTGATGAGCCATCTATCATGAGATAGTGTGTAGCCTGAGGCTCAACTAGCTGCCATCTGTAAAGCCAACAGAAGCATAACGTACGCACTGGCAATATGCAAAGCAAGCAAAAAGTAATGCTGAGGTGCGCACACAGACTTGACCGCACGTCGATGCTCATTGCTTCTTTCTTCTTCCAACCATATTTAATTGGCTTCTTTTCTTTTAATGAAGTTCTTATAAGTTCTATTGCAGCATCTATGCTAACCTCTGTAGCGGTTCATCAAACCATGCTATAAAACGGCCAGCACTTCTTCACAGGAGGCTGACTGGTTCGGAACGCTGAGGTTCAGTCACAAGCGCATACTTTGAAGCCGGAACCAACTGTCATAAATCTTACACCCATGGGACCTTATTTTGGGAAAACTTTGCATGGTAAAGAGACAAATCATGTTTTTGTCCCCCTTGTGCCATGAACAACACATATGATGTTTGTCAATTTTCAAAGATAATTGTCAAGACAGTCTCAGTTTGTCGTAATTTAAGTAAAATACCATCTAGTTTTGTGTTAAACAGCTCAGGGAACTACATCATCTCACTCAACACACGTCACCAACACCAACGTGGCCACCAGCTCGCCACAGAAACGGTACTGAAAAAGATGAAAACCATAGTAAATCTGGTCATATTGACATCTACAGTTCTGTGAAAGAGTAGTTTGTGAGTTTCGTGAGCTGCTAGTACACAGGACCCGCTATACGATTGTTTATGTCGGGGGTTTTGGTGATTGCTCAACAACATGATGTCACTTAATGCGACTATTGGCTGTGTAGTCTTCATAATTATGACTTTTCACAGTCTTACATTAGTTTTATGACAAACTGCGACTTAATTGACTCGAAAAATTATCTTTTAAATTGTAAAACTTCATGTGTAGTTCACAAATCAAGTGGAATAAAAAAAATACTTGTCTCTCTCCATTCACGACTATTCTTCTGAAATGTAATGTAATCCAGGCCTGGAGAAAAGACCATGTGGATAGATGCAGGTAAGACCTTAGAATCTAACATCCAGGGCTCCAAACATCATGCACAGACATCAACATCACCTTTAAAGTCATAAACACCGACTGCCTCGGCCATTAAACAGTGCTCCAATTATTATTTACTCTAAAGATAATGATCGCAAGATTAAGACCAGCACATTGAAATCTATTCTTAATTAGAGCTGTTTGTATTTTTATAACTGTATTTTCCTAATCACAAGCTGTGCTAGCATCTGAAGTGTTATTTATTAACACCTGCCAATGCAGAACCATGATCCGTACCGAAAAGCAAGATCTGCACATGCAAATGAATAATTGGCATACGGACAATTTTTACAACATTCTGTTAAAAAGAAATGAGAAAATGTGCGGGGTCAAAAGAAAACACCCACCGCTGCTATATTTTTGATACTGCTGTGCAGCTAAACTCCCCTCCGTCACCTAGGCATGTAAACAATGCATGAGGATGTACGGCAAGCATATTATTGGAGATGCTTTAATTGAATTATAATTATAGAGGCATACACATAAGCACGCTATGTGTACACACAGCAGATATACAGCATACATGCAACGCTAATCTGTTTACACAACACGGTAACAGACGTAGATTAAGACAAAAAGGATCAATTGCTGTTCATTATCATAATACCTCTATATAGGGAATCTTTGGGGTGTTCTCAGCAATTGGGGATTCATGCAGAGAGGAGCTTTTAAGAGATGAGATTATAGTCGGAGAAATGGTATTTGAATGTTGAATGATGAATCTGTTAAGTCGCCCTGAGCACTTTCCCTGTGTAATCAGAGATCACAAAATGCATTGTGTGACTTCAGCTAAAATGGTTTCAGCTGTGGTATTGTAGCAGCTTGATTGATGAGTGTTGTATTATTTGTGAAAAGATATCAGTATAGCCAGACAGCATCTCATGTGTGGAAGTTGTTTGTGACACCTTGTCACAGTCTGGGTATCTCTATTAAAATTAACACACCCCAAATGAATTCAAGCGACTTCAAACACACACTGCACTTTAAAGCCAACACACAGTAACTAGTGCACATGGGAGGTAAAACAGAAATTGAGATGAGACCATACAATATTTTGACATATACCATGTATTTTAATATCTAATTTGTTATGCCATTTAAAAAAATAATAATCATTTGTAAGTTATAAGGACAGTAGCTAAATTGAAACATGATCTAAAACAGCATTGCAGCATTCTCCTTAACAACTGAAGTAGATAGGGATGTGTTGTAGATCCATAATTGATTTCACACATGATTTACACACTCAGACTGGTTGCACGCTTACACATTTAGCTTAGCAGCTACAGTTAAAGACTTTGGTTTTAATAAGGGTGTAAATAACAACTGGTCAAATCAACTCGCAACTTGAAGTATGCAGGATAAGCTGAGTGAAGCTATTTTATGTTTTGTTTTGTCTTTTGGTTGTCCTATTACATTTTAAGACAAGTCTCCATCCTCAAGTCGTTTAGGAGAATTCTGTTTAGCCACGAACCTCCAGAAACTGACATTTTATCAATATTGGGTGAAGTTATCCTTTAAAATCACATATATACATGTTTTTAATGAAAGATTATTTTATACGATGATTAGTTTGAATCTTTATAAAAGCACACAGTTCATGTTTAACATCTATATCCGTTTCATAGTTGGCCTTCAAACATCAACAAAACTTTCTCTGCTTGTTTCTGTGGTTACAACACTCTGCGTCTGTAAGGTCACACATATTATGATAAAATGTGTAAAAATGACTATTTTATAAAAGGGAATCACTGATGTATTGCAAAAACCCAGCTCCATCGGCTGGCTTTGAACCAAGTAACCACAGCATGCAGGAGAGTGGCCAACAGTATTGGTTGTAGTTACGTATTTTGATACATTTTCCTCAATAGTTATCTTGAATTATGCACATGGCTGCAACCCCTTATCCTAATACAATCACATTGAGTCACAGTCAGTGACACGAATGTTTAATAAAAGATAGTGTTGGGTAAACTCATGACAGCTCACACACAATATAAGTCCGCTGTGATGTATAATGTACACCAAGCCTGGAGAAAAGACCATGTGGACAGACGCGATAAGACCTGAGAATCTAACATCCAGGGCTCCAAACATCATGCACAAACATCACTCATGTTTGTTAGATACTGATGCTTTACAGCTGTACTACAGCGTAGTATGCAAATAACCATCAAAGCGGGGAGCACAGCTTACCCTTTAGCCTTCACTTTGGCAATGGAGCTTATCATAGGGCATCAAAGTGTCTGGATAGGTGGGAAAGGCTGCAGGGATGGGTTTGATCACCCCCACTACTGCTATTTGTGGACAGTAGGATATGAATAATTTAATAACTGTACTACTGTGTCCCAAATGGATACAGTCTGAAATATCTAAAAAACAGAGTCAATTTCCAGAATTTCCTGAAGGGATGTCTAATAAAACTTGATTCAGCCAATTACTAAAAGCATAAAATTAAGTTATTATAAAAATATTCAAACATGCCCAAATCCTAGGCTACGATAGTTCAAAATAACAACTACAACAGACTGACTTAAGACTGAAAACAAAATGCAGCTGCTTTGTGGTGTTCCCTATGCTTGATTAATTAATAAAGCACTTAACTTAATTAAGGTAAGACATTGTTACAGCCTTAATATTAGGCAACCGTGCAAACCCACCATTAATCATGCGTAAATCGCCTCCATTATTATAAGGAAAAGACCTTTTGTCATTTTGATTTACACACAAAGACATAAAGAAAGGTAAGAGGAAATAACTAACAACAAAACTATAATTATGATAATTACTATTTTATTAATTAGGTCCAGAGGGGCAGTTCACCCAAACAGGGCAAGAAGGGCAACGGTTCAAGCTATATTAGCTACTAAAGTCTGCATGTCCCTGGTTAAAGGCGCTGAAGACAGAGAGGTTAGGCCTTCCAGGCGAGTCAGAGTTGTGGTACCTGTGATTTGCTCTGTTGCCTTGATTAATTCAGCACTTGATAGCAGGAGCCATCCACTGCATAGCAAAATGGTGGACTCCCAGGAAATGGCTTGGAGTACCGCATTTATTCTCTGTTAGTACTTCTTTGTGTGGGAGAGAGACTGTGGCCCACAAGCTGTGTCCCAATTTCTTACTATATGCTAATTCCAGTTGCTTAGCTCGCACCAGAAAAGTGAGGATTTGTCAGCTTTGTTGCTCAGTTTTAGAACTTTTGTGACAAGACAAATCAAAGAAGAATCAAATACAGTAAGACACTTTACATTCTGTTTATGAAGTAAATGAAATAGTTATAGTACTACATTTTTAACAGGGTTACTAGCAATCTGTAACCTGTTATGTTTCAAAGACTGTATTGGGTCTAAAATGGAGCATGGATATCCAGGTTTGGACAAAAATGATGAAATGATGTCTAGATTTGGTCACGTCATATTCTTTGTGCACATAACCATAAAAATAAAGGGTGTATTCATATTTTTTATTTATATCTAAGCTGTGTGCGTAGGACAAAGCCTTTTAATGGTCATCTACAGCGTACATGTCCGTTACCATCTATCATAAGGGCGCCTCCAGAAATGTATAAATACTCCCTCATAGTTTCAACTCTTTCAGATTCGGTCATGTTCGGACAGAAAAATGCTAACCCTAACCCTAGTCTGAAAGTGCATTAAACTGCAAAATACATCATAAAGATGTGATTACACTTAAGAACTTGTATTCTGTCTGGATTTGGGACACGGCCCATCCAGCAGGCATGAGGTGTTAAAGGGTACACAAGTAAGGTTACAGATGACGCTAAAGACAAGACAGTTAGGGGGATTACAGTTGTCTGCACAGCTAAAGAGAAGCAATTCAACAAGGATAGCTGAAAACAGGGAGCCTTTTATTGGTTTGGTAATTTCATTTTTACAACACATTTGTCGAAATAACAAATAATGTGAATCAGTTGTTTATGAACACAGTGAACAGTGATAAAGAAGTCGCAGAGACCCCGAGGACTGAGACGCGCAGATGAAAGAGGCCTTTTTGGGCACTTCACTCCATGAATAAGTAACAGAAGCGCTGAAGCAGCAACACGAGCAGCACAATAAAAATCCACACACATTCAGAGCGGGCAGACATATTGTTCACGGCCTCACATCCAGATTCAGGTCCATATTATAAGGTCAGTTCCAGTGTAATATGACTTTTTGCTGATTTTTCACTTTCCCTCGCTCAAGTTAATTGTGATATAATTACATGCGCGCACCATGACCGAGAGCATTGTGGAAATCGTTTTTTTCGGACCTCTTTGCCTCATTCAGTTTCCTGCAGGGGGAGAAAACAACTCCAGAGACATCTAATTCAGGCTGTCAAAGCAATCCATCAAAGTGAACCAGAAGCCACAAATCACACTTTTTCAAAAGTTGCCTCAGAACAGATATAGGGCGTGAAATTCAGCACCACTCAGAGTTTCATATTTGCCCACAGGAACGCAACTATTAAAAAAAAGGTAAGATGGGATGGGGAGTGCCTTTGTTTGAGTTTTTTGCCTCTTTTTCCCTCTTTGGTAATTAACTGTTGGTTTATAATCTCGTAATCTTTATCAGAATCTTAGGTTTATGTGGTTATGCTAAGAGTCTCCTTGTGTCAATCACAGCCATGTCTGTAGATGACATGAGAATAAAGAAGAAATCGGTCGTCATTTCAACATATTTTTCTCAGAGAAACATCAGAACGAACAAAACATGAACATACTGTAAAAGCTGAGCAGGAAATAAGTCACACCAGAATGTTTTGTCTAATGCACCTTACAATAAAAGGCCTAACCTTGAGTAATAGCAGGATGTAAACGCTGTGGGAATACAACAGCTCCAACACTCAGTGGAAGAACCAACAACACTCCTGTTAGACTCTAAGAATCTTGTTAGGCTTTGTTGTGTTTGTTTCATTAAATCTCCCCTTTTTCCTTCTAGGCCTCAGTCTGCTGCACGCCGTGGTTCAAAATTTCCCTCTGATTGGTGACATTTCCTTGCTGGACGTGATGACATTTTATTTGGCGGTGGAGGCGATGCGATGATGAAAGTTCTGCATTTTACACGCTGTAATTCATCAGATGGGTAGGTAGTGAATTTAATGAACCACTTTTAAAGTGTTACATGTCAAAGCTTGGAGTCACGTTCGAGCTGTTGTGATCCATCTGCCTTTTTAGGGGGTTCCTAATGCGTAACACAACTTTAAAACGCTGCCACGCTGCGCTCATGTGCTCGAGTCTTAAGCCACAATAAGTCCTCAATCTATATTGGATTTGAAAGTTAATGTATAAGGCCAGTAAAATGTAAAGATCCTATTTAAGGAAGCTTATGGCTTACAGTATGTGCTGCTCTTCATACTTGCTGAAGCTGCACAGCTGAAAACACCACATAAGCATATAGCAGTCTGAGTCTGCTCAGCTCTGCTGGCACGAGTGCAGCATTATCCCCATTAAGGTTCAGAGTTCACTGCCTACAATGTGTTTGTAAATTAAGTACCCCATTAAAGTCCATTAAGTGATGAAAACCAGAAAAACTGGATACAATAAACAGTTGTCCCCAGTTACTTTACATTGTTCTGAGGTTACTGAACAACACCCGCCGTAAACAAACAATAAAATACCTTAAATTAAAAATGGCGTAAAAGTGGTACGAGCGCCATGGCCTCCTGAAGACTTTGTTGGCTAGCGAGTGCGTTTGTTTTGGAAGCAAGTTAAAGAAAGACACAATTTGTTTTTAATGCTACTTTTACCTTTCTAAACATAAGCAAGCTGCATCGTGATGTGGCAGCGCATATTTTTGTGGCAACGTGAGATGAATAGCAGTAGCATGACAGCGTAAGCTTGAGAAGGTTCACCTCCTTTCACTTAGAGAAACTGCTGCATCCGTCTCATCAAGTACCGTTACCATTCTGACAACAACTGAAACCGAATGAACTCAATTTCAGTTTACCTGAACCAAATCGTTCGATGTGAGTCTCTCTCATGGTTTGATTGTGGAACTAAAAAGGGTTCCAAACATGAAAAACAGCTCTTAAAAAAAAATCTCCAAATCGCGGCAAGGTACGGTACAGCTGCAAAAGATGCGCTGTGGAAATTGGATGCTGAAGTGGGTAGCAAAGCCGACTCTATCTCTGCGGGGTAAATCAATGCGTTTGTTCGTTTGTGGATGGAGCTTAGAGCAAGCAGTAAAGGTTTGTCTTCAGCAGTAGTTAAAGCAGTGAGTGGCTGCTGTTGCTCGTAGCCAGTTAGCAGATCGAGGTACAGTATGTAGTAAACACTGGATGTTGTAATTTGTACGTTAACTTGCATGTTTGCTGGAATATTGTTTGCACTTTTTAGGTATATATTTTGCATGTGTGTTTTGTCATTAGTATTTTGGTCTTATGACTGCTGGAGCACTGATAGTTGCCTTGGCCGTCTGGTGGTTTCCTACTTCCTTGGGTTTTAGTTTTGTATGCAGCTGATGTGGTTCACTTCACTTTTCTGCCTTTAAAAGACAGCAAATAGTCTGTGAAAGGTTATTATCAGAAGTGCAGAAGTAGCCAGTTTCTCTCAGTCTCGCAAAAATACTTAATGAAGGGTGTTTCAGGGCTGCAGAGTGTTGTCTGCAAATAATGAGAATGCAAATATCGGAAGAATCCGTCGGTCTGAGACTTTCCAGGCACTTTCTTTCCCAGTGTGCAGAGGAAAGAGTTGGTCAGAGGGAGATCTGTTTCTAGACAGAGTAGCCGTTTGCCCTTGTGTGTCACATTATAGTGTGTTATCACGTCAAGGATAATTGGAAGTGTGGGGGGGAATACCAAGCGGGGATACTGAGGGCAAAATGACGGCGAGGAAAAAAACAGTGAGAGCCAAGAACAATATTCAAGCTGCCTGAACAGAAGTGGCACAATATGTTACATGATCACAATTTTAAGTGCAGTATAATCACACTGCGTAATCGAATGTGGAGTCTTTATGGATGCTGGCAAGTCCAATTAAGATTGAATTGAACTCGCCAGGACAAAAGGTACACTAGGCAACCGTATGGGCAGAATAAATGTTAGCAAAGCGCATTTCTGCAAAAACTATAGATAGTTTTAAACCCTATGTTGTAATTTAACACAACTTATCTGTTTCTCTGGTGTCACAGGGCTGTGCTTATGCTCTGGTTAGGTTTAGGTAACAACAGCCACATGGTTGGGGTTGGTATACCTGGTTTTGGTTGCCGCAAACACAGCTTGAGACGGCTTGATTTCGAGCTATAAATGAATGGCTTTTGTCGCCGCACAAACGTGGCTGGGAATTGTCCCGAGGTCGTCTTGAAAATATCCACCAGTGTTGAGCTCACACGTGTTGATAGAAATATCCAGAACACCAGTGGCGGACTCAGGATGTGCAAAAAGGGCAGTGAAAGGACACTTTACTAAGTTTTGGCACTTTGTGTTGCATCAACTGTAGGCCTTTTTTTTTTTTTCCGAACATGTGGGAACACAATTTTAATCAGCTGATGATTTGCGCTAAAATCCCTCATGCTAAAATAAACCCAAAATGTAAGAGACATAATGGATTAGTTGTTTAGAGCCAAATTATTTGTGCCATTTTCATATTTACTGCAGTTAACACCAAGGCAAAAAAAAAAATGGTTGAAAGCTTTGAACAAATTGGACAATTATGAACGTCGGCATGAAAAGGACAGCGTGTTCCTGGTCTCATATTACTGGATGAATTTACGAGGAGCTGACAGAAAGTCAAATATTTAAAACTTTCATCCAACATTGATCAGCTTTCCCTACACTTAGCTGTGTCCTCATTCAATATCGATGAAAATAGTGAGCATATTCCCGCATGTAGCCACCGCGGCCTTTCTACACTTGAGATAGTCATATGGTAAAGGTATGCATACTGTAGATGATCAATAACACGATGTGAACAGAATCTTTAAATGTAGCACCCTGTGAAATTGCATGCATTCCCTTGAAAATGCCATCTTATGTAACGACTTTGGAAGCAGCCCAAATGGGAGCAACCGTGGAGCAGCTCGTTATAATTGCAACAAGAAGGGAGCTAGTTTATATCACACCTAAATATGTAAAAACCTACTCGAGGCCAAAGCCTGCCAGGGACATAAAGCAGCGATGGAGGGACCCCCCACCACCACCATCTCCTCCATGTCCATAGGCTTGCGTTGTAGATATACAGACTCTCACCTCGCCGGGGTAACACTGCAGGATATCTGCGGAGTGTTAAAACAATAGCAGCATTGCCGTGGTGCCAAAGCCACCTGGAACTGGACCATCTAAAATTAACACATACAGTATGACAAAAATAAATAAATAAATAAATAAAAAATTGTAAAGTGCCAATGAAGCCCTGTTTCTCTGCTCACGAAGGGCTTGCTTGTGGTGTTCCTCCAGGAGTCTGCCCACACACAGTCCGTGTGCATATGCGCAGACTTAAAACAGGAAAATACTAGGCTTACAGTACAAGAGAAGGAATTAACCGTTCCACATGACTGGCTGTGACACCTCCACTGTCACGTCTGTTCACTGTAAGTGAGGGGAGAGAAACATTCAGCTTTGAAGAGAAGATCAGGCTCGCACGATTGTTGCATGATGGCTAAATTCTCTCGGAGCATTTGAGGTGATGAGACAATGGCTGCTCAACACTCAGCACTATTTTTAAGATTAGCTCCACGGTGGCATTATGAAATGCAGTGCGGTCTTCACTTCGAGGGGGTTTGCGCCGCGCCGAGTGGTGGAACCACACTGCCCCCTGCTGGCTCCTTCGCGCACAGCTGATCCGTCCCGAGCTCTCCACGGCGCGCATGGACATACTGTACGCGTGCTGTGCTCGGCGAGGGAACAGTCTCTCTTTCCGTCTGAGAGCCTTAAATGATAGAACGCTCTTCACTAACAGCTGACACAAGAGTAATTGCCAAATAAGCAGAGCCGTGCCATAAAGCAATTTACTCATCATGTTTGCTTGTTTGCTTTTCTAAATGCCAGCTGGCTGTGCCCACACTTTTGGGCGTGTCTTGTGTGTTTGCGCGCGCCCTCACCTCTCCCATATGTCGTCTGGTCGTGTGGTGATTTGCAGTGAATCGCGGGCAATGAAGCAAAAACTTTTTCAATGAAAGTCAAAGCAGCCCCAACAGCTGCAACACATTTGCATGTGTTTAATATTTACACAGTTTGATAAATTGTTTAATGTAAGATTTGTTTCCCTTTTTTGTTTTTGTTTTCATTGAGACTGATTAACTAATGCTGACATTCTGGGCTTCTCTTTTTTATCAATGATCTTGTAAGAAGCCACCACCCCAACTCAGCAGTGTACAGGTCCATCACACTTGAGCACAACAGTGCAACAGTGTTTTTTCGTGGTATCTCCCATCTCATCATAATGATTCTATTTATAATTAGAAGCAGTAGTCGTTGTTAGAATGACCCTTAAAGGAATGACAGCAGGAGGGTTTTTGGGTTAAACAAAGGCATTATTATAGTATCACTAAATAATATGTCCAGACAGACTTGAAACTCTCTATATATATCTAAATATATTATATATACAGTATATATAGCAATAATGTGGTAAACGCCACATATCTATGCACACTTGATGCAAAGAGTTAATAAAAATGATGATAAGTTCACTCAATAATAATGTATCCTCTGCAATGAAAATTGATCACAATGGGCATTTTTATGTAGACCAATGACCGATATGTAGTTTAGGGGCTCACTGTCATCTTTTCAGTTTGTGACGAAGTGATTTCTTGTCTTACTCTGAAGTTTTGCCTCATGTGTCGTTTGTTGCTTCTCAGTTCCTCCTTCTGTCTAACTTCCCGCCCTTTTTTCTGTGTTCACCTGTGTCTTGTTTGTTAATCAGCCTTTGTGTGTGTGTGTGTGTGTGTGTGTGTGTGTGTGTGTGTGTGTGTATAGTCTGTGTTTTCCCTGATGTTATTGTCAGATCGTCCGGTGTTAGTCACCTGTGTTGTTTCCTGAGCTTCTTCCAGCATCTCTTCCCCTTGGTGTGTTTTTATTGGTTTTTGTTCCAGGCTTTATGTTTCTTGCTTTATTCCTAGTGTTTTTCCGGAGTTGTACTTGGTTGACACTTTGTTTTTAGCTTTTGTGTTGCTACTTTTTGTTGTTTTTGGCATTTTGCTATTCTTGCTTTTTGGGCCTGTATGATCTTTTGATCTGAGCTTTTCATTAAATAAAGTGTCTGCCATTACAACAAAGTATACAATAAAACAGTTCTTTGAAACCAAAAGTACATCATCTCAGACAATATCGCTCTGTGGCATGATGATTCTGACACACTTGATACCCTGTGCCATCTTTTTAAAGAAGAATTTGAACACGTAAAGACCAGATGTGAGGGAATGAAGCCAGTGATCTGTTGATTTTTACAAATCAAGACTTTATAATCTGACAATGCCAGAGCCATCAGTGCTGGATAAAAAGGTTTTAAAAGAATATTTTAAAAGTAAAATTAAATAGTGTATTGTGAGAATCCTGACACCTCCATTATCACCTCCCACCACAGGTGAAACAACGAACATAAATCTCAGTTTCAAAGGAGAGCAAACCTAATCTTGATTGCATCCTGATGGTTTTTCCACCATCCTTTTAAACCGCCTTCCTCCTCTCCTATCAAAGAAACAACCCCAGGTGGAGGAATGCAGGTGAAGTGGAAGGTAGCCAAGGGAAAGTGGATGCTGTTTCGGGCCGTTTATTTACAACATCATCTAAAATAGATGTGTGCTACTGAGGCGATGGACCTGTACCAGCTCACAATATGCCTTGTAGGAGATCTAAGTTTGGAGTGAGCTCAGAATAAACGCCCATTAACCTGAAACTGCTGACTGTCTTTATGCATTTTCACTCACAGTTGCGAGCTTCGTGTTTTTCACCACAATGTGTTATTCTCTCTTTACTCGCAGATAAGTGAGACGACTCGTACCATCCTCCATTATCAGGACAGCGAGACACACGGCGGCGCAAACATCTTCTTTCTTTTTTCTGGGTCAGCGAGGAAACGAGAGATGAGTTTTCCAGCTCCGGGACACACGTCTCCTTCCTGTTCTGTCCAGACAGATGCCAAACCCCAACCCCACAGCAAGTTCCCATTACTTTTGTCTAATCAAAGTCACTTCTCCCTGATGCTAATCACAACCAAACTGACCTTGTTCTTGCCTTAGGGAAGCTGTGAGTTAACCATGAGGCTTAATGGTCTGAGTTTTCTCCTTTTTTTTTTCTTCTTCCTTCTGCATCTCTGATATGCAAATTAATGCAGCAAGGTGCTCCCGAAAATCTAATCAGAACATCAGTTCTCTGGGGGAAACCTGTGGTGAAAGTGTGGAGTTTTCTATTCTCAATTGTTCTTGAGTTATGAACGTGTCTACAGACAGACTGAGAAAACAGAGTAATGTTACATTAAATCAGTTTTATTCTCTGCACTTCTTTCCGAGAATCTGTCGACGTCTGGTTGCCAAGCTGAAAATAATCCAGTTTTTGTCAAAGGTAATACGATGTGTTCAGTTTCCCCCGCAGGACGACGGGAGGGCAGGAGGGGTCGATGGGTCCTGTGGGTTCACTTCACAGTAAGTGACCGGGCGCAGAAAAAAAAAAAATCAGTGACACAGATGATACAGAACAAAGAAGGAGATATTTGTGAGAGGAAATAAACTAGATGTGAAAAGAGGTTAGCTTCACATTGGTAGGCAGGGCTGACGGTAGCATAAATATTTGATGTCACCTAACATGTTTTCATGGCCAGGTTGGTTTGTTTGTTTGTCTCTTCCTAGATGTCCCTAAAGTGGAATGCATTGGCTTTACTTGCAGGGGTGCACACATAAATGTTTCATGGGGGGTGTGACCACAATTGGGACAGAAAAACACTTGATTCTTTTGCTAATTAAAAAAAAAGATGACACTTTATATCAACCCAACTGCTGTAAACCAAAAAATATAAAGGTTCAGGTCGGAAGTAGGAACATATGAACGTGTTTTAGCACAACAAAATAATACACTGGGAAGGCACATCCTCACAAAGATTAACTAATTCATAATAATGGTAAATGTTATTGTTAATTAAACTTTAGCTAATAGTTTACATAGCTCTGTTAACCATTTATTAAGCAGCTGTAAAGTTTTATGAAGATCATTTGCAGCTTTATAATAAACAATTGCTTGATAAATGGTTTATAAAGAATTTGTTTGTTTACTGTGAAACCAGTATGAAGTGCAATTAACTATAAATCTACCATTTTAATATTGATGATGTTGATGTAAAGTATTGTTAAAAAGTTTAGTAAACAAAAAAAGATGAGTAATTTCTCTGATCATGTCTAAAGTATCATTCTAAAAGTGAACTCACAGAAGTCGTGTGAAGCAGCCCCAGAGAAGCAGGTCAGAGAAGCAGGTGCAGGGCTGTGTTTCCACTAGATGGTACTGTAGTCTCTCTTTATTTCATTAAAGGCTGTAAGTGGCACCAGCCTTTCCTTTTCTTCCACGGTGATCAGGGATGCTTATGATAGAACTGCTGCTTCCAGAATACATTATTTATCTAACACCATCAGGTTCTGTAGATAACAACTAAAAGGATTTACTTTATTGGGGCAAACACTGCAACCACAATCTGTTACTGTGGCCAAAATATAACAAGAGCCTTGGCTTTGATTTTCAGGCTAAAAGAATTTTAATCAGTGAACTTTAAAATATCACAGGATACAGTAAATCAGAGAGGCCTTCAGATGTTATAAAGTCATGAAATAGGAAAATAATACATACACAGCTACACAAAATGTTCTCAAATCTTTGCCTTTCCATTGTAAAATAACGGTCAATTTCTTTCTTGAGGCTTCTAAGATATATTTAAATCTGAGAAGCAGGGATGCACATTATCAGGATCTCCTTGGGGCACTCCGGGTCGTGCTGGGGTGACACGGGTCGTTGGGTTTTGCGCAGACTTGCGGGGTCTGTGCCGACTCGGGTTGCCTGCTGTTGTTTGAGCAGGAGGGGGACATGCTGGGATGCCATGAGATTTGTGTGACTTCTTGATTGCTTGAGTGATTGAGAGGTTTTTTTTGCCAATATTCAATAGGTCGATATTTTTCAACTCATTTTGGCCGATTGTTGATGCTAATACCGATATATGCCCCCTACGTAACTGCAGAGAACATAAAGACTCCTGCATAGTGGAACCTTTCAAAATTGACAAACTCGGACCAGTGGCAATAATTGAAAGCATTTATTGGATGATAACAAAGACATGCCGATGATTACCGTGGATCCCCCCTGAGAAAGGGGGCATCTCTCTTTGGTTCAACTCATGAGGATGAACAAATTATTGTCGCATTGTTTGTGTCAAGGCTCACTTATCAATATTATTGTTCAACAGGCTAGACTGCTATACGTATATTGTTGGTAAACAGAGAAGAATAGTATTGGTGGTATGGCGAGACAATATGGGGAATATAACAGAATAGGATGCTTGGTTACATATTCAAAACTTGCATACCACTGAACTTTCAAACTATTATATGTTCGAGGACAGCAGTTGTGGTTGCATGAAATTCATGCTGAACAGTTACTGAAGGTGACCAGATCTCCCAATGGGAGGAAAATAGTATCAAAACATTCCTATGAATATAAAGTTGTCACTTTAGATGCAAACGCTTCTGAGCTGTAACCACCTCCTCCATTGTCCATCTTTTTTTCCTTTTTCTTTTGACTTCATTTATGATTTGTCACATTTTGGCAAAAACTGCATGAACACGCATATTGTCCGTCCATATGCTCAGCATGCTCCCAACACACTGTTGTTGGGGCTTTTGGCAAAATCAGTGTTTGGGCCATACTGAGCGAAAACATGGCTGAAAACACAGCCTTCCATTCCTCTGTGTTTGTATTCCACAGGCACATCCATGCCATTCAGTGTTTGGCGAGGATGTATGCTGCGTACAGGATTCATATTATGACACAATTGTGGTATCAAAAAGAGAAAGCTTACAGACGGAGAGTGCAGGATAGGTTTGAGAAGGTTCTACAGCTGTTTTTATACCTTTGATTGTCATTGAAGCGAGATTTCTATATTTCTACAAAAGGGGTCATATCACGTACACATTATATATACCTGGCTTTCATATCAGGAGGTTGAAGGGGATGGTCGTGTAGTCAAGCAGCCAAGCCAGCAACCGCAGTTTGTGTTTCAACACATTTAAGCATGACACTATTAACTATCTTAATGGAGACTTCAGGACAGTTTCCAGCAGTGTTTGTGCTGATAAAAGCAAGATATTTTTGATGAGAAATGTGGTTGTCTCTCGCCACCAAAAAAAATACAAATCTGAAATCATGATCTTTTCCTAACCCTAACCAATGTTTTTTGTGCCTCAACCTGACCAGACAATAAGCATAGTGCTGTCACAAGATACCTGAACCTAATGAAATGTAAAATTGCAATACAAGTAAGAAAGTTTTAACATATTTGTGGTTTGCAAAATTGTCAACATTTTGGTAGCCACCCTCGGCTGATTTTTGGGAGAACCTAACAGCGAACTTTCAACAGCTGCCTTTGAATCTTGCAGGGGGTGAGCACTGGATACTATCAAAAGTATTTTGCATTGTAATACTTTAATATAGCTGGATGAGGCTGTAAATATTGTTGTTTTAATTATAATGTTATTTAAGTAAACAATTTAAACCATAGAAACAAAGTACTCACAGTAAACACCTTTATTATATAGATGAATATAAATGTGATAGATACGATCAACAAAATGACTGAACTGGGCCTTTAACAAGAAATTAATCCTTTCAACATGAGGTGAGTTATAGCTTCCTGTCAGTGCAGCGGAGACTGGCCTAGAGACCCGGTAATTGGTCAGTGTTGATCCTGTGATATACAATGATATCGATTACCCGCTAATAAATCTCATCCTGCAAGTGTTCCTGCGCAGCGAAGGCTTCAGTGTTCTTGGGGGACACATCAAATGAATGATCACCGTAAAGGGTCGGAGATGGATAATGCTGAGGGGGAGCTTTCACGGTAGTAATAAAGAGTCCTGGTGTGAATGAGCGCGGGGGGGGGGGCTCTTCCTGCTGCTGATTCTGTATGGATTTTTCATTTGTTTAAGTAGAGCATATCATATACAGGAAGTCCAACATTAGCCACCGTCAATGGAAACTTAACAGCTGATGGCTTCCTCACCTCGGCTGGGGCCTTTAACGAGCAACTATCAATCACATCCTGAAGCCATAGCACTATATCGCTGTGTGGTTGTTTAGATGTGTTACATAAGACACATTATCTGTATCAGGTGTATTAGTCAGTCAACAATCCCACAAATGTAGAGGATAAATGTTTAACGGTCAGCACTGTCCATGTTCTACTGAGAGATATTGACTTATCGGTCTAATAGTCATAATCCGATGGAATTCCAAGGCATCCTCCGATAATCTCTGAACACTTCATTGCCACGTGGTTTAACAATATGACCAAATACAAACTGGACAAGAGGGAAAAGCTCAACCTGGACACCGCGAGAGCTGGTCAATGTAACAGTGTTGGCGTTTCCATTATGGTAAGCTCTTAATGGCTCTTTGCATCACAATAAATAGACAAATCAATGTCTGTAAGCCCGCCCTTTTACTTAGTGTGGGAAATGTGACATGAATCACATCTGGTCGGAAGAGTTTTTATTATAATGCGATTCTCTGGGCACTCACAATTAATCCGTCAATCGTGCGCCCAATCCATTCAATTTGTTGGCATGCTCTGTCACGTAGACTAAAGGCAGTTCCGACACAATATAAGGCGTATTAATCGATAAATGTGTAATTTTCCTCCAAAATGTAAAAGAAGTTTTAAGTTGCTGAACAATACATTTACAATCACAGTATTTTAGAGGTGATAAGACAATTCATTACATGTACAGTATCAGTTTGGTAAGTGGCAGCTAACCAAATACAGTTTGACACTGATTCTCTTTACTGATCAGGTTGTCCTGAGTTTTTCTTATTTAATATTCACAGACAGCTACATATCTTTCCCTTTTCTACAACACAACTGCTCGTCTGTCTCACTCTTTGGTTAGTTTTACCACATGAGGAAGACAACGTTGGTGCTGCTCAAGATCGTCTGAGAGGCCTGAGGCAACCTAAAGATTAAAGAAACTGAGAATGATTGATAAATGAAAAGTTGCTGGCACTGTAAGGACTTTGTTGCATAAATTTGACCAACATTTGTATCATTGGTCATTTTAAAGGATAAGTTCACCCAAAAATGAAGGTTCAGCGATTATCTCCTCACCCTCCCTGCTAATGGAAAGCCAGGTGAAGTTTAATTTCTGGAGCTTCACAGCAAAACAGCGTTGCGCCATTCTTCTAAACAACTGGAGTAGTTGAGGTTATAGACAACCAGAATAAAAACAAAAATTAAATGGCTCCATGCAGCACATTTGAGGCAATCCAAATGTCTGGAAGCCCTGAGATCCTATATTGGTGTGAAAATACTTTCTGTTTTTTAGACAATTTTAAAACATGTCCCCATGTACTTCACTTGTTGTAGGAAAATGCAGCAATGCTGTTTGGTTGTGAGGCTCCAGAAATGTGTTTGTAGACTATGGGAACCTTCACCCAACTTTCTGTCAGCATGAGGGTCAGCAGATAACGACTGATTTTTCCTTCTTTTGAGTGAACTTATCCTTTTAATAATATTTTTCCCTTAAGGTTGATGTTTTCATCTCTTGTCATAAATACAGAGGTGATCTTTAAGACGTCCTGTATGCTGAGAAGTGTGTGTCTGTGTGTCCACAAGCTCATGTGGCATCTTTAATAACCTCCATTCTGTCTCATACAGATTGGAATCGGTGGGGTTTCATTGCAGCGGAGCTTCGTTTGTTTCAAGGTGAAAGTTCTGAGTCAGCAATCGAACAACATATGAACTGTCAATTTAATACAAGCTGATGGAGACATTTCTTTATATCTGTAGCTAAAAAAGTTTCTGAGAGAATCACAGTGGACTGCGAGGCAATCTGCGAGGTCCAAACCCAGGTAATTATTATTACCGAGTGAGAGCTCCCGTCTCATTTCTCACTCATTCTCTCAATCTGATTTTTCAGAAAAACAAACTTTGATGGGAAAACCCCTGTCAACAGCTCTCACAACTTTATAAGGCAGCTGCAATTTCAGATAAAGAAGCAATATCATTTTTTTTTTCAATACATATAACTTTGTGCTACTCAATTCCAGAGCTTTAAACACATTGAAACTTTTAAACCCACTCCTTAAAATGAAAGCACCAGAGGCTGTTAACAGTGTCAGTGAGATAGTGAGACACTTAAATAAATCGCTGCAATTTAGCTGATAGACTGTAGATTCACGTGACGCAGGCCTGCAGGTCACATCAATGCATAATGAGCTGAGAGTTAATAAGTGAACTCTATCCGGTTTCTCGCGGGTTGGATGTTAAATGTGAAAAGCCTTTAACGGCTCTGTCGAGGTTATTGTGCGCATAGTCGCGTGACGTCACGCCCTCACGCGTCGCATCTGGAGCCCTCTCAGTTGTTCATCAGAGAGGAGAGCGGTCCGGATCAGAACGGCGCTGTTTTGTCTTCGCACCTGCCGGAGGTGGATATACTTTTTTTTTTTTTTTTGATCCAGATGTTGGGAATTTCGAGCGCTTCCAGTGCGTAAAAGGGGACGTGACGGACGATTTAAGTTAAATTCCCCCTCCTGAAGTTGGACTGATCAGAGTTGCATTGAAGTTTTAATTTTTTGG
Organism: Diplodus sargus; assembly: GCA_903131615.1. Lineage (NCBI taxonomy): Eukaryota > Metazoa > Chordata > Actinopteri > Spariformes > Sparidae > Diplodus > Diplodus sargus. The sequence continues at coordinate 4,382,731 of CAEMYA010000238.1, read as the reverse complement.
TTCGGCAGCTCCTGTGTCGGGACTTGTCCGAAATGGTCCGGAGTCGGCGCGTCGCGTCCGAAACTCCGGCAGGTTCGCGCGGTGCGGTTTCAGCTGGCGCGCTCGGGTCCGGAGTTGGGATTGTCGCTGTTGGATCTACAGGATGCCGGATCATCACTTGAACTCGCGCGGTGTGGAAGAAAAGCGGATCTGTGTGACGAGTTGGCTTCAGATTTTCTTCTAAATAAAAAAAAATAACCCTCTTTGAAAAAACAGAAGCATTCACCTAAAGCGCAATGATTCTGACAACTTTTGTGATTGTATTGTCCTTTCTGGGTAAGTGACGCTTTAATCTGATGGATTTCTATGTTTCGGCTGTGATGTATATTTAACAACTGCGCTTTGTTTCATCAAAGTTCATCTAAATTGTTTTTCCAAATGTGTTCCCAATTACGCACGATGTAGGGTTCAGAAAGTTTGTCCTGCGCACAGTGCTTCTTTGTGCATCAGTTGGCAACAATACCCTCGGTTATCCTCTTTGTGTGCACAACAATGTCGACAAACTTGAAATATTTCTGATTTCCCTCAGACTCAGTGTTCACCTTGAGGGGAGACGGCAGCAGCAGCAGCAGCAGCTCCTCCCGCGTCCGTCTGGACTGCGTAAAGGCCAGTGAGCAATGTCTAAAGGAGTACAGCTGCAGCACCAAGTACCGGACGATGAGGCAGTGCGTGGCGGGGAGGGAGAGCAACTTCAGTGCGGTCACCGGTCCCGAGGCGCAGGGCGAGTGCCGCAACGCGATAGATGCCATGAAGCAGAGCCCCCTGTACAACTGCAGGTGTAGGAGAGGCATGAAGAAGGAGAAGAACTGTCTCCGGATCTTCTGGAGCATATTTCAGAGTTTACAGGGTATGCACTGACCCAGACGAATCCATGAATCATGATTTGATCGATTAATACGATCAATCTATGAAAGTATGCGTTTATGATGGTGGGGGAAAGTATTCAGGTACTTTATTTTGAAAAAATGTCCCATCACTGTGCAGAAATATAATCAGAAAAACGTACTTTATATCAAAATAAAAGCACAGAACACATCGTGCAAGCTGTATATCACTGTTTTATAACAATTTACACTATTAGAAAATTAACACTGATGCATTCATGTGTACTAAGTGGTATGACAGTGCTGCAGCTGGTTAAGGTGGAGCTATTTTACTACTTGGAAGTAGTTTAAGTAGATAGGATTTGACAAGTTTAAAATAATGTTTCAGTTCAGAACCCTGAATATTTAAAGGTGCAGTATGTAGTTTTGGGAAAGGGCTTTTAATCGGAAGACAGAATAAACAAACTGACAACACAATTTCATACTGCTTTGCTTTGTTTATATGTGGCGGACCCTGCCACCTTTCCAGCTTCAAACTGTGCACTGGGGACCTTATTTTCCTCCGAGGAAGCCTTAATATAAAACAAATACTTTTGGAATTCCTTTTCCGAAACTACATATATGCAACTTTAATTCCCATAGTATAGGGATCCATGCAATGAAGCAGCATCAGGCCGAAGATAATTGTAGGCTACTTAAATTTACCCAAGATCAGCCTTCTTCGCATGCTTAATTGTATAATTACATGACAACGTATCAATATTTACAAAATAAGAACTCATGTATGCATCAACATGTGTGATTTACAGCTACTATCCAATTACCCCTGCAGTGTAATTCATATCATAATGTTTAAGACGATCGAATAACATTCGCCCACATCACGATGTCGATCACATATTGTTTGACAGTCATTTGTTTCCCGCGCAGGTAACGACTTGCTGGAATACTCCCCGTATGAACCAGTCAACAGCCGCCTCTCAGATATCTTCCGCCTTGCCCCCATCATAGCCGGTAAGATTGCCGCTTTTACATCGCCGACATTCCTCAGGTTTTACATTTGGACCCTGCAAAGTTAAGTCGACGCATTCACAGAGACATTATCTCCCAGTTGTTGTCTTAGAACCCAGTTTAAGTCACCACGTCAGCCCCACAAATCTGTCACTGTTTGACAACCGCTATTTTCTATTGCCGTCTGGTTTCGGGGCTGCAGCTTTCAACGCCCATTATCCTTCACAAAAGCTTTTATCTGCCACTGTGACCGACCGTACACAAAGCAGAGTAATTTGGTGTGTTTCGCTTTCAGCTCTCAAAGCGATGATGAGAGGGTCTGCGTGTTTTTTTTCCCCCCACTATCACAGTACTAGTGCTGGAAGTAGCATTTATGTGCTAGTTTTGGATTAATCATCCTTTTAGAGATGAGCGTGTGTTGTTGGAGCTCGCAGGGCCGAATGCCTGGATTTAAAAAAGGCAAAAATTCGGACCAGAAAATGTTGCTTGTTTGTCGTTTTTGAGCCGTACACGTCCTGAAAAAAGCCAACGGAGTGAAGGTGGACTTGGGGTGTGTGATGGCTGGGCCAACATTTAGATCTTCTGGGATCACATGCGCACACATCCACACACACAGAGGAGCAATTAACCATCTGTCTGCGTTCAATGGCACTGATAGAACAAGAGCTGTGTGTGTGTGTGTGTGTGTGTGTGACAAGTGCAGCACTCACTGGCACTCTTCAATGTTGGGCTTTCTGGCTGGACGATGGCGTCTGCAGCACCGGCCAGCGACCATTTCAGCGAAAAAATGGTCATTTGATTCTCTCTCTGGCTCTTTCTCCCTCTCTCCTTCTCTCTCTCTTTGGCTCTCGCTATGATTGAATCCACTTAGCGTATCGCAGTGGCTCTGCTCCACATGCGATGACATAATGGTGAACTGTATTTGAAAAAGGGAGAGTGAAGAAATGTTTTTTATTGGAATTCAGATTTCCACCCCACCC
>CAEMYA010000238.1:4342291-4373109 GCA_903131615.1 Diplodus sargus | reverse complement strand
TGAGAGGGTGAGCTCAGAAATGTGATGCTATATGTCAACTATTTTCAACCTACATAGGAAACATGGATGTAGTTTTGTTCTGCTGACCCCACATTATACATAGTTTACTTGTTAATTCCTAACTTTTAAACTGTATTGTGTACTGGATTAATGATTATTGTTTTTATATGCCTCATATAATCTGCAATAGCTGATATGAATAGGGCTCCTTCCAGCTCAATGAAGAGCTGCACTGCCTGCTCCACATTCAGCTTCTCCTCATTGTTTTGACTCATAAAACAAAAAAACGACTCCACTACACACTAAACACACTACACCAAACACTACATAACACACTAACTATACACTCCAATCACGCTAAATGTCACAAATCTCTCAACTCTCAAAACTCGCTACCACTATCGTTGTCTCTATCACCGTCACTGACGCTGTCACTCTTTCGCCGCCGTCCTTCCCACAACTTCCCTTTGTTCCTCAGCAACCAAATCACGTAGTTTGCCATATAATTTTGTGATTTGTTGGTGTGGTGCCTTTTTCCAACAATAGGAAACGGAGTAGCACAGTTTTTTTTGCTTGCAAACACTTCCCGCTTGCGGACACTTCGTGAGAGAAGCCCATTTTGACCGTTTCTTTCTGCACCAAACGCGCAGCAAACGTGACGGCAATGTTAGTGAAAAAGCGTGACAGACATTATTTATCATAAGTCCGGTTTTACTTGGCCTATCAACACAATTTAAAAACTGGTATATAGTTTGAAAGCCGCACCAACACATACGTTGGAACCGAGACTCACGGAGGCTGTGTCTTGCTCCTACGTCATCTTAAATTGGTCACGTGATTTGGATGCGTCCGTCGACTCAGGAGGTGGGGCGTCGGGGTGGGCTCTGCAGTGATTGGCTCTGGTGCATACATGCATAGCAGAGTGCGTAAATCATGTATGAAATAATTTATTAACGGTATATTTCTAGTCCAAGCAAAGCCGACGTTGCACACCCTTAAAATACGCAGCAGCCATGTTGAAAATCTCAGGTCAGTCTGATCCTGATCTGCGGAGATATTTGAGGTACACACACAGACAGACAGAGATTTCGTGCTTTTATTGAGAGATGTACATGCAGTTGGTTGCATAATTTGATTACTCTTGTGTTGAGAGGACATGACCGAAAGTGGTGAAGAGTAGTAACTGAGTATTATAGTAATTACTTTTCTACATCATGCAAACAAAATAATATCAAATACATTCATGAACACACACACACACACACACACACACACACACACACACACACACACACGTACGCACACACACTCAGTTATTCATATACTGACTAACCCACTCCCAGCTTTCTCTGCCTCTCTATATGAATCTTTTTGGAAGTTGACGGCTCAGTAACGCGGCTCGAAGAGAAGAATTCCCTCACTAAGATGAGTGTACCTGATGGCTTAGCCATGACAAGCTGTGTGCAGGGAGCTCGAACCATGAGTGATGCAGGCAACGGCTAATCATGGCTTTGAGATAAGAATATAAAATGCTGCAGGCTGCAGGTGACGCAGGATAATGTTGTCAGTCAGGCATGGACTTATTTGATGTGTGGACTAGCTACACCCTCTGCACCCATACACACCAACACGAGTACACAAATGCCTAATCTTTATACTGTGTGTACTGTGACTGCATGGAGGCCCTCATCTTTGTGCAAATCTCCCTGCATACATTGCCATACACTGACAATCACGTTTTCAAAGTTTAAAAATATCTCCGTGCCTCAGGCTTCCCTTACATCTCTCAGATTGATATACAGGTGAAATGGTTTTAACCACTAATGCCTAAAAGTAGGACACATGAAGGCAGAAAAGAGAAGAAAAAAAGCTCCCTATAGAAATTATTTGGGAACTGCTGATGGTGAGAAAGTGCATAGAAAGTTATATTTCTGATTATCCAAGCATAATATCACCCCTTTGATCTGTATGGATAACTGAGTCTCACGAAAGCAAAAGTATGACCATTCTCTCCCACATTCTGCTGCCCAAATAGCACCACAACCAGTCATCATAACCGTTTCACAAATGTAACCATATATTCATAACCATCGGCCAAATCTGAAGGAGGGGATGTTATCTCAAGCCATGGTGTAACTCCATAGAACTTGAAAGTGTAACTTGGGTTCCAAAGGGACTCGATGAATTTCTTCAACATCCTCAGGCCACCATCACTGAATATTGGAATCATTATCATCAATGCCTTGTGTGAAGGGATTTTCACTCTCACTGGGGGAAAATAATAAATAATATCAGTGTTCCTTTTTGGCACAAGCTCCTCATCATCATCATCCATACTGTTATCTAGTTGACTACATCACTCCTAATGGTATGTGTACATGTTGATGAGGTTATGTGAAGTTCGGAAACAAAAGTCAGAGTACGTTAAACGTCGCAATCTCTACGACTTGCCCCAAAAGTAGATTGTGGACGCTCTCAGGATTGATCAAGAATCACCCACCCGTGATTCTCATCATATAATTTGGTACCATTTATCAAGTGATTTGGTCCAGATGAGTCCCCGAGTCCAACATGAGTATCCTTGTGGTCAGAATCAGACTGAATATGACGCTGCAGTACTCTCAGGAATGCAGAGGGTATTGCACTTCTGTTTGATACAGGGTGAATTACTGAGTGGAGGATTAAATAAAAATAAAGGGATAGCTTGTGGGACCTAAATGAGATTTTGCTAATTACATGGGAGCACTTAATAAATGAGTCTCGGGGCTGGTCATAAATACAGAAACACTGAGACATAGATTAAGTGATACTGGCAGGAAGCCAGGTAGAGGGCAGGGTGCCATGAAGGGGTGGGCTCTAACCACTGCTGCCTTTTTTGTCCATTATGGGTAATGACAATGAGGGCCCTAGGTGGAGGAATAGGTTTAAAAGGATTAAGTAAAGCAGTGATAAACATTGAAGGACGGTTTTGGACCATTATCTATTATTTCAAGCCTGTAGTTTATCCCTCAAATCAATTTACCTGGACTGTTTGACTGTCTTGAGTTCAACCCCATTTCCATGTGGAATCTCTTGAATATAGTTTCTCTCATAGAGTCCATCATCCGCCCCCGTTGACATAATTCCTACAAAATTTCTTAAAGTGGTCCTATCAATCATTTCCCTATGTCTTCTCACTATTATCAGTCACTCTCCTCTGGCTGCTTTCCTGATAATTTTAAGACAGCCAGTGTCTTGTCGCTCTGTTAAAAAAAAACCTCGATAGATACCACCAATTAAATAAACTACAAACCCATCTGTCTTTGATAATTTGAGAATCTGTCTTCTGTCAAAAGCGTTGCGCTACGACAGCTCTGCTTAAAGAAACAATTACATTCTGATGGATTTTAGTTTTACTTGACTTACTGCCTATTGATCAAGCTATTCTAATTGATGGATTAATGATCTGGGATGGCATCTCTGGTACTGTACTGAAATGGTTTACCTCATATACCTTACATTTTTGTAACTACATGTCATCCTCTGCTCTCTGCTCATGTGGGGTCCCTCAGGGCTCAATACTGGGTCCTATTCTGTTTTCTTGAAATATGCTAACTCTAGGTAATCCGTCAACTCAGCCCGTGGTGTCTCTCATCATAGCTACGCCAATGATACGTAGCTTTACGTCTCGGTCAAACTTAATAACCTTATTAATCTTACCACCGTTCATGACTAATTGGATGTCTCCAAATTTAAAAGACTGAGACCCTAAAGAGGTCCGTCTCTATGTTGGCCTCCTTAAGAACAACACCAAACCACCTCTTGGTGTTCTGTTTGATCAACATTTAAATCTTTAACCTCAAATTTCTAAAATTATTCAGTTTTTTAGTTTAAAAATATTGAAGAAATTACCTACACCTTAACCAAAAACATGGAACTTCTAGTGCACAAGTTCAGACTACTATAACTCCCTCTTCACATGGAAGTACTCTGTCCTCCCACGCACCTCAACAATTGGTCCAAAATCCAGTATCTGGGCTGTTAACAAGCACTGGTTGTGAGTTGCATATTAATACTTACTCCCTTCATTGGCTTCCAGTAAAACACACAATCAGTTTCACAATGTTATTAATTACAAGCAATACTCCTTTCCAATCATCTGAGCGGGGAACCTTTTAATTTGTTCCCCCATCACATGCTGATCAATGTGCCAGCAAGCGAATGCAAGTTTAAAATATGAAATGACAGAAACGGTATATTTGATAATATATATATCAGTATTTTTTTATTAATAGAATTCAGATTATTACATACCCAGATACTCACTAAACTACAGCTTTGTTTTGTGACTGGCCATCTTCACTGACAGAGCCTGCTTCATTGTTATCCACACTTTTACAGGCATGTTGCCTCTAGATTACCATGCAAACAGCTGGCTCTTGAGCTTTAGTTTAAAGGTCACTCTAATACTCTTTATTACTAAAATCTGTTTCTCCGATATGGGAGGATTTTCATTGCAGCCACAAGTAAAAGGGCAATTCCAGGACCGCATGTTTCTATCTATATTCTCGGCTTGCATTAAGAGGAAAAAGAAGTTGTTTGGCTGAACATCACTGCTACACAGGAATGAAACCCTTGAGAGTAAGGAGTTTTCTGACCAGCTCTGCCGTTTCTGACCTCACAGCTTTTATGTTAAATGGTGGCATCAGTCCAGAATGTTCTGCTGGTGCCTTTTAGTCCATGTGTCCTGTGCAAAGAGATGATAATCCAGCTAAGCCTGAATCCATAGACACTAATAAAAAGAAATTGAGGGGATTGCACTAAATCTGATGCATTAAGTGCACGTGCCTCTCTGGATGATTCTGACAGGAAACTTGGACGCTATAAGCCACGCAGCCATTTTTTGCAGCCTTTTTATAGTCTGATGACTACAATGACCAAAACATCGACCAAAGATTGAATTGAGGTATTGGTAATGAACATAAACTGACCTAGTCTTGTCTGATAAGGTGTTCCTTCAGCTGCTTCAAGCATATGCAGTGCTGTAAAGGGCAGATGCAAACCTTTGAAGAGAAACTTTTCTTGGTTTAGATTTTGCCTATAATCTAGAGGTAATGGGTCAGTTCTTCAACAAAGATGCATGTCATGTATTAATAAGATTACACAAGTTGAATTTGCTCAAACCTACTAATCTGAAAAAGTGTTTTCAGTAATCACAAAAAAAGTGTGTATGCTTTTAAACCTTCACTGGCATTGAGGGCATTACAAACACTGGACGTCTTGGCAGCTGTACAAAAGAGAAGTTTGGCTGTCATATTCTCACCTTCACTGTATAAGTGAGTGCAGCCCCCTGAGGACACCATAATTAACCTCTTCTCTGAGATGCATATGACCCTACCTGGCTGGCAGTCTTTCAAAAGCTCCTTTGTATCATTCCAATAGAGGTCAAGGGTCAGATTCCAGTGTTTACTTCACTGGTTTGTTATTTAGTCTACGTCAGTAGCAACATGGTGGCCTTGCTCAGGGGTTTTGCAACTTAAGAAGGCTTAGAAAGAGTAGAGGTCTTTCAAGAAGATATGTTATTTTATAGGTGAGCATCGCATAGGATTTCAGTCCTTGTTACACACTGCAAGGTCAATGGACTAATGATAGGAGAAAGTAGAATAATGTCCTGAAACAGTATTGTAAGAAAGCCTGTCACTGATGGCCATTGTCTGCTTTCAATAAAGAAACATGACAACAGAGATATTAAGACAGTAAGAGGATTACAGAGACAAGTGAGGATTGTTTTCGAATTAAAATAACAACCATAGTGAAACACAGAAAACTGAAGTGCAAGCAGTACACAGACGATCGATGAATAATAATCACCAATATTGCTAATTGTGCTCTTGAGGGGGATTTAAATAAAGTCATTGTTGAACTATTTACTAATGATTGCGTTTCTGTCCAAAAAATACTCCCATTGTATCCAGAAAAAGTCACTGTACCAAATATGTCTTTAACATTGCTAAAGGAATATTCTGCTTATATTTTTACTCACATAAAGGGGACATGGTAATGTATGCATCATTATACAACACAGGGTTGCATAATGTAATCAACATTTGTAAATACCTTCTTATTACACAAATTACGAAGCATATATGAAGTAATTTATACTATATACAAATATACATAAACATGTATTATACTTTCAAATCTGCATCATGGTGTATGTAAACAGCAGCAACAAGATGGTGATGATAATGTCCGGATGAATGGTTGAAAGACGCCGCGGGCTGTGATGGTCTCAATGCCCTACTGCTCTTAATCCAAAACACCTGCTTTCTTCTCCAGTGTTGAAATCAATAAAGCCTAAAAATAATGTTTTTAAAAAACAAATATGTAGCACAATCTTGAGGAGCCACCGGTCGCAGCATCTTAATGCCCACAGTTGTCATAGCCTACTCAAATTGCGGAAACACAGCCTCTGTCTTCATCAGCTTTCTGGAAAGGTTGGCAATATTTGAGGGTTTTTCAAAAAAACGGCTAATATCCAAGTCTTTTGCATTCCGTGTTAACTGCATTCCAGGCAAGACACAGAGCTGAACATAAACTGGCACACTTGATATGCGTGCTTTGAATGTGCTGTCATATGTCCAAATAATGCTCCTAAAAACCAAGTCACATCCCACATTTTCACCAGAAATGTTACATTCATAATAAGCCGTAAGTCGGGAATATCTGAAAAGGATGTTGTTTACATGACCTGTATCAAATTCTGAATATTATCATATTGGGAACCATGGTGGAATATTAGAATTCATGTAAACAAAGTCAATGTCACGACGCTCAACTGAAATTGAATGTGGTCTTACAGGCAGTGAGCAAGGTCTGTATTTAAATTGCTCTGGAAATAGAGAAAATATGACTCCAAAATTAGCTTATTAAATACACAAATGTTCCCACTGAAAAGGTTTTTTCCTGCCAGGGGGTGTTGCGTCTATATGGAGTCACGCTCTGACCTACAGCTTCAACCTTCTTATTCACACTTAGCTTGTGACGTCTGCTACATGCTCACACACATAAACACACAAGTATGCAACCTTGTTTCACTCCGAGTCCTCAAAGTATAAACTTTTTGAGAAGTGGAAAAGAATAAATAAATAAGGGAAAGCATTTTCTACTGGATAACAATAATTGAGGTACAACTGTCACACCTATGGCCCAGGAGCTACAAACAGCCACTAAAGAATCACAGCCCACATCTCTAGGCACTTGTCAGATATAAGTAATGGGTTTTGTAATATGTGATTAACCCGAGGTTCAAGAATGTATTCAGATTTAATCACGGCTCATTCTGTGGTGCATGAAAGAGTGCAGTGAGCTTCAATTCCACCTCAAAAGGCAAAATTACAGAATTCAGTCTTCCATGCCGAGGCTGTGGATACAGTTTGTGTTACTGTGCAAAAGTCACTGGAGCAGAGAGGACTTTTACTACAACAAATGAGGAAAAGACGAGATGCGAGGGGGTCATTGTGTCAGCTATACAGTGCTTTAGCTGCTATGGAAGGAAAGATGGTTGACTTGGTTTGTGTAACTCGGAGCAGGGAAATGTACTGTGTCTGAGCAGGTGTTGCATTTTCAAGGTCTATATTTTGGAGTTACATGTAAAATGTGTGACAGTCACACAAAGGAGCAGAATACCAATATGAGTTGTGTGCTCGGAGACACGAGAGGTCAATATGGTCTATTGGTGGCATCATGTTGCAAGTAATGGGGTTTGATCCCAAATGCCGGACCTAATGAGGTCAGATAATAACTTGAAACACCCCATTTGGCAGCAACATTCGGAGTTCAAACAGGCAACAAAGCAATCGAAACAAATGGATTAACTAGAGCAAAAAATTGGTGCAATAATTCATGATGAATCCGCTGCAAAAAAGTCGTTATCCACACAATTATACTGTTGTGTTTGCAAATACAATCCTGATTACGAGGCTCAAAGCTCTCATACAGTTGTACTTTTTTCAGTTGTTTCAAACAGGCATATCGTAAATGACACATTTTTTAGTATAAAATTGGTTTAAAATGCATAAAATGGCATCTAGTTGACAGTTTTTGACATTGTGAAAAGCTTTGTTCCGGATGTGACACATTATTTTGATAATTCATGCCAAATGTGACTTCATATCTTCTAGTTTTATCTCAATTGCTTAATCTTGACTACATTTGGCAGCATTTTAAAAAGCACCTAAGAGATACTTTATTAGGACTGAGGACAGAAGTGGAGAAGAGCGGTTTTTGAGGAGGGGTGTAATTAAACTGTTTTTAAAATAGATGCAAAAAACTGAAAAATCCTCTAATGAATTCCTAGCTAAGACTGCATCCGGTGTTGTGAGGGACTGATGCTGGGGCTGCAACTAACGATTATTTTCCTTATCAATTCATTTGTTCCTTTTTTTTCTCAGTTACTCAATGAGTTGTCCGCTCCATAAGTTGTCAGCAAATGGTGAGAGTTGTTGATCCTAGATGACGTCTGGGGATGGATCAATTATCAGCCTGGCTGATTATCGGAGCCGATATTCAGCATTTTTCTGATTATCTCTATTGGTATTTTTTTTGTGTGTTTGGTTGCTGATAGAAATGTACTTCGGCTCATCCTTTCTCTGTCTGTAGTCATCACTCTGTTCCGCCCACAACACTGTTTGAATTAACCGGCGATCAAAATGGTTAAGGATTCCTTTCGACTAATTGTCGCATCTCTGACATCACTATGATGAGCCAACATTAAAGCCTGAGCAAGAAGCCAATAATTCTTGCGTAAGGGATAATGAAATCATGTCTCTCCTCTCTCTTAGCTGAGCCTGCGTCCACGAAGGAGAACAACTGCCTGAACGCCGCCAAGGCCTGTAACCTGAATGACACGTGTAAGAAGTACCGCTCGGCTTACATCAACCCCTGTACCAGCAGGGTGTCGGCCTCCGAGGTCTGCAACAAGCGCAAGTGCCACAAGGCCCTGCGTCAGTTCTTTGACAAGGTAATTAAGCATGTTTAATATCGGGAGCCATTTGCAGGCTTTTTCTGTGCATTTGATTTTGCAGTCGCTGCTTCAATCAGTGTCTAAACCTGGTGTCAAATGTCAAAGGAGAAATGCTCCTTCAAGTGCAAGTTTGCTGACTTTGAATCCAGTCTGCTTATTTTAACTTTTACCTCCACAAAAGGTTTCGATTCAGGTAGGTAACTCGGCTACTCTGGTGCAGTTCGAAGCTGTAGCGCAGGTCTAAGGTGTTTGTTTAAGGTGTAAACCAGTGTTTTTTTCTGTCATTTAGGTCCCAACTAAATACAGCTATGGGATGCTGTTTTGCTCCTGTCCAACGGGGGATCAGACGGCGTGTGCCGAGCGCAGACGACAAACGATCGTGCCCGTCTGCTCCTACGAGGACAAAGACACGCCTAACTGTCTGTCCCTGCAGAACACATGCAAGACCAACTACATCTGCAGGTGAGAGGGCACAGGAGGAATTACAGACTTCAACTTCAGTTTCCTATTTCCTGTTTCTTCACACGAACAGACTGATGTTCTTTCTACTAGTGTTTGTTCTGCCTGCCCAGATTTTTCACATCTGTCCCCAGTTATTGAACCACTGGTTATAAATGTGACAAAGCACTTAGCCCACTACGACCTTGGTAGCTGATAACAGATTGAGGAAATTTAGCATCTATAATCTGTATCGCTATTCTCTTAAGGTCAAGGCTGGCAGACTTTATCAGCAACTGTCAGCCTGAAGCTCGCTCCATCTCTGGCTGTCTGAGGGAGAACTATGCAGACTGTCTGCTGTCCTACTCGGGTCTTATTGGTAAGTTATACTGAGGCATTTTAAAATTGGCATCCGAATTTGCCAGATTGATTATGTGACAAGACTAGACTCGAAAATGTTCTAATAGAAGAAGCTCAAAATGAATGAATGGTCTCAAACTCTTGGCATTTTATCAAGTGGTAAACATTATTTGATCGTCAATCTTTTAGCCATCAAACTTGTTTGTATTGTTTTTCCAATCTTGATTTTTCATTTAGCAGTGTGAAGCGTTTCTCAACTTGATTAGAAGTGATAAAGCTTTAATCAGATTGGCTTTTTCCTAAACCAAATGAAAACAGAAACTCATTAAAAGTGTGGAGAGTTGATTCTTTCTTTAAAACAGCTGCAAAGAATATGAGCCGGCTCTATACAGCTGGTGGTTACACAATTCGTGTTTGATAAATGACTTGTCCATAAAGCTACAGGTGTTAAAGAGACAATAAAACATCAGTTTGTTGTTAAGTTGTGTCTAAAATATAAAATGTAGTTTGTCAGGAATATGAAAACTATTAAATGTGGTATTCCATCTCCCCCCTACCATTGCATTTACGTAACAACACCACTGTTGTTCTAATCATCTGAGAAGTGGCTGCTAGTTTGTTGCACTGGCAAACGTTAACATTGCTAATGCTAGCTAACAAACATTGCGGCTGACTCTAGCTAGCTTATGTTAACATTGCTAACACTAGCTTAGTTTAACGTTGTTTATGCTAGCTAGCTGAAGTTGTGGCTCTAAGCACACTGTAGAACTCAGCCATTTTAACCTTTTTGGAACCAACTGTCAGAATACTGACACAGAGGTGAATCATTTTGAGCCCGACAAACATTTTTAAATTATTTATTCACAATCACAATAATGTTAAGTAAGGAAAATAAATACTTTTATTCTGCACCTAACTTTGTTGCACAGGCACTGCTACCAACTGTAGCCTTGATCTTAGCGTATTCTTCACACAGAGATTCAGGCAACAGACCAAATAGACATCCAAAAGCTGAGATGACAGAGGATACATTGAAAATATGTGGGTTTTACAATAAATCACAGTTCATGCCAGGGTGTGGACAATGGAAATTGTGTTTCAGATGAACAGATATTTTGCCCATCATGCCGATGAAAGTGATTTTTGTATGTATTGATAACTATCAACTAGCAAATGACAAACTGTGCCAATCGCTGACTACAACAGAGCGTGTCTTCTCAAGTTGCCGCGGTTACACCCCGGCTTTCCGAAACCCCGCTGTCCCGAACATAGACTTCAATTCATCGTAATGGCGGGGTTACCTTTTTTTCAAAGACCCTGCTATTCCGAAAAGACTATTGGGGAAACCCCTCCATTCCGAAACACCCCCACTCCGAACTAACCCTAACCTTAACCTTCTTCAGAACTGTGCAAATGCGGCTGGAAGTGGACATCAGCACCACAGATAGCGGTGTTTCATTTCGGAATAGCTGTGTTTTGGGGGGAGCGTGGGAACAGCGGTGTTTCGGAGTGGGGGGGTTTCGGAATGGAGAGGTTTCGCAATGGAGGGGTGTCGGAACGGAAGGCTGTCCCCAGTTGCCGCTATAGTCATTATCATTGGCTAGCTACGAAAGAGACCTACGAAAAATACAACACGCATAAAATCCAATGGAGGAGAGCTAGTTAGCTGGAGGGCCTGTAGTCCTGTCGTGCGTTTGACTGACGGTGCTAACAGCTAACGGAGCTAAACACAGAGCAGAACCGAGAGCTTCTGTCTGGAGGAATAGGAAGTGTCAAACAGTGAATTGCAGTTCAATGTGAGAACACAAAGAGTTTACGGTCAATACATGCACGGAAGTACTTTAGATGAGTACAGTTTTCGGGTCAAAGTAGTTTGAATGCTTTTGGATGGTGAACATTCACTTCAGAATGGTTCCAGTGCCGTGGTGAAAAGAGTTTGGAGTGATGGTTCACACATCACACCACTGTGCAGAAATAGTACTTGTTTCATTTGTTCACTCTTTCTTCCATCAGCAGGCTCATTATGTCGACAGGAAAAATGATCCCCCACTGAGTTTTAGTAATGAGATTTGAGTGCAGGGCAACAGTGACCAATTGCAAACTCAACAGGCAGACATTTTAATCTACACCATTCACACAGGTTACACCCCTCTAATGGGGCCCCCTCGGCTTAACCACTCATCTCTGTCTATGCACACAGAAATTTGCATGTACTTCCGAAGCTAATAAGTATGAGCCTACTCAACCCCACGGCTTTCCTCTGAAAGGGAGCGGTTTTATTCGGTTACATCAAGATGACAAAACAGCCAAAATGGTCGCCCATGCAGTTCAGTGAGCCCCAGCAGGGTCACCGCTGACGCCCAATGGGCTATGAACAACAGCAGCTCTAAAAACACACCGAACAACACACAAAATGCCGGTCGAAGAGCTGCAGTTTATCACCTTTAATGGCACAAGCAATTCTTTGAATAAAGTGCAAGTTGTTGAAAAGTTAATACCGCTGGCCAAAAAGCTCTCAGAAGTTAGCGAGGCTTATACTCATGATGCAGGAGGCTATAATTCAATGCAAGTTCTGTACAATGTACTGTAGGTGGTATGATGTTGACCCGTGAACCTGAACATACAAATGTAAGAGTGAAGAACGACTTTTTTTATCCTCTTTTGTGCCGCAGGTACGGTGATGACACCCAATTATGTGCGAGCGCTCGGTATTAGCCTGTCACCGTGGTGCGACTGCAGCAGCAGCGGGAACAGCAAGCCAGACTGTGAGAGGTTTTCAGAGTATTTCACCAAGAATCGATGCTTACGTGAGTTTACACACTACCAACCTTGATTTGCTCTGTATTGCACAAGTTGTGTTGTCTTTACTTGGTAGATAGTGGACTAGTATGTGATGGTCTATCAGATAGAACTTCTGTTACTTTGAATGTGGTGTAAGCAACGATTTCTTGAGCAGCGTTTTTTTGTTTCTTTCAGTTGCATTTCTACATTCAAACTCCAAAACAAAGTAGCTTTAATCTACCTTTATTGAATTGCCCTGTCCTAAATTACTTTGACTACAACTCATGGACAATCGTTTTTTTCCTACAATTAAGAGTAGAGACATCGAAAAAAAAATGTGCCCACACTCTCTACTCTGCTTATTAAAAGGTATCTTAGATTAAATGTCAAATTAATGATGAGAAAATTACATTACGTAAATTATTTTTGAAGCTTTCTTATTTCAGGCAGTTCCAAAAGTTCATTTTTGTACCGCTTTGTGAATCATAGCTATTACAGGCAGACACTGCTTTTAAGAGGGCTCTTGAGAAAGGTCAAATCATTTCTTCTCCTGCCCAATTATCCAAAGTATTAATTATAAGCAGCTTTTAGTTGGATTGAACAAAATGTTTTGGGCCGTGACAGGATACGTCTGTTAACTTGTTAGATGTGCAGACTGTATCTTTTTTTTAAAAGTGGTCCCAGAGGGCACTCTGGTGGATAATGCTTATTACGTGTCATTATAACATGCATATTGTTCATATCTGTACTGTTCAGTAAAATAAACACAGTATTCAGATATAAAAGACCAACAATGGCATGTTTCATACGCTTTATTCTTGCAGGAAATGCCATCCAGGCATTTGGCAATGGTACTGATGTTGGAGTCTGGCAACCCCAACCCCCGATTCTGCCCACTGTGCTTGAGCCCAGCATCACCCGGAGGGGTAAAGCCCGAACCAGTAATGCACTGGACGCGCTGACGGACATCACCAAACTCGATCTTGACGGCGACTCGTTGTATAGCGTCTGCGGGACCTTACAGGTAAAGTTTAGGGAGGAGAGAGTTTCTGTGTTTGGATAGAGGCTGTAACTTTATCTTTTTCATGACAAACGACATGTTTATTTCAAAATAAAAAAAAACATTCAAGTCACAAAGACAGCAGAGAGAGAAGTAGAGATTCAATTACAGTATTTTTTATTTTTTTTTGGTAATATTAAAAAGTAATCAACTAAATGTGTCTCAGTGAGATCTGAGATCAGGGCTGACGGAGACTAATTCATCACAAGCTGTATTTATCTGAATTATTTAATGTATTTTTAATTTTACTCCATCATGGCTCAGAATACCTCGAGAAAAACAAACAAATCTGGAGAAACAAGCAACACTCTGGAGCCACAAATCTCGTCCGCTCAGCAGTACATTTTATTTAACCGCAGAGCTTAAAGACAAAATAAACTTTTCAGTGTTACAAATCTCCAAATAACGGAGCTACCTAATTTAATTCTGACTCAAACGGATGACTGTCAGCCGGCTTATACTTCCACTGATCTCATTAACGGAGGAACTTTATTGGTTCTCTATTGGAATTCCGAGCAAAATGGCACCACTGCTTTGTGGGGTGATTAGTTTCAATTTTCATTATAACTACTTATCTCGGTGCAGGAGTTTGTTTGGCAGTGTGTGCCTGCGCCCTAATAAACACCTCTGCCCGGCTGCTTCAAAGGCAAAATAAAAGGACAAACATGAAATCCTTTCACATTTACATGTTTTGATGAACTTCCAGGCTTGCTGTCCTCTTTCTATAAATGTTGAAGGCATCAAAACCAACTCAAAACATGTGAGAGACCTAAACACGGGGTTAGAGATCTATTCAGAGCTTCTGTCGGGGTGTCATGCGTCTAACTCTGTCACCTTGATGGATCAGGGAGGGTTTTATGATGGCATGCACACAATCCCCCCTCCTGGGCAGAAAGATGAGACGTCAGTGTGGAGTCAGACTTTCTAAAGCTGTCATGTCAAAGCTAATTGGTTGCCACAGTAACATCAGAGATGGCCCACAGGGGTAGAGTGTGTGTGTGTGTGTGTTTGTGTGTGTGTGTGTGTGTGTGTGTGTTTGTGTGCACAGGGACACAGTCTCATTGCAAGGTTTACCACCATTTTTTGTTGCCAGATTGAGGTTCACGTTTTGCTAAAATCCCTGTTGGCTTGATAACAAAACTTCATCCGACATCCCATCACCCCCAGCACCTGCTGTTGAATGTAAACTAGTCGACCGATCGAAATCACAATGCTTCGACCTTGCAGGCTGACCAACCATTCGCACCACAAGGTCATTCAGTGCTATCACATGATTCCTCGGCGGATGAAGTTTGCACATTTGTCAGAAGTAGAGTTTCCCGATGTCTACTGAATTCCATCCGAGTAAAACATTGCGATGCGGGGAGACACTTGTTGCCCTGGCCGTTTCGTATAATACTGCAGCATGTCTTACCCGAGGAAACACCTGGTCAAACACAAAATACCTGAAAGATAAGTGGGTATTATGTTTTCGGGTCTGTCCGTCCAGCCACCCCGTTCTTGTGAACCCGATATCTCAAGAACGCCTCGAGGGAATTTCTTCAAATTTGGCACAAAAGTCCACATGGACCTAGAGATAAACGGATCATAATTTGGTGGTCGAAGGTCAGCGTGACCTTACAAAACACATTTTTTGGCCACAACTCAGCAACATTTTAAACAAATGCCTTATAGATAAATACATTCAATTAATACATTGATGGAGTTATGGCGTTTTTAGATCCTGAAGTACAAAGTTCAGCTTCACTGTGACATAATATTCAGCAAAAAAGACGTTCTGGCCATTTTTGAACATTATAGACCAAGAACAGCAGCTTGACTGAAGTGTGAAGGCAAAAAAACTGCAAGGTAGTAACTCTAGTTAACATACTTAAATTATGTTTTTTGTTATTTGAAATAAGCGTATCAATACCAGTATCACTTCATTTGCAGACTGGACACAAACCTACCTTTCATGCAATTGTCCAACTTTAAGACTAAAGGCAGAGTATTTTCAGATGCTGATTCCCAGTTTTCTCTTTTTTTTCACCTTTCTCTTACATTATGCTAGAGAACATACACTCAAAGACCTCGTTCTGGATTCGAATTTTAAAAATTCTTGGCAGACACAAACTGCATCATGACACGCAAACCAATATTAGTTCTGAAATATCAGATGCAATTTCAGCGGGCTCATTTCTGACATTCAACATTGTGAACTGTACATTTTTGCTGAAATGTACTTAAAGGTTCTGCAGCTCGTCTGGAACTTTTTTTTGGCCTCGCCTACACACCTGAGACCTCTGCTATCCTCCTCAGATAAATACTACGGGGCTAAACTGTATTTTTAAATGAGATGATATCACACACTTTAAAGCGAGACGATCTATCATATTGGCTTTTAATAGCGATAATATGATTTATCACCGGAGAAAACATCCTCCAAGAGGAAAGACCTCCTATGGAGCAATTAATCATTCTTCTCTGCAATCCCGGGTTCATAGAATCCTTTGTACTTAAGAAACAACACATGGAGTGTTTATTATGTTCCCAAACCACTGTAGAGTCACTTTATCATTTTCTGTGCTCCATCTCTGTATCTGCAAGTGTGTGTTTGTTTGTGGGTGTGTGTGTGTGTGTATGTGTGTGCAAATGCGTGTGGGTATTTTTTATGTGTGGCTGGAACAGTCTGAGAAAAAGTTTCAACGTATTAAACTGTCATAACCTTGAGCTCGCTTGAACAAACAGGCACACACACACACACTTTGTACACAGTCTTGCTTGAGGAGGATGATTATACAAAGAGGTCCGTGTAGGTCTAAACTATGGGAATTGGTGGGTACTTAAAGTATTATCATAAATCTCACTGTGTTGTGTGTTGTGCTGTACAACTGTGGCGGTGGGCTCGACCTTGTCTTACTGTAACACCTTATCCCTCCTTTGACCAACTTCCAGGCTAAGACATTTTATTCATTAGGCTGCACCGAGGCTGGTTAATTGAATAATAATGTCAACCAAACGGTCTGCTGTTTGTTTCATAGCAGTTTTGCAGAACCATCAGCCAGCATGTGGCCTCGAAAGACAGCCCAACACAATCAAAGAAGACTGAATGTTAATGACTCTCTGCCCTCATTCTTGTTTTTCTTCCTTGCAGGCCCAAAAGCTGGTGTCAAATCAGACAGTGGATACTGCCATGTGTGTGGTGAGAACTCTTTTAATCTGTTCTTTTCATTCAAGGTTCCTACTACAAGTCTGAACAATGGTGGATTTAAAGATGCAATATCAAGGGTTCCTATACTGAGTGTCAGTTAACAGCTGACACTAACAGCACAGATTAATCTTTGTACAACAAGTCTCATCAGTCATCATCGCTTCTTGAAGACACGATGGAAATGTAGAATTTGTGTTTGTTTAATGAATCTATGAGAGAAATATTACCATCTTCTCATCAGTCTACACATATCTGACGTGTTCATCTGCTGCTATTTTTAGTCTCTTGAGTGGAGCGGACGCTTCAGTGGACGTCCACTGTGCGTTCTTTTTAAGCATCATGATATATGAAATGCAAAGTCTGCAGTCTTCACTGGAATTTTATAACGTTTTGTTTTGAAACTGCTGCACCAATAAGGAGTAAAAACGTTCATCTGTGATTTTGATTAGGTTTCTTTATGTGCAAATAGAAAATGTGTTTTAAAACACATGTATTGGAATGCTCAGAGAAATTATTATCTTATCTTATTGAGTCTGCTGTCACCCAGGGCTCTAATTATTTTTCACTAAAGCTGAAACAACTGAAAAATAGTCAGTTTTTACAAGTTTTACTGCTTTTCTCTGTTTGAAATCACATTCAGACTTTTAGGAACTTGGATGGATGTTTTTACTGTTTTTTAACATTTTAAAGACCAAACAATTTTCAATTAATTTAGAAAATCCTCAAACAAAAATGATTGTTATTTGCAGCCCTAGTTTTTGCATAATGAAAATTCTCAGTTGCAAATTATCATTGTTGTCAACCCTCCACTCACTGTAACACTAACTCTCTGATGTTTTCCCTCAGAACCACCAACTGGACGAGTCCGCTGACTCAAATGCCATCGCTAGAAGCTCAGCAGCTGAACTCAGCGGCCTACACCCCTGCAGTCTGCTCCTCACACTGGCCTTTGCTTTGACACCTATAATATCACCACTCTGTGATTTCCAGCTTTTGTAGGATGTGCGTACTTGTACGATGGATTGACGCTCTTATCTCAAGAAGTGATTGAACTCATTTTAATTTAGACTTTTACCAAAGTGTGACACCTGCATTTTTTTTCTTGAAACAGCGCGGCAAGAGCCCCGAAAATCAGACAACGGTGGATTATATCTGACTGTGTTGAAAAACAGACCTGCTGACGCTGTTGCTCAGATATCAGCTCGTTTGCCTTTCCATGCCCCGTGGGGAGTGGGGGTGGGGTGGGACGGCAATTTGGGTGACTTCAAGAATCAGATTCACGCTTGGGAACGCTCATGTTTTTTGGAGTTAAGCCCTGTGATCTGATAACCAATGTGAATAAATTCACTTCTCTGGAATGTGTGCAAATCTGCGCACATTCGATTGAGCGGACCGCCAATGTTCTGTACAACGTTTTGAGGACAAAGGTCATTCTCTGTGTAACCGTGCTTTGATTTGTTCCCCCCCCCCAATAAAAACCTGCTTTAGTTCAACAAAAAGGAAAAGTCAGTGTTGATCTGGAAGTGCTGATCTACAATATGTCACGACGGGCTAACTCACATGTTTCATAGACGCACTGTGAGGAATACGATTCGTAAAAACATTTTAACTCGTAACATCTTGAGACATTTCAGCCAGAAAACAGTGCAGTTTCCTCTTCTATATGTTCGGTACTAGGTATAGATCCGTTTCGTAGATTTATTCGATTGTTATGGTGGTTTGTGGTTTTATCACATCGCCTCTAAGAGAACATTTTGTACATATGATACATAAAGTGTACACTCTATTACAGTCCGCTGCCGTAAGCTTGTAACATATCGTCTGTAATGTTTTTGAGAGTCGGTGTTAGTATCTGATGACCTGAGACCTCTCAGCTTTATCCGGTGTAGCTATGGTTTATGAAAATGTGGTTACAGGTATGACTTGATCGTGTGATTATATTTTGATGGCAAAGTGCATAATGTTATCTTGAGCAGTATTTTTCTTGAAGATTATCAAACTGTCTGTAACAGCAACAAGAACATCAAGGATTTATAAAAGTGTCTTTAACGGCTGAAACGAAGTAATGTTCCTCTTCTGTTCAACTGAAAGTGCATTTGTTTTTTGACGGGCCGCCCCTGTTTTGATTTTGTCTTTCCAAAATTATTGTCTGGATGGAACGCAAAAAAAGGACAGGGGTTTGATAAACAAAGAATGTGTACATACCCACAAGCAGAGCAAATGCCAAAAGACAAAAGCCAGTAGACATTAATTGCTAGCACTTACTGCAAATGGAGGAAAATATGAAAACACTCAACATTGTTATTATGGACTTAATGACTCCCTAATTATCAAAGACGTTAAAAGAATGTACAACATAATAACAATGAGCACTGAAATTGCCATTTGAAAAAAAAAAAAAAGTGAAATGTGTGCACTTCTTTATAGATTATGTCTCAGATTTGTTTATTTTGAAGGGTCAAAAAAAAAGGTTTTGGTCGATCTTATTTAACTGAGAGATATTACCAGCATACCTAAAGACATCAAATAGACATGAAGAGCATTTTAAAAAGTTTGGTTATGTGTTCAGTGTTTGCCAAACAGCTGAAATAAAAAAAAAATGAACAGTGATTTGGTGATGGCGAATGACATCCTGTTTTTTTGGCTCAATCCATTTTTCCTTTCTTCCCGGTGTTAGTTCCTTTAAGCAGCTACGAGGAACTCCTGTACAGCAGGATTATAAAATAGCACCTGGCAGGCAGACGGCTATTGTCAGTCAGATCACATCAGTCCCGGTGCGCAGCGACACAGGCGGACAAGGACGCAGCCCCACAGAGGACAGACTGCTCAGTGGACGGGAGGAGGACGCGTCTCGCCGAGAATATGGCCCACCTGTTTTGGCACAGTGATGGAACACTTGACCTAGAGAGGAGATAGCCTAAGATTTATTAGACTTGTCACGGAATTGAAAACGGCGGAAATATCCTCCGATACAGGTCCAGGAGAGGATGTGGTGATTGAACAGATTCTAACACATTGTCTCAAGCAAGTCCTTGTGATTATTTGAGACTATACAAAACATGATTTTAGAAATTGAAAATAAATATCACTTTCATGAAGCTTCTGTCAGCAGCCGGTTAGCTCAGTTCAGCTCAAAGACTGAGAACAGTGGGAAACTGCTAAAAATGACAATATGCAGGCAAACGGGAAATTACAGGTCCTACTAGTTAAGCTGATCTTCTTATCTTTGTAGGCTAGCTGTTTCCCTGTTTCTAGCCGCTGTGCTAAACTAAGCTCATGTAACAGAAATTTCTGCTATCCACCCACATAGATTCATAGCTGTACCAACAAACGCATCTTTACCTAAAATGCCAAACTTTTCCTTTAACATTTCACTTATAATGTGAATGTGTTCATGTAATTAAAGGGAGCATTAATGAAATATTTTACAAATGGATGATTTAAGCAAGCACTGCAGTAGTAAAATGTTGATGTCAGGGCAGCAAAATTAAATTTAAATATAACCAAAACTGCAATTTGGCGAGGTAAGACACAGCATTTTTTTTTTTTTTTTTTTTTTTGATAAAGGTAAAATATATGACATTACAATCAAGTGCTGCAGAGATGACCTGGCTTACAAATCTTGTTTTACAGATGTAAAAAAAATGGTACAGATTGCAGTCAGGTTTACAGTCCAAATACCAACTTAGTGTTTTAGGGTACATTCAGAGCGTGGGAGTGTCACTCCATGGTCCGTGTGTGCGACGTGTTGGTAACCCCTGCTATGTTGTTATGCTATGAACATGATGGTCTAGGAAAGTCTGGGGGTCTTCTTTATTTACCGTGTCAAGAAACAGCTAATTTCTCTGAGCCACAGACCTTTAATGTTATTGAAAAAACAAAATGTTGTTGCGATAGCTAACTCTTTATTTTAGATGCCATGAATACTAACTCAAACAATGTTAGATGTTTAAAATAACAAAAATACTGTATCTATCACCACCAGCCTTATTCGCCATGTGACACTCATCAAGGACGTAGGTGTTTATAATGAAAAGAAACGTCACTGTGAACATTCTTTCAATATACCGGCAAACTCTCACAACCACAATGCTTGTTTTTGTCTGCTCACTGCCCTTGCGCTTCTTTGGTTAAGTTCATCTTGCTCCAGTATCTGAAAACGGATATTAGACCTTTTATCAGGAAACAACAGCAGCGTACACTCCAGACTCTTTTGACTCTACATGGGAATTTTATTGTGGCTCTACTACATTCAGAGATCAGCATAACATCACAATTTACCTGTTATTACGAATACGTTTTTACGAATTCAGTGCACATAACAGCTGCCTCGAGACAAGAATAGTTGTCATTAAACCTATGATAAATATTATTGCTCCACAGGTTTACTGCTCCCTTGCCATAAAGCCCGGAGGACTGGGAGATGGTGTTTTGAGACTTCCCCTCCCACGACTATAAACCCACTGCAGGTCTACTCAATCCAAATGTTCACCCTTGGCGTAGATTAAAGAGGATACTGATAAAACAGTGCAATCATAGCAGCGCTGCCTGGTAGGGATCACATCTAATTACTACAACTTTGACCTCAGTGGCAACATTGTTCCAGCACGACTAAACTACTCTGTGGATTTCACCTTTTCCATTAACCAGGAGAACAGCAGCAATTTCACTTTATTACCCTTCTTTCTTTTTTTGTCGCTGTTGCTGTGTCCAAATGTCAAGGTGTGCCTGACTTTTCACAGCAAACACTCCATGGCATCAGTTATTTTCAAGATGCTTTCCCTCACATCTTCTCCAGGGCAGCGCGGGGGCAGAGATAAGAGATAATAATGCTATTTGTTGATTGCACTGTGGAGCCAAAACCATAAGCTTTACTGAAAACTTTAATTCCTGGATGGATTAAAAGTAAATATGACAGAGCTGGAGATGACCTTTTAATGTGAAGGCTGGAGAGAGACACATTAACCTGTGCCGACCTTGATAACATTTGATAACTTAAGTCATCTTCTTAACTGTCGGCTATACAGCAGTGCTGCAACTAACGATTTGTTGCATTATTGTGTCAGCCGTTTATATATTTTTTTTTATATCTTTTTAGGTTTTAGTCTATAAACGTGAAGAAAAAATGTTCCCACTGTCCAAGGTAACGTCTTGAAATGTCTTGTTATGAACAACAAACAATCCAAACAATAAATCTATTCTGTTTACAATGATGTGAAACTGAAAAAATGCAGCCTATCGTCACATTTGAGAAGTTGTAACAGGAAAGTTATTGGTATTTCCGCTTAACAAACAGCTAAAAATGAACCAATTACACTGGCAAATGAATTTTAGTCTGAGAAACAGTCACTTGTTCAAGTCATATACTGTATATTGTAAAGGTAATCTCTATAAACATATCTTATGAATGCACAATCTGTTGGCAAGGTTCAAGATTTTGGTATTGGAATGTTCTGGTTTCTGTTTGTCATCCAGGTAGCGATCACTCATCATGTTTAAGTGAGCTTTGGTTGGTTGGAGGAGCATTTTATTTAGCATGGCTGAAGGCTACAGAGAGAACACAACAAACATTTCTTTGTTGACATTTCCTTGTTTGTCGAGTAAGACCATCATGCTCGTAGAATAACAAAAAAGCAGGGGTTCCCAGCACATTGCACACACGGACCACGGAGTGACACTCCCACACCGCTTCACAAAACCTGCAACATTTCACGACGCTACCTGATTTGGTCTGAACATTGTGATAATTTGGTTTTCTCAGTATATATGAGATATTACTGCAGGTTTCATCAGATAACCTGAATAGTTCAATAGAGGCTCTGCACTTGACTTAACTTAAATGAAGCAAAAACACACAAAAACAAAATGTGAAAGAGCTAAGTTTTTTTTAAAACTAGGCATTGACCAAGTGTTGTATAAATAAAATCAAATACTAATAAATAATCATTTTTTATCAGTATTTGCAAATATTTATGTAATGGGAAGTCAAATTAGACCCTTTAATGTCTTATTATTCTTTTCCCTGGGCTTACTGCCAAATGAAGACTGAGGTTCAAGATGCTTGACTTGTTAGAAATATCAATGAACCCTGCAAAGAAGGTCCTAAACTCGAGCCATCGGTCAAGATAAAATGCACAGACTCCATGCTAAGAGTTACCTATTATTCCATGTTTCATTGTGCTTCGTCCGGATGAAATGTTCTCACTTAACAACCTGAGTCATTCGTTCATTATAACACCAGGCACTAAACTGTAGGTTGTCTTGCCACTTAAAAAGCGTTTTCAGCACCATGGAGAGCACCACTTCCACAAAGGGCCAACCTTGGGTGAAACTGGAGAATATGACACCAGCTGTTCTCAATCAAAGTAATGACTCCCCCACATGAGAATTTGCTCCAGCTTGCCTTTAAATCACTGACGGCCATTCATTTACCGCGTGAGGGTCGGAGTCAGCAGGCTCCCCCTCCAGCTAGTAGACGCTATCGGAGCGTTCAATAAAGAAAGTGTCTTTTCCAGCTTAGTCACAAATTGGCTGCTTTTAAGCATACACCCACTTCCTTAGGAAGTGCTAATCATTTTTTTCTTTTTGACGTCATACCAGGAGTCTCCCACTGCTACTGCAAATGTGGTCTCTCGAGCATAACAAAGTATTTTACTTTAAAAGCAGTGCTTAATGGAAAGGGCTTCACATCAAGCGGCTGGCTAATCGTTGCACAAACATATCTTATATGACTTGAGTGTGCCTCGTGTTTTCAGGCTATTTGATAAGTTAAAAAGTCTACAAGTTCACATTTTAGACTTTTTATCGAGGAATTTTGATTTCTATTTCACAAGTTTGAATTTGATCTCAGAATTATACATTTTATGTTGGAATTTTTACCCAATCTCATAGTTGTGACTTTTTATCTAATCTTTTTGATAACATTTTTAATAATCTATTTCAAGTGATTACTTTTTATCTCACACTTATGACCTTGTATCTCACATCGATGACTTTTTTCCTCATAATTTTGAATTTGCCTTACCATTGGAACATAATTTTTTTTTCTTTAATTAACTCACAGAAATGGGCTTCCATGGCAAGAAAGCTCGCACAGAACTGATTAATTACATCACAACAAAATATGTCCAAGCTCAACTCAACATAGCAGGCATTAGATCCAGAGACTGTCATGTAACTGCTCTCCTTGCTAAGCAAATCATCCAGCAAACACCACATAGCTTTCTGCATGGTGAACTAAAATTCAAATCCAGCAATCCATGTGTGCAGCTAAGTCAGATATGACGCAGATAATTATCATTAACTGAAATATATTGAAAAAATGATTGTTTGGAGTCGTCTCCAAAATGTCATGTAGGGCTGATGAGCGGCAGATGACCATCTGCACTGATAAGGTTTCAGGTTGGCAATGAGTGCAGCAGCGTTGTAATCCATCGAGCGGGAGCTCAGCACTTTAGATGCAATTATGATATGAAAAACAGTAAAGCGAGCGGCTGTCACATAAACCCATTGATTGCTTTGTTAATGCTCTGCAGATATGAAGTGTGTAGAGACTCTAGGAAGATAACGATCTATCTTATGTGACACTAGCCATGTGAAGCTACCCTTGAAGCCAATATTAAAGAGAAACAGCAATGTGTTGAAAGACAAGAAACCAGTTCTCATCCCTGAAGCCAATATAGAGCAACTACGGTAGCAACAACAGGAACAGGAAGATGAAATATGCTGCAATTCATCCCACAACACCCCACGCAAATGTATGAATTAATATAAACAAAATATTTCAGTAAAACCAATAAGCTCACCCTTCAAAAAGCAAATGCTGTACATGCTATATGTAGAAAACAGAATGAAAGAATAAATTAGTAACCAGCAGATGCCAAAGCACCGCTGAGAAACAAGGACAACAACATGGCACAAAAACAAGCAGCCATCCTCAAAATCTCAGCAGAGCCGAGCTGTTATTCCTCTACAAAGCCATCCACTTAAGCGTAGCTAGTGAGCAAATTCAGCTAATGAAGCTACATATAAGCTCCCAGTAGTTAAAGTAAAGTTAAAGCAGTTTGGAACATTAGCTAAACGAGCTTGTGCTGCAGCTAGCTAGCTAGCTAGCTTAACGTTAACAGGCGCTGTGACCAGCAGGATGGTAAGGAAAATTTGGAACATTTCTCACAACTAGCTGCAACACAGACATCCACTTCCTGTCTCCAAAATTGCCGCCATGTTGGGCATTTCAGTGAGCTATTTTGAAATAATTTACAGTCACCATAATGTCACTCTGTCTATTTAACCTCACCGAAAAACCGCTACAAATATGTGGGCTACAATTTAGCTTAAGTGTGACTAGCCAATCTCCGACAGCCTAATAAGTTTTATTTATTTATTTATTTATTTATTTAATTGTCTGTACACTGAGTGTCTTTGTAGTTGTTTTTTATATGGTGCAAAGGTGTGGCATCACAGAAACAATGGCAACAATTAAACAAAACATTAAAGTAAGAAATGATGAGCAATTTCATCCAAATCTTTTATCATGAAGAAAAAAACCCTGTTAAAGAACTTTATAATTTATCGGATAGGTGAAGGCCTGTGCTACGTGTCGCTGCTGCATTGTCCTACACAGCAAGTCTTAGACATTGTTTGTAAAAGAAAAAAGGCATGACAAGGTAGTTTATGAACTCGACATTAGGCTCTCTGGGAGGAGCTGGTGAGCTTCTCCAGGGATTCTGCTGACACACACTGAAGCAGAAAAGCCAGAAAAGTCCCAGCCTTTGTGATTGGGTGACTTAACTGAGCTGTTGCCAGATTCGCCTTTTTATATTACTGTATTACTAAATCATAGTGGAGACATCAGCATCACATACAGATACTTATTAATTCATTTCTTTAGCCCTCCCCATTACATATAATCGCAACGCTATAAATATCTCCTGAAGTTAAGACTGTTTGATGTGCGTTGTGCGCCAGTTTTCAAGTTCTTCCAGCAGAGGACCAAAAAAAAAAAGAACTAACAGGATTATTATACTGGATGGTTTGCCTTGAGACACACCCCGATGAATTATATAGCTGAAAGTGACAGATTAATCACCATCTCCTGGTAATTCTGGAGACGAACCAAGAGCAACAGGAAGAAAAAATCCATACTCTTCCATCGTAAGTGAATCAGGGGAACTCGAGAGACTTCATTTCTGCTCTGACCCGCGCGAGTCAGTTCACATATATTTGTGATCTGTGATGTAGTCAGCGCGACCTACCAGACCACAGGCTCCTGTCACATGTGACAATCAAACTGATTATGCACATTTGTTTTACGTGGTGCCATCTGGTGGATGAACTAATGCATTGTGACAACTTGCGCAAAAAAAGACAAAGTCAAGGTCTCCCCAGCTTTATCTAGTTAAGCTCGGGAACATTTTGTAATGTTATCAGGGCAACAAGAAAGGAAACCGAATTATAGGTCATATTTATAAGAGGAAGGGAACAAACTTCGACAGTGATAGATGCTGGATTGACTTTGTCACCAGAAGAGAAAAACACAGATGTTAATGTTTCAGTTGCGCAGCTGATGTTAGTCTTGTAGAGGGATCAAGTTGAAAATGAAAAGAACTTGGCAAGAAGGGTGTACTATTTTTACTTTAAAAATAATTAAACGAGTAGAGTGCACACTTCTGCCGAGTTCTCCTAAATCACCCCCTACATTTTAAACCACTTTTTACTGCTTCACCATAAAAAGAAAAAAGTCACAGATCTAAGCTAATCAGATCTATAACAGCCAACCACTAGGAGGAAAGAACGATGCAGCTGGAATCACAATCTCCATTGCTGTTGTGATACCATCCATTTTTTCATCAAGATCCGCGCAGTATTCCCTGAGAAACTGACGAAAATAAGGGGGAAAAAAGCCTCCAAATGTTTTAAAGAAAAAAGTGTTAAAGATAGAGGCCTGTGTTTTTTAAGCCCAGTTGCCTCAATTAATGCGTTGGCATTACTAATTTCTGCAAACAACTCATTTGCTCGATCTCACATTTGTACACGTCATAGGCAATGTACCACAATGACATTTCTACAAAACATGTCATTTCACAATAAATGTTCATGACCTGACTTTCATTTCAGGAGGTGGAGTGGATGGTGATGGAGTTACAGACGAGAAGGCTGCCAAGCCAGTGAGCGCTGTTCAAGACTGTGTTTCAACATTGGTAAGCATGAAACCACTAGATATTTTTGGCACGACTTTGTCGTGTGCTTGGCGACAAAGATGGGTGACATCTCTGATTGTTTAAGTTGTCTAACCCTTATCAAGGGATTTTTGTACTGAAACCTAATCAGATCATAAGCACAGCGTTTTAAAGCTAAAGAAATGCAAAGTTGCAACATATAGAAATGGACAGTTTCGACACATCCGAGGTTTTCAGAAATGTCCACTGCCAACTTGTATACTGGCGATTGAGTTGGGTTAAAATATATCAAGAGAAGTTGAAAGTACCATCCAATATTTAAGTACATTCAGAGAACCCGGTACCCATAATTCCATCCTAAGCACTCAATATCTCCTTCTCCATTACACGCAGCAGGCGGCTGACACCGGGCATGAAAGATTCATACTTATCTACAATATGATCACAGTATCCAAATATGTGCATCCAAAACACTGGAGGAAAAATGCAACACAGTATCGGGACCTTGAGCGTCATCAAGCAGTCGGCTCTGTAGAAGGAAAATACAATTTAGCATGTGTTGAAGCCAGACAACATGACCATCAGGGTTGGACCAGACTAGACATCAGTTTGCCAGCAGTGACTCAGGTTCGGCACAGCAGTCACTCTGAATATTTTCAGCACATCCCTCTCCAGTACTTAGAGATGACCTCTGTTCACTTAACTGTCATTTTGAAAAATAACAGCCCATCACACCTTGGAACAGCCGTCGGGGCTGTTTGGTCAAAAGCTTTCAGATTTTTTTTTAGAGCTTTCCTGGTTCTTTTTCCAGCACAGGGCTGACGTGTTGGCACTGGCGTTTGTGTGCAACTACAAGCAGTTTGCAGCGTGATCGTATCCAGGCGGACCTGCAGAACAAACAACAAATTAAAACCAAAGGGAGCTGTCCTCAGATTTGTAACAGTCCTGTGGAGAAACATCAGCATATTCACACTTATGTGTGTACTGTCACACAATCTGAAATAAGTTTTCATACATTTTCTTTGCTCAGGCTGATCAGAGCTGGCCAGGTTTGGAGTAGGGAGCCGGCTGCAGAGCCAGACATTCTGGAGGAATAAACACCCGGAGTCACATCAGATGCTGCTCTGATCTAGAGGAGGAAAGCTCGTCTTACTTGAGTAAACTTGTGGATTTCTCTGGGTTTGAACATCGTGGAAAACATCTGGAATAATATAATTTCTCTAGTTGCAACTTCTAATATATAACAAAGGTCTAGTTGTTTTAAGACATTCGAACACAGAATTCTGTAACAACATTAGGCATGAACACACCGCGGAAGAAAAGTTCATCGGGGAATCTTATCGGAACAGAGGCAGTCTATCCTCAGATGTAGTCCATGTGGCATAGAGACAATACAGCATGCTGGTTTAAAGATTTACTGACAGTTTCTTCTCGTAAAGTACATCAAGCCTGGCACGAAGCCCAAGTTTATGCCCCGAAGAGTATGTTTCCACCTACACAAAATTATATTTTCAGTGCAAATTAGTGTCTCCAAAGCTCTCGCGTTTATACTGGCTGTTGCACACATTGCAGATATTGCACTAATGTACCTGTTTTTGAGGACATCTTATCGTGTCACTTCTCAAAATCGCTAAAACAGCAGGGGAGGCACAAATGTACGATTGGCAGCCAGGAGCTCTACAGAAATTACAAAGCACAATGGAGCCTTAAGACCACCTGTCACCACCAGAGCTGTCACCTCCCTGTAACATGTCACAAGTGCACACAGGGCAAGTACATTCTCTTTCAAACTGAGAGGTTCAGGTAAAAAAAAACAAAAAAAACCCCACTCTGCTTGAAGTGCATGTCACTGTGGCTACCTTAGAGAGTTTAAAGCGACATGTTTTCTTGACCATACAGTGTGGAATCATAATGAAAGTACTGGTTTCAAAGGCATGTTGTTTAAAGACTTAATCAGATACAACACACAGTATAAGTGCCCCTCATATATGCAGTTTAACTCGCCAGGTTTCTTGCCATCAACAGCATTATAATAAACCCACATGGCAAACTCCCCTTACGGGTACTGGAGTGGCTTTTCTCTGAGAGCACCCACAGCTAATGAGTATACTGTTGAGTATAAATGAGGATTATCCGGAGTAGCACTTTGGCAGGAGGCTGCATCCATTTTCTTTACATCCTTGTTCCAAACGCACGCCACTGAAGAGGGAGCACAAGCACTCTGAAAGGTGTCGGCGCGATGAAGGACAAACCTCTTGATGTCAGGCTGATCTTAAAAGAGGATACTGCTGCTCATTAATTTTTATCATACTTTTTTTTTTGTCACCTTGCGGATGAAATTACATTATTTAAAACGGTGGTTATACGTGTTTTTCATGTTTTTCAGACTTGTCCTCCTTTGTAGTTTGAGCTTTTGTGTAGAGTTTTACAGAACAGGGGCGATTTTAGGATCTGACCTTTGGGGGGGCTCAGCCCCCAGGAAGAAGCTGACTGATTTTTCATAAAAGCATATATTACAAGAATCTTTGATTATCCAACCATGATCTATGTACAAGTTCCATTGACATACAATTCCCCCACTAAATCAGCCATTTCACCGGATGAGAGTCTAATATCTTCCTAAACCTATGATGTATAACATTATTGATTATGGATAAACAATGATCAACTTTTCTCCAAAAATTAGTCAATGTAAACTGAGGAGAAGGCTCAATTGACCACAGCTGTCTGTCCATAATATTGTGCTCCGGTCCGGAAGTGTTCCCGACTGAAGGATTAATAGAAGAGCTTGTGTCTCTTTTTTGAGATTTATGTGCTGGTGTCAACACGGAGTGTTTTATTTTGAAAAGTAAACAGATGTTATATTGTTGTTTCTGTGCGTGACTTCCTGTCTGCTCGGTGCTAAATTCAGCTGAATTGCTGCATCCTGTGCCGGCAACCGTCGAAATATAAGTCCTGCGTATCTGCTCCGGACTGCCAGAGCCCTCCAGAGCAGATCCGCAGCGCAGCGGACCTGGTGGAATTTAAGACATTATCTAAAGTGAAAAACCAGCTCAGCTCCCAGCTTGAGCCCACCCAAAACAGGGCTAGCCTCGCCAACTACTACAGGATAATTTGTTATTATATTACATTTGTGTAATTGACCTACCTTTTCCTTCACACTTTGCTTTGTATTCTTGCTTATTATTAAATGGCAAACCTGGATTCGACTTAATCCACATTAACGTTTTGATTTTTTTTTCCAGTCTGTTTTATTTATTACACAACAAAAAATTACTTAGAGGTTAGATTGCTAGACTTTGTCAAGAAATAAATAAATGTTGTATCCCAAAGGTAAAGTGACCCTTTCTCAAATAGAACTTGAGGACTTAAGCTCCAGGAGAGCACTGTTCCTGGCCAGTGTTATAGTGAAACTCAACAGTGTGTTAGCAGTTTCAGCGTCTAAACCTAACCAAGTAGTTTTGGTGTCTAAACCTAACCAAGTAGTTTTAGTGCCTAAACCAAAACTAATTCACTCTTTTAGGTATAAGAATGAGGATGCCACACCCACCACCAAGTGGTTCCAGCATATCAAGTACTCTTAGCACGCCTAGATGCCCCCCTTTCCAGTCGCTGTTGCCATATCTGTGTTGGCACTGCAACAGCATGTATGTACAGACACAAGCAGCGAATGTAGCTGCGTGTTTGAACAGTCAAAATCACAAGTGGTGCCTGTAAGGTTACTCCAGTAATTTCCAGGGAACTATGTGCAAAGGAGGCTTAACACAATTTTCAGAGGGAAATTAAATGGTTCTGTAGCTGAGTCAA
>CAEMYA010000238.1:4328302-4341659 GCA_903131615.1 Diplodus sargus | reverse complement strand
TAAAGTCGTAGCTTCAGAGGACTCTTTAAAAAATGTACAAAAAAAAACAAAACAGTAAACAGCCAGAGGAGCACGATGTCCCTGGTCTAACCTTTAGTATGCAGACGTTTTTTTTTCTTCTCTCCTAAGAGGCATCCATCCACCACACCAATCCAAGGGCGAGATCAAAATGTTCAAGTTGCACAGCAAAATGTAAGAAACTACAGAAAGAATTGACAAGAGCGCCAGTGTTTCTCTGTGTTTTTGTAACTTCTGTAACAGTTAACACACTGATTTTTGAAACAAAGGAAACCTCCAGTTGGCGAATAATATGCATTTATTTTTTTTAGTAAA
Organism: Diplodus sargus; assembly: GCA_903131615.1. Classification (NCBI taxonomy): domain Eukaryota; kingdom Metazoa; phylum Chordata; class Actinopteri; order Spariformes; family Sparidae; genus Diplodus; species Diplodus sargus. The sequence continues at coordinate 4,341,326 of CAEMYA010000238.1, read as the reverse complement.
GTTTGGGGAGTTCCATGCTTTGTTTTGATGACTGATGATTTGTTCGTGCCTCCTCCTGGTTTGCAGTCTTCACCCACATGCCGCTGGTAGTGATTGCAGTCTCATGTCTCTGCAGCATTCGTATATGTACTCCACAGAAAATACAGACTTTAGCTTCAGCTGGGTGGATGATACATATGTACAGTAAATGCTAAAACAGATCGATCGAGCTAATCTGCAGAAGTGGTGTGACGTAATACTCTGCTGTCAAAATACTATCATGATTACAAGCGGGGGGTTGAAAAGAGTCAGATAGCTTAGCGTGTAGCTTCCCCCACAAAAAGGCAGAATGAATTCAATCCACACAGCGAAGGCTGAGTTAAGAGTCAGGCTGGTCATAAAAACAAAATGCTTTAGCACCATAGAATACCACTTGTTGGCAAGCAAAAAGAAGAACAAACCCCCCCCATAGGCAGCACTGACTGGATATCTGCCAGCCATTTTTTTAAACCATCTCTTGTACTTCAAACTTTGATAAAATCCACAATGTACAGACACCTTTCCTTTTTATCCTTATGCTGAGCAAATGGACGATGAGGTGTCAAAATGTCAACGACTGAAGCGTCAAAGGGGCAGATCCTCCTAATTAATCTGCCAGGTTCCCTCTCGGCACAAGTTTTGCCATGACGACTGCCCAAGCTGAAGAGAGGGGATGTGGAGAAAGAGTTGTTCCAAAGACTGGAGAAAGATTTCTGATCACCTGACCAGAGGTTGATTTATGCAGAGCAGAGCAGAGGGGGCAGGAGAATGTTGGAGAAGGGTTGTGCTCTTGGGACTTCGCAAGTTTCAGTGAAAACTTAAGAGTGGTAGCAGCCGAATGAGATCTTAGCCATGACTCATGCCTCTCGCAAAGCCTCCAGCTGGGACCTGCAGCATGTTGGGACAATGTGACCTCAGATGGTACAAAAAGGGATCCAATGGATTGACGGGTTTGGGACTCAGACGCAGGTGCCTTGGTGAGCTGGAGGAAGGGCTTTTCTGCTCTTTAAAGCCTGGGACTTGTCCTTAAAATCTGTTGGTTTCTGTTGTGAAACGTCTATCAGCGCACTGGCGACGATGATTCCTGAAGAAAGGAAAAGGAAAGAAAAATGTAAGGGCCAAATGTTCTTTATTCGTGTGTTTAATTGGAACCACATTTTCAGAGGTAGCAGCAGAAATCTCATTTTAAACCGCTCAATGTAATAATACAAAAACCCATGCAGACTTGTGGGTCACTGAGCCACACCTCACATCTGTCTGGTAAAATACAGGTCGTCTTTCTGTAAAATCCCTGACCACGAGGATGTGAGAATTTTGTTAAGTTGGAAGGTTGTGCAAATTGTTGCCACGCTGTGAAATGTCGTCGACTGACCATCATAATTAGATCGACTCGAGTAATTAATTCAGACGCTGTCGGCATCGTCAACTGAGCAGGTGTGAGCCAAGCCCGAAAATAGAAATCACTTAAAATGTAATTATTTCAATCAACAGTCTGATGTGGCATATGATGATATCTGAATAGTTTTTTTTAAGTGACCTTTTTTTCTAATCTGTGCTTATGGTGTTAAGGAGGTAATTTACTGAACATGTAAGTAACAAAGTCTGATAAAAAGTAATCGTTAAGAAACTCAAAGTTAATATGTATTAATTTTATTTATTTATTTTTTAATCAAAAGTGTGTGTGCGTTACCTGACTGTCCCGGTGGAGGTAAGCCTGAGGGCCCAGATGGTAGACGCAAAAGGACAGTCAATACAGCAGCTTTCCCTCCTGAACACGGCTCCATCGCAACTGGTTTAGGTGCACCCTGGGAAGAGAAAAAAACAGATAGAATTAGCATTTTTGCACTTCTGGTCCCCTCTTCTCAAAGTCGAAAGCAAAGTATGATAAAAAATACTTAATTGACACCCTGGATCTCTTAGTTGCCATAGCTCTGCTCTACCGACCAAGCTGAAATCAAAGTGATGCAACTGCCACACACGAGTCCTGATAGTATTTTTCCTGCGATGGCAAATGTGCTGTTGAATTTTTCTTTTTTGGGGGAACAATGGTCACCGATTTTAGCTGCTGGAGCTGCTGCATTTAAGACCAGTCAGCCTCCTCCTGAGACAAATGGCTCGATTGGTCACACAACAAAAACACTTTATGTGTGTGTGTGTGTGTATGTGTGTGTGTCACTGTCAGACCGCGCCACGTGTCGAGGCAATGACCTACCCTCGGAGTTAATGGCCAAAACTGCTTGTCTCAAGCGTGAAAAACATGTCATCCTGATAATGAATGTCAAGGGTTTCACAGCATGTTTTGGATGAGGGGATAGAAATTGGGGAATAATAACATGTCTGAATAGAATTGCCTTTTTTCTCTCCGCGTCTGGCTGAATTTTAAATGGAGGTGAGTTGGAGGCAAAATCAGCAGAGGCAAAAATGGTAATAAAATGGGGACGCATTGAAACATGAGAGAATGAGGTGCACTAATTTGTATTCACATGTTCCACTGGAATTTGTTGAAACTACAAAAACACTTGTGACTTGAAGACCCTTGTGCATTGACTCAAAGACCCTTGATTTACCAAATAAACATACACATGTCAAAGCTGTTAAGGGACCATTCCATAACATAAAAAATCATGTAAATTAATATGATAGTAGTTTCACCCACTCTTTGCAATGTGAATGCAAAAACTTCAAAAGTTAGTGCTTATCAAAAGTAGGCATAATCTTGTTTCCTATGAAGCATGCTGTGTAATTCTCCGTGCAACTTTCAATTAAGTTTGCCATTTAAAATGCCACAGTTCACAACAGATACAGATTGTTTCTTAGTTACTCGGTGACATTGAGGGCCTCATAATATAATAGTAATCAAAATAATGAACCCTCAAAAGACAGACAGTATATGGGTGATCATTTCACAGCACACAGTGGGTGAGAGAAAAACATTTTTAACAAATACGAACTGTCAACTATCTTGAAAACTTCTCAAAAGATTAACTAGAAGAGACTAACTTTACATGAAGATTAAAATATGTCCAGGATTGTAATAATTTATCATTTGGTGTGCCCAAGATTTCTTTAAATTAAGAGCATAGCACCTAATGGAAGCCATTTACAGTAGCACTGCGTTGTTTAGCCGAATTCACCAATGTTTTGTATACTTATAATACGTGCCTCAAGTACTGCATTAGCATGCTTGTCATGCCAGCGGAGTGTGATTTTAATTTTACAAACTCGAGAAATTTTGCCACCAAAGAAAAGAAAGGCACAGTCTGAAAATAGGCAAATTACTTATTCATTAGTTCGTCCAGATACAGAAGCTAATTAAAGGTGAAGCCAATGATTTGCTCAAAAATGAACCGGCTCTGTAGTTAAAATAAATAAATGTTTTAACCCAATTTTTCAAAAGCCTTTTAGTCACAAACAAGCCACTAAATGTTGATTCGGAGAGGTGCTGAATTTGTCCTTCATCAAGAGACAGCCCTCTTTGCAGAATACTAATAATTTAGCTGGGGTTATGAATGATGTCAACATTGGCACAGGTTGTTTTCCATTTGCCTGTTCTATTAATCAGCTGGAACTAACACAGAGGGACAGAGAGATGAGGGGAATGGAGACAAGGACAAAGGTGAAGAATTTTTATTTTTTTTTAAAGAAAGAAAGAGAAATGGAAGGGTGGCCCAAAGTATTAATAAAAAGTATATTAAATGTGGCAGACACAAACTCTGTCGATACTTGTTAAACTGTTCTACAAAGTTTTCACTCAAGCCATATAATAAATAAATAAACATTACAAGGCCTGATTCAAAGATTTACCCTATCAATATATGTTTCATTTAAAAATACTTTTACTATTGGTCACAACCCTGGACTGGCTGTAAGGACCTATTTGTACATTCAGTAGTCCACCGGGGATCTACATTAAGTCTGTTTACCTCTGACCTACAATTATTTTACATTGAATGCGTTGAATGACTCGCATTCCTCAAAAGGCACCGTGTGAAAGCAAACAAAAAAGTTCCACAAATCGCTTATGTGCACTGTTACTCGACCCAGTTAGGCCACATGATCAGAGCACTATAATGTCATGCGTCTTTTCAGGTACGTTCACGATCGAGAGGCACATATCCACCACTGACATACAAAGGCAATTAAACCGCCAGCCATTTCATGTCCATTCAAGTGATTCAACTAATGAATAGCTACAGTATATAAGCATTCATCCATGGGGGCGAATTTAACATAGACTGATTTTTGATGAACACAGATTCCACTGCAGGCTATATTTGATGTACACGAACCGCCGGGTGAAACATCGTTACAGCTGTTCCAAACAAATTAGTAACACCATGGCAACATTCAGGTTCGGAGGGCTTGTAACAGAAACTGTGTCACTGCTATAAAGCATTATGTAGAAAGACCTTCTCTGTGTTTGATTTAAATGCATGGCGACCGCTATTTTTAGAAATGCTAGCAGCAGGGTGAATTAATGGCAGTTTGTCAAAAAGAACAGAAAAAGAAAGAATTATCTCAACAATGACTATACAGCCTGAGATTAAATTTCACACATATATTCATGTTCCCCAGAGGATGACTCACACCAACTTTGATGTTCCCCTGACGTTTCCTCTTGCACTACAACTGTACAGATGAAATCACCAGATATCAATCACCAGACAGTCATTGTGCCCAGAGGATGAATCGCAATGTATGTAGCGAAGTGGACGCTGACCTGACATTGAAGTTGAAGTTTATGAAACAACGTTCAGATGCACTGTTCTGAAGGCGGGAAAAGACATCCATGGTCCCCTCAGGATTGACCTAATAACTTTAATGATCCTAACATGAGGTCAACATTTGATATTTCCCAATACTACGGTTTTTGAATTAATACCTACATAACTAGTGACATTCCAAACAACCTCTGCTGTCGTTTGTGTTTAGTGCTAATTAGCAAATGTTAGCACACTAACGTACCAAACTAAGATATGTTAGCATTTAGCTTAAAGCACTGCTGTGTAAGAACAACCTCACAAGGCCACCAGTATCAATTTGTAGGCTCTTTGGTCCTGTCTCTACTGCCACTCTAAACGTTACCATTGAACCTTTGACTGTACATAATAAACATACAGTATGACCAACATCACCTCGGGTTTTACTGTTTTGTTTCACTGGACATATTCCTGCCCACACTGTTGCCACCGGTTGACCCTTGACTGAGTGAGTATAATCAGCAGCAGAACCCGTCGGTGAGCGAAATCACTTGGATTGGCTTTTCAGCTGAGCAAATCAGTGTTCAAGAAGAGAGACAGAAAATACATGTGCCTGTATCCATGATTTCACCCACTTAGTGCCGTTTCTCCCAATTTTTCACTTGCAACATTTTATCAGATGCAAAAACACTGCTCTATCATAAAAACGCATGTATATCCTCAGTCATGAGTCTCATGGTTTATCCAGATGAAGAAAATACACACTAATTGGCTGTCAACTGTTGTCTTTCACTGTGTTTTAAAGTGTAGCTCTTTCGGCTTAGACGCAGGCAATGTGAGGTGATGCTGAAATCTGTCTTTGTCGCTGCGTGTTATACGATGTTTGGTGTGGCCAGGCCCTTAAACATGAAGTTGATAATATCACTAGTATAAATGTTGGTAATGTTATTTGTAAAAGTATTACTACTGGTCACTTATAGGCAAATAAAGCTTTTTTTATGCTGTCATGTCATCAATTGATTGACCGAATGATGGCTATTTTTAGAGTGGACAGTTCCACATTACTGTCAAAAAAATGCAGTTTTTTTTGTTTGGTTTTGTTTTTTTACATTAAAAGCAAAAACAAAAATAAAAAAATAAAAATAGTTTGTGTGAAAGGCTGCAATTATAGAAAAGTTAAAGTTCGTCTCGCTCTCTCTCTGTGAAACGCTTCTATTAATTTGGGATATCGGACGTTTTTCCGACAATGCCAAGGAAAATAAAAACCGTAATACATCATTTCATTCCATTTCAATCATACGGTCGCATTTTCTATAAAAGCATTTAAAATGGCTTTGTCCATTCTCATATCTCTCGAAGAAGATTTACACAGCCTGCATTCCCACAATGCATTAATCAGCCAAGAGGACTGTATTACGGCCATTCATAACCATCCAAGCACATAAACATGCATGCACACATGCAAACACACAATGAATCTGCTTTCCTTCCCCTGCTGAAAGGTGTCATCCATCATACTAGCTGGTTCCATATGTTGAACGCCAGCCATAGTGGATGGAGACATCTGTGACATCGAGGCCCGGGCCTGAAGTGTTTTGGACCCGATCAGCTCTCTGTCTAACAGCTGCTGACATCTTGGTCACTAACAGCAATGTCCATCTCTTGGGGGTTTGGACCAACCAACCAAAAAATGGAAGGAAACGGGCACAAAGGCTGTTTTCATTTTCTCTGAGGCCAGCTGGAGTGTCTACAAAGATTTAGTGTCAGATAACAGCTACTAACTAATGCAGTGAGAGCGGCGCTGACGGTACAATCACAGAATAAGGTCTTAAATGTTTTCATGTGTTGTGATGGGTGTGAGGGGTCATTTTGGTGCCGCAGCCCTTCTGTGTCTTGTTTCCTGGGCAAGTTGCATCAGCTATGACTGAGATTTTTTTTAAAAAATCACTTGTAAACTTTGTTTCCGAAACAGAATATTTTAAGCAAACATCAGACCTGAACTGCAGATACTTCTTCCATAATGTGGATGTTTATATGCCAATAGTATCTCTGTAATTTGTCTTGTCTGCATCCGTCAGTGAGCGAGCTGCTCTGAGTTAAAGTACAAACAGAACAGCTTAAACAAATAGGAAAGCAGTGATGCTAGCGTGGCATCAGTGTCCTCTTTGACATCAACAAATATTTCCAATGGCTAAGTGGTGCCAGATGCTGACCAATTAACCTTTATAAAAAGGGAATTAGGCTCGTTTCATATGGTTCACCTTCAGCTGGTGCCAACGCACGCAATGCTGAGCTGTATGTGGTCCAACACATGCATTTGCATTTGGAGCCACATTTGAAGCCACATAGATTAGATTTTTCACAAGGAACGAGTCCAAAATACACTGAAATATTTAAAAAGCTGGCAAACTCTACTTGTGTGAGATAGTGTGCTTCCATATATGTGTATGAGTTATAGAAAAAGGTTCAGGACCCGATTGGACCGATCTATACGGAGCGTGGACTGGTAGCAGGAGAGGTGCCAGTTCACCTCCTGAGCACTTCCCAAGTTCCCTTAAGCAAGGCACCTTACCCCCAACTGCTCCCGTTGCCCCATACAAGACAGCCCCCTTTGCTGACACCTCTCCGTTAATGCATTTGTGCAGGTCCTGTTCGTGCATGTGTGTTGATTTCAGGCCTGCGTATGTATGAAGAAATAACAATAGAGTGAAAAAAATGATTCAGGGGATTAATAAATAAGTCTTCGTCTTTTAAAATCTGTTTTTGTAGTTGAATATTCCCCATTTTGTGCCATGAAACAAAAAAAAACATAAGAAATAACTGACCTGTTTTAGTTATTAAAGAGAGTCAGCCCTTTATAATAACACAATCTCTGAAAGAGCACAAATAAGATATATCCTTAATATGTCCTTTCACATGAAAAATAATCTTTTTTTAAAGCCTTGTTAGCCTGCTATACAACTACCTGCTCAGTGATAAGACTGTTTCGCTAATTATATAGCAACACCTGAGGACTTGCATGTTGGTCTACAAGATGTACAAATGTCTGAGACAGCGCTTGAAGAAATAGCTTGGAAGCTGCAGACTATTATGGCTGCTACAGCAACTGCATGACTGGCCACAAAAGCGCTGAAAAATATTTACTTTTTCCAACAGAAAAATGTCTATTTAATATTAGAATACTTGATTCCCTGCAAGGTACGGTTAATGGCCCTTCAGTAAGCATACATGAGGTTAATGCTGCATTTGGCTACTGCATATCTGAAATAAACATCTCATCAGACATTAAGGCCAATGTTAATCTCAATTAGTAAATATGATTTTAGACCATTCACGTACTACTGGAATAGAAATGATTTACATAATAGCCCTTAATTCATTCTTACAAATGCATTTATAATGTATTTATATTTTGGTATGTATAATTTATCGTGACGCATACATTTTGTTAGGCGCCTATAAAAATTCCAGCACATAAAGTTATAATCCAAACTTCTGTTTAATAAAATGAAGACACAGGTGTGTACGTTGTTACTAAAACAACAAAGTTCTCAGGTGTTTTCTGCAACAACACTTTTATAGTTACTTTAACTTAAAAGCTGTGCAGACATCTAAGAGAAACTGAAAGTCAAGCGTCCACGGGTTCAGTCTGCATCTTGAAAGGGTCGAGAAACAGAAGACTGAGGATGTGTTTTTCTTCCAGTTATCATTTCCAAAACAGCTTAGGACAGTGTTTACGGCAATACTCTCCAGTGGATGCAGAGTCTCTACCTTAACGGGGAACAGAGGCAGAGGCAGGGAAGGGAGGGGTGGAATAAATGATTAGATAACAGAAGGACATGCACCGACAAGTATGTGATTAACATTTTACTTAAATCAAGGTAAAGCAGCGGTTTCCAGCACCATTCAGACTCAGATTGTATCTCACTGCTTCAAAAAGTGCAACAATAAAGTGCACTCAGAGCAAAGAAGCATTGTTTTCCTCCTCTTTTGTTCTTTACATTGCCCTTCACAATCCCATAATGCACGGTGAGAAGCACTCAGCGCAGCACTAATAGCTAATGCAGTGCCTCTTTGCTGGTTGCCACAGTGATTTTATTTCTCTCAGAAGGCAGGTGACACAGTGCTGGCCGTGGCTGAAGAAACACTGTTGGTCCCCCGATGTCAATTTGTGGATGTTTGCTTCCCATATTGCTTGAAGATATGCTTTTATCCCATGTGGCATCGAGTCCTATAGGCTGTACTTAGTGCCAGACTTCTCCTCCACTCTCTGTCTGTATGGGAGGTATTCACGTCAGAGGATTAAGGAGGTGGGCAGCAACTTGTCCGTCAAGAGAATTTCATGTGTGTAGAAGTATGTGAGCATGTAGCACGCAAGGAGGAATTAACCCAAATGAAAAGCAAAATCAGGCCAAACAGAAACATGTAGTAACGATATACAACACTTATAAAAATGTCCTATGTTTTAAAGGAGACTTATTATGCCTCATTTTCGGGTTCCTAATTTTATTTTGGGACCTACTAGAACAGTGCACCACAAAAAACATTGTTTTTCTCATACTGTCCAGTGCTGCAGCTCTGTATTCCCCCTCTGTCTGAAACACTCTGTTTTAGCTCCTGTCTCTTTAACATCACACCTCAAATACAGAGTCTCCTCTAATTGGTCAGCTCACACAGGCCTGACCCAGCACTGCTAACAACAACAGAGCAGCTGTGCTAAATAAATTCTGCCAAATTCTGCCAACGTGCCAAACTAGATGTGTATAAATGTGTGACTCTGTGACACACAGTGATGTCACAAAGTCACAGAATTGTAGGTGGGACTTCTGACGAGGCATTTCAGGAGCAGTGTTTTCTGTGGGAAAGAGGAGTTTCTGTTGGTGCAGACTGACCTCTTTTACATGCAAAAGGACATATATAGAACACTGAAGGAAAAGATCAAAATTAGGAAAAGATCTCCTTTAGTATCCCTCTCTGATACAGTCATTTTTTTCAAACTTTTCAGATATAAAAAATTGTTGAAAAATCTATATAAATCTTTAAAACTCTGGACAGGACATTGCTTTAAATAAAAGATTTTTTTTCACATGTCAGTAAGTCTTGAGACATGATTGCTGAGAGCAATTCACATAAACAAGAGGGACATGGGAAGAAAGGACTTTCACTGGCAGATTCTTTTGTGGATAAAAGGATATACTGTGAGTACAGGACAGGAGCGGGTTGAGGACAGCACAATGAGGCCTAATTATTAAGTACAAAAAAACAATCTTCCATATGTCAGAGGGAGCACTTACACATCTAAGCTTGCTTGTATCAAATCCCCGCGTGAAGAAGAAAAGATCGAGAAGCTCTCTGGCATCCAGTTTGTTTTAGACTCTTGCACAATGTTACATTGTTTCAGCAATAATTTGGTAATTATCTGTGTGTGTGTGTGTGTGTGTGTGTGTGTGTGTGTGTGTGTGTGTGTGTGTGTGTGTGTGTGTGTGCGTGTGCATGCACGAGCAAGAGAGCGGGACTCACGTCAACCACATGCTGCAACAGTTCTGTTTGTTCTCCCCTGGTGTCCAGTGCAACTGCAACTGAGGCGAATGGACGGCTGGCCATCTGCTGACGCTCTCTCATCAGTTGCTGTAAAGTCAAACACAGATGACAGATGAGCGAAACGCAGAATGGAGTTTGATCACATTTCACATGAGTTTGATTACATTTCACTGAAATAATAAAATGTAAATGTATGCATACAGCTTCTGTCTTGCATTAGTTATGAATGTAATATTTTTTTTAAATTACAAACGATGATATGATCTTAAAACATGTAACATTCTATTTCTATTAACCTGCTTTTGCTTCAATGACAGCATGCACTCAAGCTGGCATGGACCTCTGCCACGTCTTTTTTGCAAAACCTGATGACTGGTGTTACGGGTGTAACAATTTGACTTTCGGCACCGTAAAATTGATCATTTCCAAGTTTGTGTGAAAGTATGAGAGATTTTCAGTGTGGTCTCAGACTTTTGGATCCCATTATTTATTTACAGTATGGTATAAATCACATATATAAAAAAAAACCATAAAACACATAACATTTGTCATGGTGTTGAAAAGACAAAAAAAAAACTAAAAACACACATTTTGAATCTCAGCTGTTGATAATGATGATCTAAAGGAAGTCACTGTCATCCAGAGGCATCCCATCAATGTATTGCAAACCACATAATATTTCCAGTCAGTGGTTTATCTAATGTAATCCAATCACGATGATAGTGTGTGATGATGGTTATAATACCTTTAAAAGAAATGTACAACTTGAGTTTATTACAAGATGCCATGAAAGAGCCTATAACACACATCAGAGGCTTCAGAGTGAGAAAGAATAAAAAAAATATGGGGAAAATAATAATAATACAGCAATATACACCCTCAGGGCTATTACAGCATGAGGCTCAAAATCAATTGCAGATATCAGTGATGACCCACTGAAAGACTCACGCACCCAACGCACATGGGGAATTATTTTGTACCCCACATTACTCACTGAGCCTGAAATTGAATTGAGGTCTTTCATTTTGTAAATAAAATTGAACTGAATGGAGTACAAAAAACATGTCATAATGTAAAATACTTTGTCCATTATATGACGCAAACGGCAGTGATAACACAGCTTTTGTTAACCATCCCACTACACTACAATTGCCAGGAACAGGAACAGACTTGAAACTGGACAATTTTAAGTGAGAAACTGAAAACTATCAAGCCTGCGACACCAGTCACCAACATACAGTACTAAGCTACAGAGAAATACTCAAAATTTCTTACAGTTTCTGCATAAAAATACAGTGTTACTCCCCAAGAGTGACGCCATTTCTGTGTCTTAGACCTCAATGGAAAACAGCTTCTCTTGTTCCTTTCTAATCAATATTGTAAAACAACTAGCACCACACTTTCATCAGCAACGCAGTGTCTGATCAATATCGAAACAGGCCACCATTTTAGTGCCAAGGACATCACTGATTGGTATTGGATTTGTGATGAGCTTAAGTGTGCCGCATTAAGATCTAATTGTACTTCAGATTACAAAGCACATCAAGCAGTCGTGATGATTGGCCTCATAACCTGCCCTTCCTCTGCACCTCCCTGAAGTTCAATAAATATATCTCTACTGTGTGTTGCAGACATATAAGCACTATAAGCTGACATTTTGTTGGGTGTTCTGGGTTAATGGTTCAGGTATATGATAGGACATCAACTGTGCATTAATTCCCTGTTGTGTGGAAGTCTGTCCTGGATGCTACTGAGAAGGCTAACATTAGTTAGATCTAACTTCTGTCCTGTTTAAACAAATATGTAAGCAAAGCAGGGTTATGTGGGAATGAAATAATCATACATTTTGGTTTAAATTACTACAAACATTGGGTATATAGGGGTCCTGCTTCGAAAAGTTACAGGTCCATAGACCCACTAAAAAGACAGCAGGAGATGGTATTTTTTAACTCACTGGGCTAATGTTAGCTTAAGAAGCTAGCTAGCTAGCTAGCTACAGCTGATGATACTTGCTGACAAAGCATTGGTCTTCAGGAAAGAACTGCTGTCGAAAAAGGATTGCAGGCAGATCTGTCTTCATTCTGACTCTGGACAGCATGTGTTAGCAAAAAGGGAAAGATTGAATAGTGTTGCAACAGCAGATAAAGGTTGTGGCTAAGCTAATGGTAAATTGCCCCAAAGTAGAACTTTTTAGCTTCACTGTTGAAGCACTTTCCAATTACTCACATTTCCCCTAAATAAAATTGTGCGGCTGTTTCGGGTCAACTGTACGAGAGCTTGGAGTTATCTGGTGGTCTCATTCGTGAATATAAATGTGTCCTTGGTGTAGTAATAACCCTGAGATTCTTGTGTCCACACCCCCACTCTCACTCACTCTGAATATATTAAGTATTCATTAGTTTGCCTATTAATTGGCAAAATTCAGATGAAGTCTGGAGAGGTTGATATCATTGTATGGATGAACAAGTGAAAAAAACGTCCGTTGAAGATGCTTTGAATAAACATCTTGGGGTATCAGGGACTCTATCTCTAAGACAGCTTTACAAAAAGAGGATGACAGAGCACTTTAATTTTTTTTTACATTATCACAGTTCTGTTGAGGGTGTACACAGAGAGTGCTGGAAATGGTGGTATTCAATTAATATGTCAAAAAGCTTGATTACATATTTTGGGAGCCAACAGTGACTCATTACTGAGACTTGTACAGGCAGCTCTTCAAGTGGAGCCTCAATTATCTCTGATGGAGATTCAAAAAAAAAAAAAAA
>CAEMYA010000238.1:4260179-4328282 GCA_903131615.1 Diplodus sargus | reverse complement strand
AAAAAAAAAAAAAAAAAAGACCTCACATTGGCTGACCAAACTTCATGGTCTCAAATTTAGCTGATATTTAATGTACATTTTAAATACATTTGAGGCCGACACATATATTGGTTGGCTGAAATTATCACAAATACATTCGTGTTGGAGCAATGTTTCCCACACACGTTACTTGCCGTGTATTCAATATACATATATTATACATTGGCAATATCAATGTGTATTATTTGCCGTCCAAGTATATTCAGCAACCCATTTCAGCATTTAATACTTTTTCTTATCTGTCCGAGAAAAGGGTCATCCACGATTGATTAACTAGTAGACAATTTCCGTAATATATAACACTTATGTTAATAGTTTCAGGACAAATGCTTATGTGTTGATTTCAATTTATAGTTTCAACAGTGATAACTAACATTACAACATTGTTATAGCTGCTGTCTAGTGATTTAATGTGATGTTTAAAAATGTAGAAGGGGTGTTTATAGTAGTTGACAGGACACATGTAGAGGCAAGAGGGAGGCACATGTAGGTATGTGGCACCTCAAATAGTTTTTGATTAGTCTATCATATATCGCGTTGTACGTCATATTTGTCTAAAGACCAGTCTATGCCCTGTGTAATGTATCTATCCAACACAAGCAACACACACGAAGTGTAAAAAATCAAAAATTTGATCTGTGTGTTTCATATGTTACGTGTATCATAAATAATGAATTATTGCATCAATGCAGCCTATGTTGATATTATAATATATTGAATCAACCCTCTACAGACTAACCTTCACAGTAACAGACTCACTAATGGAGAGTGAAAGAGAGAAAAGTTCAGGTGAATTCTGTGTAAGAACTGCTTTCTTGAATCACTCTGAAAACATTCCCTGGGGCAGGTAAAGCTGAGAAGAAAAAAAAAAAAACAACAGCCATATGAAATTGAGATTGATCACCTGATTGATTTTTCTCTTTTTGAGGGCTCATGTTAGATTGTTGTACATCTCCACGATTAAACATCAAACAAGCAACACCAAACGTACAGATTTGAGCTGCTGGGCCACCGCGGGTCAAAATGAGAAATTTTGCCCTTTTCGAAAAGATAAAAGCAGGATGGAGGGCTCGGCGGGGTTGTTGCAAAACAAGAAAACAGCTCACGGCCTATTAAGGTTTCCCACACAGACGCTTCAAATCCAACAACATTCATCGTAAATGTCATGGAGCAGAAATGTTATTTATCATGTTGGAGAATTCATTAAAAGCAACAAACCATAAGAAGTGAGCAGAAGCAAAACTGGGGAATGCTAAGCTTTGCTTTGTGTCCAGTACAGACAACAAAAATGTGCTGGGAATACAATCAACAACGGAGCAGAACAATACTGGAGACAATTAAGAAATTAATATCAATTTAATGACAAAAGGAAAGAGTGAACTTTTTAAAACTGAATGACGCTTGTGCAATGACAGACTGATTTAGTCAAGAACACAAGCTGGAGCCATTCATGGTTCTGATAAGGATGGACATGCAGTGCATTGCTATGCAACTTGATTAATTTGGCAAGTGTGTGCCTAAATTATCTGTCTGGTGAATACAGCATTTTTGTTCCCTTCATTGGATTTCTATAAAAGTGTCATTCCGCCTTTGAGCATATTCTACACCTAAGCAGGTCACTGTGTCCTTTCCAAAGAGCACTGGCTGTAACCACAGGCGCCGTCCTCAAATAAAAACAAAACAAAATAGAAAATAAAACAATATATTGAATTGTGTGGCCATCTACAGACAGACAAACCCACAGATCACTTAATGTGGAAATGTGGTCTAGTGACCAGCCACTACATATCACACTGATATGATGCTGGTGTGAATGAGCAGTGTTGTGTGGGTTTGAGTACCACTGACTCATTAGAAAATAGCAACAATATGCAGATAGTGGTTTTGTCAAAGTAATTAAATGGCCCCTCGCCCTACTTCCATAATGCCACTTTACTCATTAGTGGGAGTCCAAGGGTGAGCTATAACCCAAGTTGAACTCACAGTGGCACATCATTGTCTGAAACTTTAGAGGAAATTATTAGAGTCCAAACTTTAAACTGAACAGGGGACAATCAAGGTGACCAGGGGCTTAAGAGTAGGATAATCTTAGTATAGCAATCGATGACTGCTGATTGAGCTCTTCTAGGGAAGAAGCCGAACGTGAGACCACGCAGAGTCTGCAGAGGGACATGTAAGAGTTATGTGGTGAGTAATGTGTTACCTTCTGGCTGTCTTACTGCGGTCACAACAGCACATTAGACAAATGATCTGTCTTAATCAGTTTGTTTATGGTCATTTTTGAGTGATTGACATTTGAGATTTCCGAACAGGAAACAAGATTCAGGCCACATTGAGGCTGACATAAAAATAAAGCCCCTTTCTTCAATTTGAATGAGACTAGTCCAGCAATGAAACAGAGGACAAAAAGCCCCAAATAACCAGAGGGTCGTCTGACCAAGACGTGAAGTTCAGCCGAAATACAACGCGACTCCATCCATCCATCAAAGTTGCGATCTCGCCACAACGATAAAATGATTGCTGCTGTGATAACTTTCCAGACTTGTAAAATCCTGTCAGCCAGAGTTATAAACAGCTGTGTAGTGCTCAGGCGTCTGATGAGCCTTCAAACTCATGAATGATGTATTAATGAAGCTGGGCTTACAGGATTAAATTTTTATATCTCACCAGTCCCTGAAGCAACACACCCCACCAATCAACTGTAATTCAGAACTGTTTTTGTCCGAATTATGGTTCAGAAACACAGAATCAGGCAAGGACGCACCTGGATGGCACTGGGCCAGTAGGAGTTCCAGCTGTTGGGTGACGTAATTAGGCAGCTCTGTTGAAAAAAGCTTCCACTAATCCGGTGGCAAACACATTAAGTTTCCTTTATACACTTCACAGATAAACTCTCTAATATTTAGTTTCAATAAAAGTGTAATTCCCACACACATTTTTCACCTCTACAGATTGGACAGCCCTTTCCCACAACATCTTGATCGATGAAAGGATGACCATCAAACAAAAAAAGTGTTGGGGGATAAAGGAGGCGGTGTGCCTGTTGCCTTTGACTTAAACCACGGCCATTACCAATGTCATTTCTAGGACGAATTCTATGGCTTTCAATTAACAAACACTAATCAGTTACTGGTTAATTTAATTAATGTTATGCTTACACATAACTGGCACTAAATAATTGTTTTAGAGTGCCAGTAAGACACCATGTCCCTACACAACGGTCAGTGTGGAGGACGTGCGTTGGTGCTTGTGTTTGTGAAAGAGACAAATAGAGCGAAGCCACGTTAGATACATTCACATGTTTGTGTGTAAAACATGTCCGTGATGCAGCCTCGTGAAATGTCAGTGCCCCCTCCCATCTGTTTCCCCCCACAGGTAGCTTCAAAGAGGTCAGCCCTCGTCCTCCTCCGTGGCATTTACAGCTGTTGTCTTCTCATCCCTTTGTCCCCCCCCACTCAGGATCCAAGTCTCGTCACCTATCCTCAACTAAAAATTATTCAAATGCGACAACTGCACCTTTGGTACAGAGTCTTTTCAACTCCTGACAGAGAATGAACGCCCTTATCAAATTACTGCATTAGGGTGGCGAAAGATCAACTTTGTAGGATTGAGAGAATTCCAGGTATTGGCTCAATTACCACATTTTGGAGTCAAGTTTCTGAGAGGCTGCTTTTCAAAATCACACGACAGGGCTGACTTTGTTATGTACAAATATTCATTTCAAATGTGTTTCTAGTAAAAAATAGAAAGAAAAACTGGTTCATATAAATAAATTGCTGAAAAAGAACGAACACAGATTTCACACCACAACGCCAACAAAAAACATCCAAAACGTCAATTAGCACCAGGCTTCCATATGCCACTTGGCTGGATCAGTATTGTCCCTGCTATCCCAAGAACCCTCATTAAGAATCATTTCTTCCATGTCCTTATGTCTGATGGCGCCTTGTGAGCATTAAACGGCTTTCAGCTCCATATTTGTACAGGCCTTGTGAGCGTGAGGGCTGTTCACAGGCCCCTTCAAATTAAATGGACACAATGCTCCATGAAGAGCCAATCAGTTTATCAATGGACAAGATTGGCGGAGCAGAATCAAAGACCTGGTCTTGTCCCAACATGGGAGTAATGACCAATTCCACTGAAACTCTTGTGATTATAACTTCCCATCTGTGGTGACAGAATGCCTCAAGTAGAGATGAGAAAGGAGCAGGCTACAGAGGTCTGGTGAGCTCACTTCTTTCTAACGCCACACTGCCAGATTTCTTTCATTTTCAGACTCTGGCAAACCGACACTGACTCAAGAGACCCTGGAGGCAGTTTATCAGATTTCACATAGCTGCCTCCGGAGCCATCAATACTTAATACAGCTTTGTTTCCAAATAGGCAGCAGCACTCCAAATCACCTGACAACATTCTTTGATTTGCAATATTCTCACCAATCCATTTATTCGGATACATTAGTCTGACTGAGCTTTTGTCAATGCCCCATTGCTCACTCTTTGGACTTTTTCTTACTTTTCTAATGCTGAACTTGATTTGATCCGGTTTGTCACTGTGTAGGATTTGCCTTAAAAATTATTGTCCTACATATTTTTATATGTGAAGCCAACAAAACATTATTTTTGATTATTTACTCATTTTTGTGTAATGTTTTGTATTTTATTTAGAAAGTACTGTATTGTTCATGATGTGTTCATTTTGAAGTCAGAAGTCTTTTGCACAGTCTTTTTAGGTTATGACAATAATGTTATGGACAATCATTTATAAATGATCAAATCCACTGTTGTCTGACTAGATGCACACCAGAAGTGGATTGAATAACACTGTTGCAATCTCTCTTGAATCATTTTATCGCACCCCCTTTAAAATAGAGACTATTTGTAATGTCCAACTTGAGAAAAACTACACCAAAGCAAAGACCGACCTTTCTAGGACACTCAGATGGATTCCGTATAATTGTCCTCTGAGCAGCCAAAGGCACGGACAAGAGAGGTGTTTTTAAAAGGAAAGACTGATTATGTCTGCACCTGTCAGACACTGATAATAACACTTAATAAACAAAAGTCAGAGAAAGACCCAAGTTAGAGGTTGTTCAAATGATTGTTGAATCCCATTCACAAGATAATGATTTAGTATTTTGTACTAAATGCGTAATTATCAGTACAAATGACAGTAGACGCAAAGGGGGCTTGAAAAACATTAAAAATGTACAGTGATCGAAGTCTACCGTGTTCAAGCTTAAAAGCAGTTCTTTAAAAATCATGTTGACCCCTTTTAAGACAGACAACCAATTTTCTCTGACAGGATGCAAAACTGACCTTAACTAGTTATCACTTCAAATGATTCCTCTGATTTAGTTATTACAGAAATGTGATGAAAGAACCATCATCATAAGAAGCAGTTAAAGACTACTTGCAAAGCTGAAGTACCCATAATAGCACTGAAGAACACCCTCTAGGCTGTTACAGCTTTCAGGAAAAGGTGACCAACACACAGCTTTTCTTTACAACTTCTCTTTAAAAGTAGGGCAGCAGGAAATGCCACATCAGGGACCTTAAGGCATTATCTTTTCTCAGGTTTATAAAGCCTTGCACCAGAAACCAGCATGTCCTGCATTGTTTAGTAGTATGACAGTGATATATTTTGAAATAAATTATAAATAGTCAAATCCTGTAGACCCTCTTTAAGCCACAAAATTTCAAATGTCAGTTCGTAGCTACAGGTTTTCTGCATAATTCACAACAAATCTGCCATCATTACACCTTTACAGCCAAAAAACGCAGATGACAGAGTGAGACTCTGTGAGATTTTTAGGGTTTAGGACAGATAGGGATTCCGAAATATGAGCACAGTGAGGAATTTAACGTGTGATTGTGGACTGGATCTGAAAAAAAAACCTGCTACTAATTGAGCAAGAAACCACATGGTGACCACAGGCAAGGACAATCTTCAAGGAATGTGAACTTAATACGAAATACATATATTAAATCAGTTATTAATTTATTCATAGATACGATCTGGTGTATCATCTGCAAAAAACATACTTCAGTCCATCTCAAGTGTTTTTTGTTCTTCTGACAAAACTTTCCAATCACCTGGAATTAAAAGATGGAGATTTGTATTTATCTATTTACCTATTTTCATCTGGCAGCTGAAGGGCAGCAACAAACAGATGATAGGAATATCAAGAGCTGACAGGAAAAGTGAGCAGAATATCAATGACATGAGCCCATCTGCCTGCATTAATTTTTATTGGCTTTAATTCTTTGGATAGGCATGATTCGCTGTCACGGTAGCTATCATTCTTGTTTATTTTCATATATCAATTAGAGGATATAAAATTCAGATCCGATGATTATCAATGTCATCCCCGAGGGGCAATAAATTGTGGGAGCTTTATTAGTAGACTGCAGGTCATAAGGCTGGATGTGAACCAAATTAAAGTTCCCACTATTGAGTACCAAACGGCATCCAGGAGAATATAGGATTCACTCTGAAGAGATGGAAATGATGGCTGCTCCTGCAGAAATCTGTAACCTGCCCATGCAGTTTAGGTTAAGGGCAGTGAGGTGAATTTATATACTTTTGCGCTCTTCCTCAATTTTCCTGCACGGTATCTTTCTCACCCTCTTTTTTAATTTCTACTGCAAATCATTTCATCTTTCACCCTTTTCATCCCCATCTTTTCTCAATCCCATCCTTCATACCAACTCTGAATATTAATGTTTCATTTCTATCCCCTTTTCCTGAAGTCACTCACAGTATCTCTACTCTCTTCCTTCATACTTTCTCCACTCATCCACTTAAATCACATCCACAATTATCTGAATAATCATCTTTCCTTTTAACTACAATTATTTCTGACAAAATGATGGACATTGTACTTCTTAAAGAAGCGTTTGGAGATACTAACCTTGTCTGAGCGGTTGTCTAAAAGCTAAGGAACTGAAGCTGTTGTCATAACACTGAGAGCATTGGATGTCGATATGCATTGAGTTTAGGCCTGTGACATCATCAACCCGATTGATACAATTGATCGGCCCAATCAGCTGGCACACCTGGTTGTTTTACAAGCAGTAAAACAACAGCTGATTAAAAAACAGCAGTATTTATTCTATAGAGGCAAAATTTAAACCAAATGCTAAAACAGCCAATCTGTATCTGAACCTTATAGTGTAGCTAGAATTGTATTATTTTGTATCTATTGTAATTTAGATTCATTTATTAGTACACGTTTCTCCTCTTGCAATTAGGGATGCACAATATATATCGAGCTATAAACAAAGCCAATGGTATGAAGCCAATTTGCTTTTATTGATGAGCACAGCATCAACAGCAGCCATAGGTTTTCATTTCTATGAAAGCCATTTGTTTTATATTGAGTATTTAATATCACTGACATGTCTGAAATGACAGATTATGTCAAAGCATTTATTTTGAATTCTTAGGCAAAATGCTCTATATAAGAAAATCTTTATTAAGTATTCTGCTTTAATCTACTAGAAAAGATAAACATTTTAAGGGCTTTGTTGTTTTTGATGTAATAGCAATTTTAATTTTGAGAGCTTCTTTATTTAAATCATATACAACACAAGGTTGTAAAACAAAACTCCAATTGTAGTTCCCTAAGATACACACAAAAATCTAAAACTATACAGGCTAATGAATAAGCAAATTAAGTCACAAAATTCATTCACTAGATACTTCTGTATCTTTTGCCAGATGGCAGTAGGGTGAACACCTCACCACATTGATATCAATTGTGCTCGGTAGATGGGCACAAATTACTGTCCGGTCTGGTTTTAATCACTTCCCATCTGATGCAGAGCCTTCTAATCCTAGGTTGTAAAGCAATGCCAGTTTAACCAGTTGTCACTTATCTCATTGGTACTTCCTAATAAAATATGCAGACTGTGTATCGAAGTGCAATCTTTTTTAAATGTCCAAGTGTTTCAGAGAAACTTGAGCATCACCATGTTGAGCGTTGACATTTGCAGATTTGTGAAAGCATTTTTATGAACTTACTTCTCTCCGTCGTGAAGCCCAGCAGGTCTGTTTGATCTTCCACACCACTGCCGCCACCAGGAGTAGCGATAGAAAGCAACTGAAATGGAAGAAAGGACAATAACATCAAACAAGTTGCCTTTAAGTAACAACAGCAGTCATTGGAAAAGTACCCACATTTGTTCCATACAGCCGAGTTTCATGTTACTATGTTGCAAGTATCCATATTCACGGGAGTCCTCGGTTGAATGTTGAATGTTCTCGTTTTGTCCATTGCTGCAGCAATTCACCCTCTTTCTGAACACTCCATTTGTAGTGCCGGTCTCCCTAAGGACCCACTTGGCTCTGATTGGTCAGCTCTCGCAGACCTGAGCAGGCACGGCCAACTGTGTTTTCTGTGTCAGTATCAGTGCTGCCATAGAAACGATCCATGAGGGAAGTATTGCAGAGGGTGGTGACTGTATAATTATGACATCACAACATTACGCTAGTCCCGACAGGTAATTAAAGGCGCATTTTTGGATTGTTTTGATACTTTCAAAGTATTTACATAGCACTTGGAAATCTTGCTTTCTACAATATGAGACCTTTACATATTCAAAGTTTCCGTCTAACTTTAAAGAAGACAGAGATGATAAGAAGAATCAGGACATTCATTTTCTTAGCGGAGTGAGTATTTTGGCTGATTACTTCAATTAATAACCCAGCAGTAAAATCATTAGTCAAGGGAAATTCAGCAAGGTCCGAGAGCTACCGGGATGGAAAAATATGACTGATTGAGAGCTTCCACTTCATTATCCTTGTGACAGATGAGAATGTAAAGATTATTATGTGCTAAAGAGACAAAAATGTGTCTTTGGGGGTCTTAAGTGCCAAAGAGGGGAATATAATCATGGTTTAGATATCTACAGTATACATTTTAGTTGGGTAAAACTTAAAGCGTCAATCCACTTTGTGAAGGGATAGCTCATTCATCATCAAGTATTTTAATCATTTCCCTCTGAAAATTCTCTCCTCACTGATTTAGAAGGGAATATGACCCTGTCCCTGATGTCCAGGAACAAAGACAATTACATTCGGATTTGAAACACATACTGTAATATGACCAATGAGCCCTCGTCTTTGGGGACCGGCCACATTCCTAAAGCGGGCAGTCTGGTCCAATGAGCACATTTCACCAGAGACACATGACTAGCTCTGATTTCAGGGACCCATTTGTTAGCAATTTAAACAAGGCTTTCACTTCGCCTGCCACACCTGCCAGATCCATCGGTCGGGATCTTTGAAGAAGTTCAATAACACCTGGGAGGAAGGTGATAACGCTTGAAAAAACACAGCTTTTCAAATACAGTTGGGCTACGGAGCCAAGAAAACGAAGGGAAGTGCGATTAAAGTGTTGAGTGATGGGAAACTCGTTGCTTCAAACATCTCGTCATCGCGCGAGGATTTTATTTTAAGAGGCGAACATGCTGGGAACCCTTTTATTCTTTTAGAAGTATTCGCACCATCTTAGACACCTTTGAAGATAACAGTGAATTTGGGGGGGGGGGTTTGTGTGGGCTTCAATGACATTTTCCTGTGGCTGAAGTGACAAAAAATCCCTAGACAGATGTTTGGCTTTCATTGGCACTTTTTATGACAGTAAAGAAGCTTAAATCCATGTCACTTTACGTTCTGCTGTTATTAAAAGGAGTTCTGCCAATTCATGCTCTGACACTTTGAGGTGGTGAAGGACAAAAGTAAGATTCTTTACACGAAGATGCACAGTTTACCTACAAGTGCTTATGGGTAATGGATAGAATGATTTGTAGATTAAGTAAGGGCAGGTGTGAACTCCTTTTTTTTCGAATATTTCTAATTTCACTTTGTTTTTGATTGCGATAATGTCACAGAATGTGTAACATGAGAAAACTGGCCTTTGACGGAGAGGAAACTGAACTAAACACTGCCGTCTTTTAATTACATGCTCTTTTCTGTAACCAAAAGGATACAGTGACCACACGGGAAAACAATCAATAACATCTATAACTGCTTTCTACAGGCTTCCTTGGCTGCTGAAACGAGGAAAACACAACCCTAAAAGCTCTGGAAATAACATCCCTACAATGCCCAATATCACAACTAATTCTGAAAGGCCCCGTATTGTGCTAATTATGAGGTTCCAATTTTTGTTTTGGTTGTCTACTAGAAAATGTTTCCATGTTTTAATATTCAACAAACACACAAACATTTTTCACCCTAACAAGCCCAGTCTGCTCTGATTGGTCAGCTCTCGGGGGCCTGAGCAGGCGCCACCCACCATGGTTTCACCTGTGCTCTGCCTGTGATTTTGCAAAACTATCGTCATGCCGTGGGTGTGGCTGAAGGTGGTGACTGTGCAGATGTGACATCGCAACTTTACAAGAGTCCTGACTGCTCATTTAAAGGCACAGTTTTTGGATACAGGGTGTGTGCATTTCTCAGGATTGAGCGTTTTGATACTTTCACAGTAATTTACATGGCACTTATATCTGCTTAAAATAAAAAATGACAGAAACTCTCCCTTTCTACAATATTGGAGCTTTCAAAAATAAAGACAATTCTGTAGATATCCAAAACCTCTTAAAAAAGTGTTTAGACTTGTGCATGAAAGCAGGTGAAATGACTGACTTAGCAACATCAGTGTGCTTGTGTACACAATTACATAACATAAAGTAAACAAGCACACACATATGGATGTGACTGGAATAAAGGCAGTTTTGTTAATTAGTATAAATCAGACCCTGGGGTTCGAATGCAACTATATTGCAGCAACCTTTTAGAGAGTTTCAGCATCTAATCAGAACACAGAAAACAATCAGATTCTAATTAGATTACAACTTTTCTAGGCAGTAATGTGCAAGTAAATATCATTTATGGAGTCACTGAGATGAAAAAGGCAAATGAGGTTAAATATACTTGGTGTCTGAAAGGCTTGAAGTGAAAAAGGTGAGCCGCTATTTGAATAAACTCAGAGGAGAAAACAGAGCTTGTTCCCAGTCATGCCGTCATCCCTTCACTCCCTATCTCTCATACAAGGAGGTCTGGAAACCCTGTGGGGTGATTTGACATTTTGTCATCAGGCTGATTATGTTTCCCGCAGGTTCATCCCCTTCAAACCACCGCAACACACACACACACACAACACACACAACACACACAACACACACAACACACACAACACACACACACAGTCAGGGCCTATTCACTTTTTCCAAGTTTATGGGTCAGTGAAGAACTGGACACCAAGGATGCAGAAAGGACTCGGAAGAATTAGTATAACCTGAGCAGCAAAGATGCAAAGAACACGATGCATACAAATGCTCCGACTGGGAGCTTTTCACACTGAGGCAGTGTTGGTATTTTTTTTATTCCTGGAATATCACCTCCTGAAGCACAAAGTGTCTTGGGCTAGCTGGACGGCAGGCTTTCAGTTAATAATAACTGTAACATAAACATTACATACAATTGCTACATGTTGAACCGTCAGAAAAGATGGGCCACACACTAACAACACATGTGGGGGTGATCAGACAATCATCATCCAACACTATGGGAGGAACAAACTATCTTTAAAGGACTAAAAGCATTGAAATAGACAAAGATAGACAGATACAGCCAATCAAATTACACGCAAATTGAAAAGAAATAATATTTCATACCAAATATTAAGATTAAAAATTTAGAAGTATTTAGTATTTATGGGAAAAGTTAAACATTGCAAACTTTATCTAAATATCCTGTTCCAGAAGGGCTCAAAACTTTCCCATGTGTCCGTTCTGTGACCCTATTTAAATGGTTTCCTGTGCGAATGAAGCAAGCAGCTGTGAGACACGTTTTTCTATAAAATACACTCTGTCCTTCTCCCCCCTTTCCTTCCAAGCATTCCTAAATTTGGCTATTTAACTGTAATTTGATCGGATGTAGGCAGAAGATAACCGATTGTGTGACAGCTTTTTCGGGGGGGCGGGGAGTTATTGTGGAGTGGTCAGTGATGGGCAGGTGCCTCGGGCAAAGACTGTCTTCTATTCCCACCTTGACAGTTACACAGATAATGTGCTGGTCCATCAGCTGCACTGGGTAGCACACCTTGGATTAAAATGAACACGCTTATGCACAGAGATTGCAGTGTGGCAGCTCACGTCAGTGATTTTTAAGTGAGAACAATTCATGATTGCTGCTCTCCCGCTGATTTGTTTATGTGCCTCCATTCCAAATCCGACAATTCACTTTAGCTTCCCCCCAGCTGGAGTCAAGTATATCATCACAACCATGTGCATCCAAACACAGCATCATTTACTTTAACGCTTTTTGCAGGGAAAGCAATGTATTGTCATGGCTGCTTAACATTTATCACAATGCTAAATCGTTTATAGCTAACTCACAGGTCATTTGTGAGTTAATTTCCTTTAGAAGTTATGATAAAGGGTGGGTCTTTAAATTTCACAAGCAAAAGATTTAGCCTATAACCTGTGACACTGTGTTTGAGATCCAGCGCTAATCTTTTCAAACGCCACGATCTAACTTCAAGCATACATTTTTCCAATTACACTCACATCCTCTCAATATATTCAGACTTTGCTGTGCTTTTCAAAGAACTCAATTGACTCATTTTAAACATTTCAATGAGGAGAGATTTCCATCGCAGCTCTCAGGATGAATAAAATCATTAAGAGCCCCCGTATCTCGATCGCCCCTGCCTTCTCTTTAGACAGCACTTGCACAGCAATATGCACCTATTCAAATGGTTTGGCGGTTCATTTGCCACTTGAGAAAAGTAAAATCCCTGCCTTGAAGACACAAGAAGCATTTACATGTACCCTGTTGAAAAAGGACCCGTCCAACAGGCTCAAGTAACTCAATAAGCCCCGAGAGAGCGGGAGGAGGTGGGTCGAATTCCGAGTAATGCTTCTAACTGAAGAACACTTAGAACAGCTAAAACAAAAGACAAAGTGTGTATATTTTTAGTCGTCTAAATATTTGACTCACTTACCTGAAAAATGTCACAAAGAACTGGACGAGGTCCATGATACTGTTGTGTTGGGAGAAGGCAATCTGTTAGAGAGAAAGATGAGACACAGAAACACCATGTCAGAAATATGAAAACCTATTCTAAATGCACATTATCTTAAAGTCTGCACATCATGTTTTTAACATTTGAAGCTTCTACTGAGGTGTTCAGTGAGCTTTGAATGTATGTCATGTTTTATGACCTCATCACCCTGAATTCAAAACAACACTATGATCATTTGCTTTGTCACAATTACAGCAAGTAACTCACAATACTAGTGTTAAGAGTCAAAATTGATTTTTGTTAATGTGTTTACACAAAGGTAATTCGTGGTGCTGGGAGAAACACCCTTTTTTGACCACAGTGATAGAAAATATTGTTAGTGAAAGGTTGAACGCCAACAAATATGTATCAAGTAGAAAATTCTGTTACATAAAATCATGCTGTGAATTTTGGAAAAAGGGTACACCTATCTATTTGCAATAAAGTCAGACTTTTGGAGAACGCTCTGGATCACACAAGTGAGAAGCCATTTCCGGACAGCCACCACTGGAATCTAATCATATAAATATAATACTTGTATTAGTGAAGTCTAATCTTTAGCTGCAAATATGCAGATATATCAGGTTTAAACAGAATGAACAGACAGAATCTAATGTTCCTGTTGGGCCAATGACACAAGAAAATGACAGACCGGCACTAGCAAAGCAATATAGTACATTAAATAAGCACAGACTGGTCAGAAAGGTCAGACCACTGTGTTTTACTACACATCTTTAAAGGTTACAGTTCTGGCTGAAACGACAACAGAAATAAACAATTCTGATGATTTCACAGATCTCTGCTATGCAAAATCAACTGCCTGCTGTCTACCCGGAAGGGACGGCTGGCATGATATCACTGTGATTAGGTCTATATAAAATATATTATATATCTATATAAAAAACTGTGCAGAATTATACTGCTATTACAGAATTTGGCTGTCAATGTTTTTGAAAGTTTCAAACTATTTCATAATAGCCCTAGAACAAGGTTGTTTTTTTTATGAAGCACATGAATTTAGTGGAACAAAATAAAAACAGAGCAGAAAGTTTTTTGTTTGAAGACAATCTGTACCCTTTAAAAAAAAAAAAATTGGTTGTGATGAATGTTTTACAACATCTAAAACATTCATCCGCTGATTCTTTTAGGAGTTGAAATGAATATTTCTAATCTGATGAATTCTAGGCCGACGGCAAGCTCTGGTTTATTGACTTGAGGCCAGAGGTGAACAAATACTAAGTTATTTAGACTTTTCAAAAATCAGTTTGGTTCTGCTCTACTCCTTGGACTACATAATATTACCATTGAATTCTAAACTTATACCACCTCTCAATAATGTCCACAACAACCCATCTGCTTGAGGTGAACAACCTAAAGTGTATCTCTTAGGTCAGCAGCATGGCCCGTGAATAACAGCTCATGAACGTGTTTTACCTTCATTAAAAGAGGAATTACACACAGCGCCAGCAGCTAATTCACATCCGATAGGCCACGTCATAGCGACATGTCAATCTCCACTGTAGATGCTTTGAAGGCATTTTCGCCGGCAAACATTTACAAACACGTCATCTTCAGCCGTATCGAGCTCCTTCTGGGTGACAGCGCGTAGGGTTGGGTAATAGGGCACAAATGGTGCTTTTAGAGGTGGATTATTTGCGTCATGTCTGATACTTTGAATGAAGATGAGGCAGAACTTTTAAAAAGGTACTTATTTTGCTGATACTATCGCTGACAGACTTTTGTCCCATTGCCAAAGCCAAAGACCGTGAAAAGGTAGTGGAGAACTCCAAAAAGGGCAGATACACTGGTTTATTATTGCAGGTGTGAAATGTAAAAACATCCCTCTTTGCCATTCCTCATTCATCTACGAATGATAAACCACAGACAGCAGCAAGTGCATTTTAAAGACTATGTAGTCTTCACAGGACTGATGTTCTTTACTGACGACTTTCTCGCAAACTTCTCCCGCCTCTGACTTTTTCAGCCTTTCTAAGCAGAACATGAGAATCGCTGATCTGAAATGAGATGCTCGCTGACATGGCTAACATGACTCAAAAGCACGCGTTACACATTTTGCTGGCTTTTTTTAGTAAGTGGGACGATTCTGTTCAGTGCTCGCCACCCTGCTTTTCACATAATATGAGGTCAAGGCAATACGTTCGAGGTTAATTTGATTTCAATTTGTCCATCTCGGCCAATCAATCTCATCATTTAAGAAGGTACTTCCATTATACCTGCCCTTTTATTCCATTGAACAGTCTCTTAGATAAAGATTATACTGACATCACAGAAAAAAATCCTACCTTGAGACCTTCCTTAACCATCACAAGTGCATTCTCAAATTCTGCTTTTTTCCCTACGCACTCACCCCTGCATCATAAAGACAGGAAAGCAAAGAGAGGCCTTATCCTGTTACAGAAGCTATCTGCTGTAATAGCTCAGGCCAGCCCATAATAAATAAGT
The DNA here is from genome assembly GCA_903131615.1 of Diplodus sargus. Taxonomy (NCBI): domain Eukaryota; kingdom Metazoa; phylum Chordata; class Actinopteri; order Spariformes; family Sparidae; genus Diplodus; species Diplodus sargus. Next base: position 4,312,705 of record CAEMYA010000238.1, on the reverse strand, counting down.
GACTGTTGGCCGGGAAATCTAATAGAAAACTATTACTGGGCCACCTTCATAGATGGACTGACCCCCGAGATATCATTACTCCACCATGGTCAGTCCATGTACTTTGTGAAAGTGAGGGACAGAACAAATGTAAAAATCAATACTTGGAAGTGGGCTAATTAACAAAAAGGGTAATTGTGTGATATTTTTAGGAATGGAAATTGTAGGAGCTGGGCAGGTAGAGTAGAGCAACTTTTTGGAAACAAGCGCCTGCTGCAGGGAAAAATGACACCATGAGAGTGGTGAGAGCGAACAGAGATGCTATCCAGTGCCACAGAGCTGAGGGGAATTGATGAGTTGGGTGATAATTCTAATTTGTCACGACGAGCGGCCCCTTTCACATTACACTATGCATATACTGTGTATCAAACTTACCATTTGGTACTGCTCCTGTAATATCAGTGCTGACTAGCAGGGTCGGAGCATGGGTTGCTGATGTTCGCTTATCAAGCACCGCTAGTGGACAGGTAATGAGGCAGAGGGTTTTTTTATTTTATTTTGATGACTTGACTGATAGCATGAAGCTGTTAATGAATTGGCAGCATTCGTGCTCTACTACCTCTGCAATGTAAACGGAAAATTGCAGTGTGATAACGCCAGGATTGCCAAACTAACGCAAGAGAAATCGCAGCTAAAGACGGCAAATGCCTGGTAGCGCCTGTTTACGTAAACGCCACCAATAACAAGGGATCGCATATGATTGTCTCGAAGGGTTGTCCCATTTCATAGCAGGAGATTTCAACCAGAAATCCTTATAACTCCATTCTGAGAGGCAAGGGGGCACTTGAGGGGTAGGGTAAAAAACTGGAGAAAGGATTGAGTCTTAATGTTGCTGACTTTGTATTGAAATGTATTTTTGAGCAAATCCGACAGAATTCAGTGAATCTGAAGCGCTTCGATTTACAGCATAAAACTGTTTGTGACATCGGATCTGTTTCTTATAATCACAGCTTTAAAAGCACTGCCTACACGTGAAAGATCAACTTTTTGGTCTCCCTTTAAATCAGTCTTCTCTTTACTATGAAACCACTGACTCATTCACATCAGTGCTATGTGTCATGTATTCCATTTTAATTTTATTGCTTGTAGGACTAAACCGTGAATATTTTTGACAAAAGCTTAATTGTTGTTTTGCTGCACACCCCCAAATATCTGACAGCAAATGGCACTTCACAGCGCTGTATTTTTGCCCCTTTCACCACATCAAAGCCTCAATCTCCTCCATTCACAAAGAGGGCTTCAAAAGGTTAAATGGTGCTTTGCTGCTGCCAGCTAAAAAGCAGCTGTGCACCTATACACGCTAACCATTGCTCATTAAATGTGTAATTAGAATAAAGTGCACTTGAATTCACCCTGAGCAACAATGGAGCTCTGCATCTCTAAAAAGATGGCTGCTACGTAGGACCGATTGTTCATCAGTCAGATGTCATAGATGACGCCACACATTCGGTATTACCAGTGAGTAATATGAAGCAAAGACCTAACACAGAACAGACAACGGATCAGAACCCTTTGCGTGTTTTCTGCTTCGTATGAGTCAGTCCACGGTCAAACAGTGCTCACCTGGATCTTGATGGGCCATGAGAAGTTACTGACGTAGACATAAAAGGTGATATTGGGGTTGCTTCTGAAGGTGAACCTCTCACAGGAGAAACTGTCTCTGTACTCCTTGATGTTAGTTTTGGACATGATGGGTAGTTCCTCTCCAGAGATGGTTCCAGCTGTAGGAGCAAAGAGTTGGTGTTCAGCACACACAGACAGAGCTCACATATACATGCAGAAATGGAGCTGGAATGGCTGGAACATATTATTATGAATCCATTAATGGTTTCAGCAAGCCATTTTGGACAACAGGAAAGCACTCATAAGCAGTTATTATGTCTTAAGTGCATTAAACTTCTTTTTGGTCGACCTAACATGGCGTACAGATTTATTGTGTAATTACACACACAGTCCACATTTTATTGTTAAATGGATGTGGGAGAAAAGCACAACTTGACTGCTGCTGTCCATAGGTCAGCCGAGAAGCATTTGCACATATACATTATCTGAATCCATATTACTACCATCAGCTAATGCATTTAGCATATCTGGAACCGAGAATTTAGCATTTAGGGCAACAAGATCAGCCATTTTCCATCACAAATGCTTGTTTTTGTCCATTTACGTTCAGTATTAATGAGCAGAGTGTCATTACATTTCTGTGGTTTTAAACTCTGTTTTTATATAATCATTATGAAACAAAAGCTAATGCATTTTCAGCCCAAATCCTCGAAAAAATAAGTCTAATTTCTGTCTATATAAATGTTTCGAGTCATTTCTTATTCCTCCTCATGTCAGTGGGTCCTCAACATTGACATTCCAACCCACAGCTCTGAAACAAAAGAACTGAAAATGACAGCTTGAGTGTGGCTATGTGAGCATGTTTATCTTAATTGAAATCACCCTCCTCCTCCCACCCAAAGGCGCCTCGCGCTCTTGTCGATTGTCAAGAGGCTCCCCGTTCCTTCAGAGACACAATATCTTTGAGGGGGAAAGGGGACCCAACTTCAAATATTAATGACGGTGCTCCGAAAAGGTTAAGGTGGCGCAGGGGGAGCGTGGGTTAAGGTGTTTCAGCGGTTATGAAATGTCAGTGTTGTGGGAAGGGAGAAAGTGGCGGACGACTTGAGAGGAAAGGGAGGGCAGGAGATAAACGGTTGTACTGGATGACTGCAGTGTCCTTGGGTGTCTTTCCTCAGGGGACCTATAATATCCACTCAACAGTGACAGTACACACTAACAAGGGAGGGTACATTATTGTTCCTGTTGCACCAAATGGCTGAATGATTATTGAGCCAAAGCAAATGATTAACATCAGAAACGTAATGTCAGATTAAAAGCAAAATTGCGTAGAAATTGACATTTTATACGATCTGGCACCCCCCAGAAGCATATATGTTTGTGTGTAATCTTGTGTGGTAGTGGAAATATCATGCAGTAAGTCTGGACTTTAGATCAGATTTCGAAATATCTGATTTACCAACCTCCCAGGGCTGAAAATTAGCAATTCTATTTTAGTATAAATGTTTCTTCCATCCAAATACGAGTTCACTCCTGAGAGGATAACATCAATTTTACAATTCTGACACCTTTTGACCCAAATCTAATAGCATTTGTGACCTTAGTCATTGCAGGCCATTTGTAAGGTGTATCAAAAAATGGTCTTACTGCATAATTACCCTGCTCTTTTTCATAAATGTATGCAGAAGACAATCAGATGGATTTACAGCACAGAAAAACTTTCATTTAAAAACTACAAGTTTTTAGTGATGGACTGCTTATTCAGTCTACTCTGACGTGATTGGATTGGATTTATAAATAAAATGACCCAATAGGCTGTGTGCACAGTTTGGCTCTTGTCAAGGTCAAACAGAGAGACAGAGCGAGGCATTTTTACAACACAATAAATAAAATGAAAGAAAAAGTACCTGTCGATCCCACCGACCAGGTGATGTTGAGGTTGAAGTTGTTGGATGCATTAATGGACATGTCCAAGTTCTTGTTAGCCTTTACATGGAGAAGATAAAAACAACACATTCTTAACGTAGTAAAACTTTAACCCTCATTATAGTAAAGCACACAATAAAAGCAGGGTTATTATCAAAAGAGTTATGATTTCAACAAGCAGTGGTGGACTCAGGATATTTGAGAGGCAGGGGCGAAGATGTGATACATTTATTAGGGCTGCCCTGATTGCTCGGTCACCAATCAATAACGGCCGATATTCCCTGTGGGGTACATCAAAACAACCATCTAAAAACTCTTACACATTTATCGCAGCAGTAACTAAACATGACTCCTGAAACATCTGATAGCAAACAAGGCGAAACAGTAAGACACAGCAGATGTCTGAAATACAAACAGAACGAGGTAAACTAAAAAGATTCAGTTAAAAGCTACAAAGGTACTGAGACCTGAACAAACTGACTTTTAAAAAACATCTTTTTCTCAGGTTTCCTGCACAGACTTGAGTTGAGTATTGATTTGTGGGGGAGACAATGCTTGTTACAGGTAAGTCGCAATCATGAGTCGTCACCGCAGCCAGCTTGAAGGCGGGGCAGCCGCGGCATGGCTCGACTTCAGAGCAGGTTATTCATGTTATACAATTCACATAATGTTATGTAAGCTATGTAATTACTGCGTATTTCAGTTGTTCTCATAGACTTACTGTAGGCTACTGTTGCATTGCTCCTTGAGTTCTGTCTACTGCACTGTTGGTTGAATGGACTAAGTAAAGGCATACTGCTGACAGCACAAGAATCTAACAAGACTGACTTTGTGTTTTTTCATATTTTATCTACCACAGGGGGCATCCAACAGGGCACTTTTGTAGGACCTATGATTTCCGCGATCATGGAATCGCAAACAGAATCGCAGAATTGGCTGATTAAAACAGAATTTATTTTTGTAACGTGGAATGTCGCGGACATAATTTCACTGAAATGCTGTTTTCGTGTGGAAGAGGAATGTATGTCTGAGGAAAACTGCACGGAGGAAAGCAAATCTGGTAAATCTTGATAACATATAAATTTCACAGTGTATTGGTACATGTACAATGTAACAGGACAGCTGAATATAGGTAATTAAAAATAAATGATGATTAATAGCTGATGCATCAGAGTCAGAAAAAAATCTATTTTTTAATTTACATGTTTAAAATAAAATAATCAAATCAAAAACATGTTAGTACAGCCACACAATATATAATATTTATTTATTTTTATTATTATTATTATTACACATCAATAAACGAAAGGCACATTTAAACTACACGTTTTTTCTTCTTTTATCAATAATAATCTATAATTTCTATTTAATTTGTGTACATTTTTGTCATTTACATTATAAAACATTGTTTTTGGCAGTAAAATAAGAGTAAAAGGTTAAAAATAAAAATAAATTAGAACAGAAAAAACGGAATTTGGGAAAAAATTAAAACAGAATTTATGGGGCCGTACTTTTGCAGTGTTTTTCAAACACGGGGGCACCTGCAACCCTCCCCCGAGTCTACCAATGTCAACAAGAAAAACTATTTGAACAATTTGTGGGGCCCTCCAGAAGCTTAGAGTAACTTTCTTGTGTCTTGAGAGAAAAAAATTCACCAATAAATTCTTTTCTGAAATAGTTACCTGCTCGGGCGAGGCCATAAAGTTGATGGCAGTGTAGTGATTATCATCTTCTTGGATGAGACTGAAGGTGAACTGGTAGTCGATCAGGAGATTGTCTATACAGAAAATCAGACAGGAAAAGAAAGCTATCATATCACTTCCTATAGTTCAACAAGAGGATGAAAATGCTCGACCCTAGCTGCCAGCTGTGGCTGACACTACTACAGACTACTATGACAGCATAAATACAGAGAGTTGCATGCTATGTGATATGATCAAAAGAAACTTCCAAGCAATAGACTGACTGACGGCGACAAGTGAAATCAAAATGTCTGTAATCACTTCCAATGACTGCAATCAGGGTGCACAATTTTCTCATCAAGCAGAGAACAAGTAGGGCTGCCTGACCCTGACGGCACACTCTAAAAAATCCCCCTGCAGCGACTAATAAAGCATCAAAATATTAATTAATAGTGGTCACATATCAATTCAATACACACACTTATCAGGATGTACATGAGTTAAATGTTGATTGAAGTATGAGGCTTCATTTTTTTTGTTGACGAGCGCTCGGGCAGCAGATGATTACTTTGCCAGGGGGCACATTACCAGGGAGAGAAATGGTGATAAATAAAGACGGTGTCATTTATCAGCCTCAGTCTGACCTGTTTGTATGAAACCAACTGTGAGGATTAAAAAAAAATTCCCCTCACCGATGCTCAGGTCGAATTGAGTGGATGTCATTTTGTGTGGGTGTTGCAATTAGCCCAGTAGGAGGGCTCGCTGGTCCCGTTTTCAAACTTTAATATTGGAGCTCAGGCAGGTTTGCATTGTTGACCTTTAAATGCTTAATATGAAAATAGATTTTTGTGTGTAAATAGACAGTAACATAGCCCAGCTTAGATTAACTGAGCGTGAGAAAACCAATGTGTTTTTTCGAGCACTAAACCATGTTAACCTTTTCTAGTAAGTAAAATAAAATTATGAACCTGAAAGTTAGCACAACATATCTCCTTTAAATAAATCAAATTAATAGATTTTCATCACCTCCCTTTTTATCAATTCATTTTCATTACTTCCACTTTTCATCTATGAGAAGTTTGCTCCAAATTAGTAGTCAGAGTAAGAAATCAGCCAATAAACAAAGTGAGGTAGCTGGATAATAATTAGTGCAGCATGCTTATCCATGCTCAGCCCTTCTGAGCATGGATTAGCATGCTAAGGATTATTTTAATCATTGATTAACCTGCTGATTATTTCCACGAAGTAATTAATTAATCGTTTAGTATATAGAATGTCAAAAGAATTGTTAAAAAATGCTCAGCACAATTTCCCTGAGCCCAAAGTGACGTCTCCAAATTGCTTTCTTTTGTCCAACCATCGCTGTCGTTGCAACTCTGACTTTGTAGCCTTATAGTCCGGAGTGTCATGTTTACAAGACTGCGGAACACAGCTCAAGAATGAGTCCCAGTGGTGTGCAGAGGTGAAAGCGAGCTCCAGGCTTTTAGTTCCTGTCCTCCCCTCATAGAGCCTGCTGTCAGGCTATGGCATTTCAAAAAAGGGACAAAACCTTGGCAAAGGCTATGTTGTCAGTAGCGGAGTGTTGAAAGAGAGACATACTGCAGCAGCGTGAAGGACACTGCATCATGCAAATAAACGCACAAAGCACAAACAACATGTGCAGCACACAGTTGCTTGCACTCGCTGGCGCTTGGTGTCAACTTTATGTATTATTTTTCCCTAGCGCGTCTTTTTACATCCCTCACCTTGATGTATTTCCCTAAGTCGAACCAACATTTGCTCAACTTTGCCAAATGAATGAATGCGTCGGAGGGTGGGTGAGTGAGTGAGTGAGCGAGTGAGACAAGTGGAGATTTTTTACTCATCCGTCTCCTTGATTAGCTCCATCACTCACTCCTTCTGATGCACTTGACATTTTCACGACAAGTCATTCTGTCACCGAACAAGCGCCCCTGGTGCCAATGTGCTAAAATGCTCCATCTGCCCCGAGCGGAAGAGTGGACGAGAGAGCGAGAGAGAAAGAGAGAGAGAGCGAGAGAGAGCGAGAGAGAGCGAGAGAGAGCGAGAGAGAGAGAGAGAGAAAGAGAGAGAGAGAGAGAAAGAGAGAGAGAGGGAGAGCAAGAGAGAGCCAAGAATAATCAAGGAGGTGTGTGTGTGTGTGTGTGTGTGTGTGTGTGTGTGTGTGTGTGTGTGTGTGTGTGTGTGTGTGTGTGTGTGTGTGTGTGTGTGTGTGTGTGTATGGTGTGTGTGCATATGAGCTGTCTCCCCAGCAAGTGGCTGTCCAGCGCAGAATTACTCACAGTAACAGGTTCCTCTGAGTGGATTGCCAAGGTAACGGTTTTCTGAGTCACATCTGCAGTGAAGAAAAACAGAGAGGAGAGAACAAGATGAAGCGGAGTGCTAACAGATTGAGAGCAAGAATGCCTCTTATCAGGAGAAAGTGTACGCCGAGTGCCAGCGCATTAGCTCCTGCTGTTGGCGCCTCATCAAGTCTCTTACTTCTGACGACGAGGAAATAATCTGATAGTTTCGCAAAAGTTAATTAGATTTTTTTTTTTTTTCCCCCTCCAAAACTTTTGTTTATCAAAGTGACACAGTGACATGCGACAAAACTTTATGTAGCCACCTGATCACAGAGCACAGAGAATAACAACACAATTTATGTAAATGGGTTCTTACTTGGTTGCTTGAGATTCATAATCCTTGACTAAGATGTTTCAGCCAAATTAAGAACAACCACCGAACAAGGTGAATCCTTTGCAGCAAATGGATTCGATAAGACCGTGCTCTTAGTTTCAAAGCTCATAAGTGAGGGATGCAAAGTTCAAAACGGGCTAAACGAAGCCCGGGGCAACATTATCTTTGTTTTTAACACTCGTGTTTATTAACTCAGAACTTGATAATCAGAGCTCAGGGTGAACATCTTCACAACGCTCACAGCACATAACTTGTTTACCTTTAATTGCAGGATGATCATCACATTGCTTTGATTCTTTCACAGCAGTGTTGAAGCTGTGTTTGTGGAGATATCCCACCACCCCCCCAAAAAAACGGGGATAACCCTGATCTAGAGTGAAGTTCAGTTTAGGAAATATATTGTAGAATATCTCTTAACCAGTGTCAGAATCCTTCTAGGGTAATCAAATTAATAACTTAAAGTCTGTTTACAGGTATCGGGGAGAACAACTGTATATGTGAAAGAAGTAGTTTAAAGCCGTTTGTCGTTCTAAAGGAAGCTGCATATAAGATGACAAATTGCCTCCAGTGATCTCCCTCAGTGGCCAAGTTGCACTGTGGGTAATGTAGGCAGAGGGTTTCAAACTGAAGACGACGGGTAGCCATTTATATAAAAATTATGATTTACCACAAGAATATATCCTAATAAAAAATATTATATATATATATATATATTTTTTAATCAAGGGTAACTTTTAATCAATTGTTTTTCGTAACTGGTGAAAGTGGCCTTCCACGCGAACCAAAAAAGGCTTCATACTACGTAAAAATTGGTGGAGCTACCCTTTAACAACAACATGAATGAATGTATGTAATCTTTCATTTGTAATTATGTTCATTCTGTTTTTTTTTTTAAAACGTTTTTTTATAATTATATGTACTCATTTGTACATGATGTATACTACACAGTGATGGAGGGCTCTTTACGGGAAAGACGAAATGCAGCCTGATTTTCCCTTTACAGACCCAAGCAAAAAATACTTGTTCCACTTCTTATGACAATTAAATAACAAATCATAACTGTAAAAAATAAGAAGTAAACAAGAAGTAGTAATTCCGACAAGACTTGAGCTGTAAATGTACTGATAAACAAACATAATTTAAATCCTAGATCCACAAAAATGCATAAATAACTTATAATTACCCTGTGGTTAACCCATGTTTTGTGTTTGTTGCAAGTGTGAAATGACTGTAAGCCCAGGGCCAATGAATCTATAACTCCAGCTAATGAGGGCCCTGACCCAGGGCTAAACATGGTGTGAAAATTGGACAATTACTGGGTTCCATTTGCCTCCGATCCATTGTTGTTAGTGGACAAACACTCTCATTTTAAAGCCTCGGACGTCGCCACTGTCCTCGCGAATGGCAGACACAAACACTGATTCCTGGCAGTGAAAAGATGCAGAACTTAAAATCTCACTGTGTGTCACTGCTGCACTTACTGCTTGAACTTGATTCTACTGAGTACGTTTACAAAGAATTTACTCAGACTTTTTCCTGTGCATTTGTTAAATACAAGGACACAAGTGCGCCTTAGCCTCCGCAAGGTCACGCAGTTTTCTCAAACTCTGGCAGTTAAACACTATTCAAAATTTTCACACACACAATCGGAGACATCACGGCATCAGCCAAAGTAGTCTGACTTTTAAATGAAGTGCCACTGAGCAAAATAATCTGTTAACATCCAGAGTGCAGTCGAGTGTTGCAGTATGTGTGTGTGTGCATGAGATTGTTTTATCAAGCTTTTCCAAAGGCATGTAATGAGGAGGAACATATGGTCATGTTCACTGGATTACAGTGTCCCTGGTTCACTTTTAAATGCATCCTACCGTGCTGTCTGTAAATCTTCAAGTGTCTGCCATTCCTTTGAACAACTATATGATCCTCCTTCTGTGAGAACACAAGCACTAGAACTTCACTTATAAAAGTGTAAAATACGCGATGTCTGTTTTTTTCCACGGACAACCAATAAAGTGTGGACATCAGAGACGCAGAGTGAACAGACCCACCGAGAGACACGAATGCTGTGAAGGAGGAGGTGGCTGTTGGAGATGTTACAGTGAACGGGGATGAACATGCCTCTAAAAATAATGCAACATCGGTTGTTTTTGAAGCATTTCGGATTCACGCGACAGATGGTGTCTACACTACAAAAAATGCCAGTCTGATGCGGGCGGAGGTAACACGCTCTATGTGTTCTAGCTCCTTAAATATCACTAGGGGAAAATACGGTCAGGATATAGGGTAAATAGTTGGTAGGAGTGTAACTTGACCTTACACTTCCCAGCCGCGACAGAGTCAGCTGGTAATGTTTTCACCCAGTGAGTCTGTGTGTGTGTCATCATGGCATAATGTGGCTTGGAGACACCTTTAATAGCGGGAACTGACACATAGGCGGTTTGGAGCAATTTGAGTAATAGTTTATGTGTCTGTCTGTCTGTCTGTGGTCAGATTATGTCAGCGTGATAGTGTCACAACGTGCAAGATAGTTAAAATCCACCCATGAGTATTGAGGCTTCGCTTAAAGGGGTGCAATATGTAAGAACTTTAGCTAAAAACATAAGAAATTAATCTAAGATTAGCATGCTAACCAGATAGCACTGACCCGCCCGGTCTTAAACTGCTAGCGTTATGAGTATCAACACTCCGCAGGTTCTATGAACTCCTCGACTGGACTGCTAGCTGCACAGTTAACTGAGCCAATTAGCCAACAGCAGCTACACTTAGCAGCAAATAGTGGTTGCTTTAGCAATTTAACAGGAAGTCAATTGTTACATATTACGCCTTTAACAAAGTAGTAATGACTCCTGACTTAACGGATCAGAACTTCAACATGTTGAAGATGGAAAAATGAATGAAATATTCTTATGATTTAAGCATTTAATGATTAAAAGCGCTGCCGTCGAAGAACGGGAAGGTAACGACAGCTGTACGCCTGAGTTTACAAGGTGCGCTGGAAAGCACCATAAAGTTTCGCGATGGTGCCCACGCATTTTGCTGTGCAAAGCAAGGTGGAGTTTATGAGGTGCACCTGAATGCAACATGAAGTCCTTGTCCCTGTGCCGTGTGTGTGTGTGTGAAACTCTGATACAGACTGACAGACAGCGAGAGAGACAGCGAGAGAGACAGCGAGAGAGTGGGAGAGTCAGTGTGTCTGTATACACCAAAACACAGAAGAGACTCTCAGTACAGTTCTTTTCTACATGCATTTGGTGCTTGGTGGGTGTTAATTTGAGACTTTGTAAAATGCAGCTATAGGAAAACACACGGCTCATACTAGAAGTCGTTCTCCTTCTCTGGATTTTTAGTCAATATTAGATCATTCAAATGAAGATCGATTTCAATTGGCATTACCCCAGCTTTGCGGGCTGACGTCTTTTATACCGTCATCTGAAGCTCCTGGCCACTGCATGTTTTAACGATATTACCTGAACCGACTGAGAAGAAGTCAGACTCTATATCTGACGAAAAGGTTCTGACGGGCAGGCATCAATGCTCTGGATGATCTAATGGAGGCGGGACACGGCGCTGGGGACGAGCCAGCTCTGGCAAGGACAGGGTAGAGTGCTCTTTTACCACGGTACAAAGGACAGAGGACAAATGCCACCACAGGCTTTTTGAACCTTGCAGAACATCACTCCTGAGGCGTTATAGCCGCCTGGCATTTGCAGATGGCAAAACACACACACACACGTACGCACGCAGCACTCATGGTGAAGTGTATAATGCAATTCCTCGACGCTGTATCTTAATTTAATCTACACCTGCATGCATGTGTGCACACATCTGAACTTGAGGCGATCCCCCTGCACTGTATCTTAATAGATCTACACATGGACCTCTGTCTGCAGTGGTGCACACACAGTGATTTCACATCCTCAAATACACACACACACAGCAACAGAAGAAACGTGCTGTGAACCTACGCAATGCCCTTCACACATATGCGGGCCGGAGCCAGCACACACGTGTGCAAGAGGACTCCTGAATAATGCATGCATCCAAATGAGCGCTATAATAGGAAATATTTCCCTGTTTGACTCATCGCTGTAACTCAGCGTCGACCTCATCAATTTGTTTTCAAAAACAATTCCATTCTGCACTCATGCACCCTTCACTTCATTACGGCGGCTATTATTCGGAAATCCTAATGGCAGCAATGCCAGCGGTGCACGCATGTGTGAAGGCGTGCACGCGTGTACTTTCGTGTACACTGCTGAAGAGACGAGCGTACCCTTGTGTAGAGGTCTTTGTTTCAGGGGACAGTGCTAGTGAGTGGCTGACAGCGGTCGGGGAGACACTGATTACATGTAATGAGATACCAGAAATCACATTACAAAAAGGGGAATGGCAAAACACCTCAACTGCTACTCATCACACACACACACACACACACACACACACACACACACACACACACACACACACACACACACACACACACACAGGCTAATCAAATTACACTTGGGGGGGAAGGGATTACTTGATTACTCGAACAAGTTTTAATGTGAAAATGTATCTTGATTTTGAGAACCAGCGGTTGTTGATCTAATTACAATCTGTAAATGGGACTGAATTAACAACATATTCTGGTGGTTTATGTTGCTGGCTTAATTTTAAGCCGATAATCAGTAATGGGCTGCAGGAACCTTCCCCATAGCTGGCTCCAGACCTGTATGGGCACATCCTCCCTCGAAATGGCTGATGATGATTGGCCTGCTGGTGCCTGGCTTGTTCCGATGCCTCATTTTGATTCTGTGGGCTCGAAACGGAGTCATTTGAATCAACTGTTAGCCACCTGCTATTGGAGTGCTGTTCTGCCTTGTGCTGCGCCGCGTTCCATCTGGTACGGCAAATTAATGTGACATTTTGACATTTGTGCAAAGTTGTCATTTATTTACTGTCAAAGTCAACAGAGAGCGATGACGGTTTTTGGACAGGACTCACTCTCCCCACAGCCTCGCTTCCTTCTGAGCGCTCGCCTTTGTTTCCTCTCCGTTTCCTCACCCCCCCCCTTTCTCTCGTGCTCTCGTCACATTCATGTGTTCTCTCACTCAATGTTTTTTCTTGCATTTTGTGAAGATGTCGCCAAGGCTTTGGCTTTGACGTCGTTTCCCTTGGGTTTCGGAGTGATTAACTTTGCTGGCAAACTTTCTTTTTCTGTTCCAACATGGAGTCTCGCTGGGCTCAGAATATCTCCTACTAAACCACAGGGAACAGGTTTATTCTTGTGCGATTGAGGATTTCTCGAAGAACGAAAATGTAGTAGATTTTGTTAAAGACATTTGAAGGCCAATTTACATTTTCTGATTCCTGACGATTGTCTTTTTTAAGGGAATGCAATTACATGGTTTACATACATAGCAAAACACCTCTTAACAGATTTATTTGTGTGTAAACCTGTAACTTGATCGTTGACACAACAATGCAATGTTTCACACTTACTGGACACTTCATTAGCTGCCCTGAATAGCGACTAGTTGAGTTTCAAGTTGGGCATTTTAAAACATTATTTAAAGCCATTATAGGATGTCTATTCAGTTTTGTAAGAGTAAAATTGAGGCACTTTTAAGGTATGTCAGCCAAAACTTTTGAAGCCTTTAGATGCACCTAAATTGTTGCTATAAATCCAACTTTGAGATGAAAGTTTGCAGAATTCCTTTATACCCACAGCAAAACACTTACTTTTCCAGGTGTTCATATTAACTTTGATTGTATATCTTGATCATAATTATTCAATTCTTGCTTATTAACAAGATACATATAGGACTATGCCCAGATAGCAAAACTGGTGTGGCCATAATCTGGCCCACACCAGACACGTTAATCCGGCCCAATTACCACATGGAATGATGGCCCCTGGGTGGTCTGTTCCTGTTTTCCATATCTGAGCCTCAAGCAGGCCATGGCGTGGTTGTATCTCAGCCAAGAGCGAACCGAATAAACCAGAATTGGCCAAAAACCCAGCCACCATTCATTTCTATTCTTGTTGCTCGGTTCTGGGAAATAGGTGGACGGCCCTAGTGCCATGATTCCACGCTGTATGTGGGACCGATGTAACATTGTGAAACATGTCTGGTACAATTTTGCTATCAGGGTGGGATTATTTCATTTCAAATGTTAAAACAATTTGGATTGTGTAAATAAAACATCAGAAAAAATATCAAGTACAAAAAAAAACAACTTTGAATACGTAACAGTTACAATTAGACCGTTTTTGCAACTTTCAAGACTTCAAGAATCAAACCTTACTGATAAAAACAGGATAAAAAGGACCACTACGAGATTAAAATCAAAAGGGTTACAAGGTACCCTGTGATGTTTTCGACCACTAGTAGTGCTACTGACGAATGTTTTCACAAGAGGGCTTCTGTTTTGTTTGCATGAGTATACGGACTGAGGCATTAGGGCACACAAGGTGAGAAAGAAGAAGTATAGCTCATAAAATAAGATGTTAACTATCAAACAAGACTTTAAAAATAACTTAAAGCATCTACTTGACAAATGCTTTCAACTTGTCTGTGAGACCTCTGGGAACTTGTGTTTGTTTGTAAAAACATAAACTCCACAGAGCATCTTTAAGAGTGTCATGACAGCAACATTGCATGCGACTTTTGCTGACTAAAATTGTATTCAGCGAGACAATGTCTCAATTTTATCAGTGTGACAAATGTGAACTGTGTGGGACGAGATGACGACAACCTTGAATGCAGCAACAGCGCGTACATTATTTTGATCCAGGCACACAGCCTCAGAGATATTTTGAGGGCATGTTCCTGGGGAAAATAAAACATGCGTGTGGGTGTCTATGTGACCCCTCCATCACTCTTCATGCATTAGGGGTATTAAAAACATCGGTGTCCATTCTGCTTACAACTGGGAAAACAGACAGCTAAGTGGAGGTGGTCCCTCCTACACCAGGGGAGGGGGATACACCGCATCAGCAGAAATCCTGCTAGAGGTGGAGTTTCTGGCAAATACACTTTCGATGGATCGTTCTCTGCTTTCACACCACCAAATCACCTCGACGTCCAAGCCTCCGCATCAGAAGGGCTCAGAAAACAATGCTCATGACCACATTGTGAAATTCGTGAATCACTTCAGAGGTCATTTTAATTATTCGATCAGTCACGGTCTATGAATCCCATTATATAATTAAAACATAATGGTTCCTGGACGTCAGCTAACGTCATGATTCAAAATTAAACCAAGACAATTTCCATTTACTGTGTATTAAATTAATTACTTATTTTCTAGTGTCTTTCTAACTTATCAATAACTGCGCTCCAATACCGCAGAATTTAATTGCTTCAACAGGACGGACAGAATTTAACGGATGAACGCAGTGATCCTCTTGGGGAGGAAACAATCCTGATCTAGTATTTGTACAATATTAAATAATACATTCACCAAACAAAAAATGAAAATCTAGTAATTATACATCCCCAAAAAACAATATTGCAGCATTTTAGACATAGGTGGAGCTTGTTTTAGAATGTAAAAAACAAGTAGATGGTAGATGTGAGTAGATAATGACGTAATTTTCATTAGTGGGTGAATTTTTCCTTTACAGATTTTTTTAAAAGTTATCACTTAAGAAAAAAGAACTCCTCTGGGTCACCTACCAGCCATCCATTATGATGTATTGTCAATTGTTAAATGCCTTGTTATCAATCATTTTGTCTGCTAAGATTAAATCACATGCTTGGGGCTGATTTGTTCCACTCTGACTGGCATGAATCTGTGTTTATCCTCTTTAAAATCTCCAGGTTGATTTTTAAAACTTAAAGCAGAAGCTCTGTCTTTGCGTCCTTGAAGGCGGATCATAAATATGTTGGAATCGAAGAACCGGAATCCTGTTTTTTCACATTTTTAGGCAGAGTTTCATAAACGGCACACAATACCTCCTCGTGTATATCTGTCTCACTTGTCAAAATGGGTTTCCCTTAAAATAGCCCCGAGCATTTCATCAGGGCTCCATCCCAAGCCATTACTGGCACGGTGACAGACAGCTCAAACAAACCTCACTTTTGATTGACATTACCTTAAGTCATTAAGAATTTCAGTTGGAACAGGGTGTAGGGATGCTGAACTGACCGTGGCCTAACGTCGTACAAATAAAAATCCAGGAAATGCTGCAAAAATGCAACCATTCAAAACGCTGCAAGGCATGCTGGGTAAGTTCTGTTTTCTCATGGTTGTAGGTGTGTGCGTTTGTGTGTGCAAGCATGTGGTTGGAGTACTCACAGCTGGCACTGGTCTCCTTTGATCCCCTTGGTGGTGCAGAAGCACTTGCCAGTTAACACCTGGCACACACTTGCATGACCATTACACTTACAGGCTGGAAGAGGCGACAAAAACACAGATGGAGAAGAAGACGGGGGAGGGAGAGGGAGGGTGTAACAAAGGGAGAAAAGAGGGAACAGAGACAATATTGATTAAACAATGCTGGAGATGTGGAGAAAGTGATGGTTTGTTTTTTAATGTGCTTTCATAGCGAGCAACCTCAGAAACAAGTTGATTCAGTCGATTCGATTAGTTGACTGAAAATAAGCTACCAAATAATGTGATAATCGATTATTATGGAGTTTAAAGGTTAAATTGATTACATTTTGTGTAGACAAATCATTAAAAAAATAATTCAAAAATAACGTAATAATAATAACGAATAATATTTAAATAAATATTAAAAGAGAGCTTGATGTATGAAGTGTAGAAAGACGCAGAATAAAAAAAAAATCTTAAAAAAAATATTTTGATTATACATTTATAATTTTACAATGTTTATTAGATCCCAAATTATTGAGATGTTTATCTCTGTGTAAGAATTCTGACAGTTGGTTCCAGCTTCTAACAAAGTTTGTCAGCCAATAGAATGATGCCGTTGGTATCAAGTGGTACCTGTGTTTTGTGAGCATCCACAGTCTTGTTAGTTAACAATTTGTGGGGGAAAAAAAAGTTCTACAGCATGAATCCAGCACCCCGCACTGCACCCTAATGTTAGCTAGCTATTGTTGGCGACATTCACAGTAGCTAGCGTTGGCAACGTTAATGTTAACTAGCTAAGATTAATAACGCTAGCTAGAGTAACAACGTAACAGGCAACTACTTGAGAGAGCAGATGTTTCCACCAACAGCCACGTCTTGACTTGAATGCAATGGCTTTTTGGTGGCTAAATATGATCAATAAACGCCTTTTGATTTAGAATTTGCTTCAATTATTAGTGATTTATGATAGTAAATGACAAGCTTCAGGTTTTAGCTATTTAAAGACCAAAGAAAGTCACTTTGGGCTCTGGAAGTTTGTGATGAGCATTTTTTTAGCTATTCACAGACAAAATGATAAGTCAGTTAATCATGAGCTTCATTCATCCCAAAAGGGAATTATTGTGCTCAACAACATTAGATAAAAACCAAAGAGAAGTAAATATAAAGTGTATAAGGAGTCAATTCTAACAATGGTGCCGAAGAGAAAAACAAGACAAAACTAAAATAAATCTTGTAAAATAAATAAACTAAAATAGAACTGGCAACAAGACAACTAAAAACAATATTGCACATGTTGAAAAGTAATTGCAGAAGTAACTGTAGTAAACTTCTGAGTTGGGGAGCTCCTGGGGGCACAATAATCCGACAGCTTCCACAATCTGCACTGAAACAGTCTGCACCATCCTCACCTTAAAGCACTGGGCTAACAGTTCCCCCTCTGCTCACTGTGTTTGTGCTAAGCTAGTCTACGAACACCGCTTCTGCTGTACTGAGCATGCCGAGATGAAATTGATATCGATCTGGGTAAGATGGTAAACAAGTGTATTTCCCAAAAGATTGGCTGAACTTCATAGATCTGATACATTATGGAGAAAAATATGCCCCCCTCCTCCCTCCAGATGGGACATCAGGATACCCGCTAGGTGCATGTGTGTGCGTGTGTAATACAAACAGCGCAGTAATAAATGTGTGGAAATAAAAGGAGCAAATTGGCTTCTGAAGTGCTTCGAGTGTGGCAGCCTTTCATGGTTTGCACAAAAAACCGACCCCTTCCTCTCACTTGACTGAGCTTTAAAAACACTGAGAAGGGGGATAACAGCGGGGTCAGTGGACACAGTCTCCCCTCCCAGTGTAGCATCTTCTTCTTAGCGGTTCTCTGATATGAATATTTCAGGTGATAGGGCTGCTTTTAGCACGTTCTGCTACACCTCTTGTTCCCGACAGCTGGTAGTACAGAGATTTAATCGTGCTGTGAAGCCAACAAACATTAAATATGCAATAGAGCCCCAGTCTTCACTTTTAAGTCTTTTATTTCTTTAAATTTGTATTCATTTATTTTGGTAGTTGAAATTTTAACTTCATATTAATTTTAGCCTAATCTGCTCTTGCCTCTGTTTGATTTTCTGTGCTATTGCTTTCTTAGTATTTTGCGGTCAGAGCATTTTGTAAACTTAAAAGGGGCACTATGTTGTTTTGGAAAGAGAGGTTCAAGCTCGAAAAAGGTCATATTTAAATATTAAGAAGGTAATAATACGAACTCAGAGGAATCTACTTTCTCCATAACTGAATAAACAAGCCAACCAGAGGAGAATAAGGTCCCCAAAAGAGTGTTCGAAGTTAAATCAGTATGAAGTTGTCTTTTCCTTTGAGGACAAATTGTTTATTCAGTCATGACAATAAATCGCTCAAGATGTTTCCCTTCCTAAAATCTTCCCCATAAAACTGCACAGCGCACCTTTAAAGGTATTAAATCAAGGGGGGAAAACATGGGTGTATTTGCATGTGGTAACGGCACATAATGAGTTTGAGTCATTTGGTCCTCAGGCTCTGAAAGAATAAGACTATTCCCTTAACAGATGTTCACCTGTGTAGTTTCACTTTACAGGTTATAGCTACAGCCTATGCATTAACAGATGGTATCTGAGACCGTAAAGCTCCCAGGTGTGTGTGTGTGTGTGTGTGTGTGTGTGTGTGTGTGTCTCCCGACTCAAACAATAGCCTCCATATAATTTCTCAGGAATGCTATTCATGCCTCGTAGAGACGAGTGTGTCTACATCTCCTCCTGACGACGAAGCTCTACTACCAATCTTCCGTCATTCACTAATGTATTTAAAAACAGTTCCGACACATTTGTATCTTTAGTTTGATGTCTGCATCCATTTTCCAAATTAAAACTCAGCAAACATTACATGCTTTTGCTTTGGCAACAATAAGGCTGTGTAAATTATGGGTTGCCATCAGTCAAGGAAATTTATTGTGCATTGAGCAGGGGACAGATAATAAATCTGCATCATGTGCTGCTCAAACAAAAAACTCAATTAAAACAGTTTGACATCCAGAGAGGCAGAGATGGATAACAACCCCCTGAAAATTAGTAAATCACTGCAGATTTTATAATGCCAGGGTTACGTAAGGCTAAACCGTCGTGTGTGTGTGTGTGCCTGTGTGTATCAATCAAGATACAAGATGTAGACGCATCTCTGTTTCCAACAAAGCAGCGTTTTAAGGGCGTGAAAAACCACAGTAATACAAGATGTCAGTATTTGACCTTCAGCTTCACCCGCAGTTCCCTCAGAGCGCCGCGTCTGCTCTACATTAACTCTGAAGCGAGGAAAGTACAGTTAATCTTGACGTTTCACCATTTTTAGAGAGCGAGAGTGGTGTTTCGACCGAGTCGCCGCAGCGTAAATAAACCAACAGCATCCACGCGTCTGTTTAGTTGTTGTTCTGTCAACACATTAAGACACCAGCACATGGAGAAGTATTTCCATTAATCAAACAGGGCAGACAAATTCTAATCAATACACAATAGTGCCCTCTGTTGGTTGTGATTCTGTATTGCTAAATGTTGCTTAAGCAACTAGTTAACATTGCTCTAACAATGTAATTTATCACAGCAGATCAGGTCCAGATAAATAGAGGATTTCATTTGTGTTGCATTTGTTTAAACTAAATGTTAACTGAAATGAAATACAAACAGATTGACTGAGAAAGAATTAAAGGAGAGTTGGGGGTGAAACCACAGCAAGTTGACACAAGAAAAGCCATCAAATCTGCACGAACGACTCATGTTGATGCACACTCACCCTGGCATTTTCCTCCATTGGTAGGGTCTCCATGGTAACCAGGCATGCAGGTCTGGCAGTGCGGACCGGTGGTGAGGTTACGGCACTGCTCACACACGCTGCCGTTCACACACGTGCTGTGGCCATTACACTGGCATGCTGTGAGAGAAACGGAGAGAGGTTAAAGATTAAACGGCGCTTCAGAGTCGTAATGAATTTCACTGGCTCGTCTTTCTGCAGACCCTTCAGATAAACATTCAGAAAACAGTGACTGTGAATCTGGACACAGTGAACACATCACGCCTACAACAGGTTTAACCTTTTTGTGAGCTATACTAGCCATGCAAGTGTAAATCATTTTTGAATAGTTTAGCACGAAGTCGCACAATCATTTAAACATCCTCTCTGTAGCTGGTAAACAACAATGACTTGTCACCAGCCCAACAGATCTTACACCTCGGGCTGTTATCATTACGGCTTCCTAGAAAAGCAGCGGACCCATTAGAGCTGTCAGTAGCTTGTGTCGGCCACGTCAAATTAATTATTATTTAATAGGACTGGCCTTTCAGAATATTTCCAATGGCTGTAACTTTTAATGAACCTGTTTCTAATTGTCCTATTGGAAAGACAAATTAGGCATTTGACAGAAATGGAAAAAAAAAAAAAGAAAAAAAAGTTGATCATCATGTGAAAAGGGGGTGAAAGAGGTACTCAAACCTAGTACTTCAGTAAAAGTTGCAATACCACAGCGGAGAAATACTTTGTTACAAGTTATTCATTTAATTCATTTTTAGATAAAAAGAGCCAATATGCAAAGCTGTGAAACAAGCAGGTTTAAACCCATACTGATGCAAAATATCATCCAAAACCTTCACATATGATGTCAGACTTCCCGCTGAGCCACTGAGCAACTCAGCACGCCTCGCATTCTCAAATTACAACTACTGTTGCATTGAGTATACTATTATCTTACATGATGTGGTTGTATGGGCTTGATGAAAGCATTAAATGGCACACAAGCATAAGGTTGCATACAGTCAGCAGGGAGGGATTAGTTGCATAGGAGAAGCTGTAATAGGAATCCTCCATCAGAACATCTTTTAAAACTTAAGACAGTCAATAGGTAATAATAATCTCTCAAGAAGACACACTTCACATGACGCTCTGCCATTTCAGTAAGATAAACAGGAAGTGGATCCCCTTACCAGGGCAGTGAATGAAGGCCCACTCGTAGCCCTTGTCTTTGGGGCAGCTGCCCGGCTCCAGGCTCATGTCCTGGGACTGCTGGCTCTGCTGGCCCTGCTTCGGCGGCCTCTTCATCGGACCCCGGTACGAGCCCTCCATGCACAGGCCCTTGCCCGTGCTGCTGGGATCTCCGCACCAGCCGCACTCTGGCTGCTCCAAGCACTGGGAACACGTCCGCAGTCCTGAACAGTTCTGGGCTAAAAAAAGGAGAAAAGGAGAGTTAAAGGCTTGTGCTGTACTTCTCATCAGCAATGATGGACTCAGGCAATCACCCCCCACCAGCATCATTGTAAACTCCCATTACTGGGCAGTATGGCCTCAAAGCAGAATTCAATACACAATATATATCTCGATAATTTGAAATACCCTCAAAAGCACTTCAGAAATACAACAACCGGCTGACAAAAACTATTTCTTAACCAACAACATTGGAAATATATTGCAGGGATGACTGATGGTACTGAGACTAAAAATTAACACAACATGATTTTGACAAGTACTCATCAGCATTGTGGATATAATGACTAAGTGGATGAAGACAAGTATCAGAACAAGCCGAACAGTTTGATGAGTTCAGAAGATTACATCATTCTGCCGTAATGCAGCCTTTAACACCAGGAAAAAACACTGATGCCATATCACAATATAACAATATCCAAAATCTGAAGAGGATGGACAGCCTCATATCTAGATGACGATGCGATATCCATATATTGTCCAGTCCTGGTTACTGCTGCATTTCAGTAAGATT
The DNA here is from genome assembly GCA_903131615.1 of Diplodus sargus. Lineage (NCBI taxonomy): Eukaryota > Metazoa > Chordata > Actinopteri > Spariformes > Sparidae > Diplodus > Diplodus sargus. The sequence continues at coordinate 4,290,709 of CAEMYA010000238.1, read as the reverse complement.
TAAACTCAACCCTTGCGCTATTTGTGTAAAAAAAACAAATTTATTGAAATGTGTTGAACATTTTCTGGTCAAGGATAAAAACGCCCTCCACATCCAACTGCGCAAGTCAAGCTCAGTCCATGCTCTTAAAGCATGAAGTGTAAAGAAGCTCTTACAGAGAAACACTTGAGAGGGAATAAGTTCAAGGAATTCCTGCTTAACTGGTGATATCGTAGATTCTATGAACAACTGATGCACACTGTGCATGCAGACTCTGCATGCGCAGTGATCCACCAATCATTAGTTCTTATTCAGTGTGCCGAAGCAGATGCACATGGAATGAGTCGCTGGTAACAACATTGAAAAATGACCAAGGAACAAGAGAAAATCTCAGAAAATTAAGACTTGGTGCCAAAAAGAAAAGCAACGTCAGTTATTTGGAATTATTTCGGCTACAAGAAGGATGATATTTACCAAACACGTGTTCTGTGTCGACAGTGCCTTGCATCTGTTGCCACCATTTACGTCGGTACCACACAGCTCAGTACGACAAAAACGACTGTTTATATATTCATTAATTAATTTAAAAAGGGCACCGGACAGAACTTGCTAATTCAAGATGAGATCTCACCAACTGTACTGTCTAATGGTAAAATCATTTCCTTGCATAACTTGTGAAAAGATCTTTTGATTGGCCTCATCATCGAGCGAGCTGTCAGGGCAACAGATTTGAGAGGCGATTAGAGGCGAGCGCTGAGCATCAAACCGTTGACCGAGAGGGGAAAAAAGCCAAAGAATAAGGTTGAAAATGCTCCAGCGAACCGGGACCAGTGAAAAGTTCGTAATTTGAGCAAAGTTCGCTGAAAGGCTTAAATGTGATGTGTGAAGTGGCAGCTCGCTCAGATGCTTGTTTTGTCAGTTGGGGGACGAACTTTCAGGCCACTAAATTGCTTGACAAGTTTCAGCGTCGCCACTTGCCTGCCAGGCAGACACTTCAGTGAGAGAGGAGGGGGGAGGTGGTGGTGGTGAGGGGGGTGCCACTACTATTTTAAAGAGACAAACATTGAGTGCTTTTACCTCAGTTTATGTCAAACAAATCTCCGGCTATTCTGCTAATGGATGTGAAACCAAGGGCAATCAGCACAAAGTAAGGCCGTTTAAGTTTGTTTTGACGACAGGACATAAAGTGGCAGATTTCTCGGGAACATCACATTCTGAGAAAAAGCAGCAGCTGGATGGGGAGGTTCGTCTTGCCACACGCGCAAAAAACTCACATCGAAATGAATAATCTGCCACGGAAACAACATTTGCATATTTCACCTTTAGATTTTGACAGATAAATCAATATATGCGTAAACAGGAACAACTAAATCTGATGCCCCGGAGCTGTTGTATGAATCAGATGGTGATTATGACTGGGTCTGTGCAACAGACAAGTCCCGCATCTTACAGAAAACATAACCTGTATTCTGTGTAATCACTTTTATAACGTCAATTTATTGTTCCAAGTCTCTTGTGCTTAGATTTACTTCCATCTGTGTCTGCTGGCTGCCTACAGAGTGTTCTCACAGAGAAGATGATTGATCAAAATGACAACCTCACCAAGTCAATATCTGAGAGCCGTGTGAATGAAATCTTTTTTCTGTGTCTTGACATGGCTTTTATTGCGCCCTGCAATAAGCAGATGGACAAGTGTTGCTTTAAATCAAGCATCCTGTAGAGTTTGTGGACTGGAGCTTTGCTGCCATTACTCAATCCTAATTTCTCTTCTCGAGAAATTACTATTTCCTCACAGAGGACGCAGTCGAGCCAGGGCCTCTTAAATTATAATGGAGCCTAGTTTTTAAAGACCAAAAGCATACTTGTAATTATTTTTAATAGCAGAGACACATATTGATCTATTCCCCGTCTCGCTAATGGCTTCATTTAAAAAAGAAAATATATTCAAAAGCAACAACTGATCAACTAATAACAAGCATCTGTCCTTGTTCAAGCGGCTGTCTCTAGGCAAGGGTTGCAACTATTTTCATGTAGTTAATCTGCGTATGATTTTCTCAGTTAATCAATTTGTTTTTAATCTTTAAAAATTCCCCAAACGAGACATATTCAATTGGCTTCTTTTCAATGCGTTTTGGAAAATGATCCTCACAAATCTATCTGGCACTTTTGCTAGAGGCCAATATAATTGGATGAAGTTTGCCGATCACATATACATCAGAATCTGCGTATATGTTGCCGGATACGCACTGATGTGAAAGCTCTTGTTTTTAGAGATAATAATGCATAAAAAAATATGGTTGGGATAGTTCACAAGTATTTAATTCCTAGTGAGTTTACTTTTCTAGTGCACTGGTGACATTTCAGACCATACACTTTATTGTTAAAGGGAACAATGTCATGTGTCCGTTACACATCTTTGTCACAAGTCTTTGTCCTCATCTGTTCATGAACCGAGGCTGTGTCCTCGCTGTATCCTTCTCGCCACAGCGGCACAATGTTTGAATGCGACCTGTGGTCCTTTGCATGTCATCTACCCTCACTCTCACCCTGTTTTATCTCTGCCAGGTGTCTAATAGAGCCACCAAAGGCCCCCAAATATTAAATAAAACATGTCTGTTTATGACATTTGAGAGATCATGGCAAAAAAAAAGTCTTCCTTCCTAAGCCTTACTCAGCTACAGCACAACTGCAGGAGCTAAAACAGTGATGCAGGAAGAATACAGGCCAGTCCTGATATAAAAGATCAAATCAAGGACCAAGGAAAAACGCAATGAGGGAAAAAGGGGAAAGAGAACTCGACCTTGCGCGTTTAATATTCTGTCTGAACTAAATGTAGCTTCGGGGGATTTGCCTCGTCTGACCCATCTTGATGAAACAGAAAAGCAAAGTCGTATTTTTTCTATGTCCTGACACATCTTTTCATGCACCCTACAATCAGCAGATGACAAGTGTTTAAATCGTGACGAAAGATGATGAGCAGAACAGCTGTAAAAAGCCAATAAATGAAGAGGTATTCCTCACTGCGAAGCAACAAACAACCAACTTTTAGCAACGCACAACCTCAGATCTGCAAAATGAGACAATTCTCTACAGACAGCACCAAATACCAACATATCTTCCTTTTCAAAGCCCCCCTGCAGGCGATGATACTGCTGAATATTTCATCCTAGGTCCATGGTTTTTTAGTGCATTTATGCTGTGTGCTCAGCATAAAGCACGCCTGCCTCTGCACTGAAAATGAGGAGGGAAGAAGTAAGGTGGGAGTGAATGTGAAGTTGCAGAACAAACAGAGAGAGGGGAGGAAACACAGAGAATTTATAGGATACCCTTCGCTGTCCTTCACGCCTGAAGGGACAAATTCCTTGAGACAAACACCCCCACAGTGCACAGAGTCGTCTCTGGGTTACCCAGCAACAGCTGACACAAATTAAATTGAGTCTGTACCCTTCAACTCAATAAATTTGGTCTAAACTGATCTGAGATTTTTTTTTTATGATCTGACACAACTATGGGTAAAATTCATACATCAGGCTGAAGAACAGCAGAGACCCTGAGGAGCGACGCTGACCTTCAAGTGGGGGAGCTCTCTGATGCTAACAGGTTTACCCCTCCATGTGTACAGGACGTCTTTAATTTACATTTGGATGTGTTCCAAGATACTGTTTCATGTTTGAATTTTAGCCTTTCACTGTTTCTATCCAACCGCGATGAGTAATCCCTTTTGTTTGCTGCTATTTTATCCACGAACAGGATCATTCTAAGTGCTATGTCATAGGCAACTAGACGTGTTTCAGTTACCTGAAGACGTTTCACCTCTGATCCAAGAGGCTTCTTCAGTTCTAACTAACCAGAGGGGAGAGGGAGGGAGTTGCAGGCTGCAGCTCCATGTCCTGCTGCCTACAATACAGCACTCAGAATTACCACGACCTGGGTGACTAAGACCTTCATCAACATGCACAGGATAATTAAAGGATGTAATGGCTAAAAATTGTAAAATGATGAAAGCACTTCACCCACACAAGCACAAAAAGATGACGTGGACATGGCTGACGTGGATTACTTTAGTTATGAGGTTATTTTTCACCATGTCTGTTGACGACTTGTCTTATAACAAGTAAACAGTATTTTCAAAGAGGACAGTATGTTACTGAATAGTTCAAACTGTGTCACAAGAGAAATTGTTGATTTGTGACAAGTACTGTGCGTGTGCAGCTCTCAAGGGAGATGAGAAGTAGGCGAGAACACTCACTCGTTTGCTACTTCCACCATCAGCTCTGCAAAAAAAACTACGTTTTTGATTCAAAATGTTATTGATCAAGACATCTTAAAAAAAAGAAAAAAGAAATTTAATAAAAATTTTTAGCGTCTATGCCGGGCCACTCCGAGGTTGCTTCTGGGCTAAATGTGGCCCGAGGCCCTCCGATTAAATATGCCAGCCTTAGTTCCTTAAACTGCCTTATTTCAAAAGCATCTTCAGTGACTCTGTTCCTAACACCCATTCCAAAAAATGACAACAATAACATTCTGATAACCATTCTGTATGTTAGGGCAACAAAGTATATCACTTCAGCATCTACACTGCAATGTGCACATGTTTAATGGTCACATCATTCGTGCAATGTCCAGAGAGGCACATTAAGTCGGCTGTTTCACATTTTCTATGTGTTTTGGAGGCATTCCAGCAGAACGTTAAGATTACAGTATTTGATGAAAATAAACATGGTGACATCAGCCTACTATGACACTACTGAGCTATTCAAATAATCAGGTGTAAATTCCTGTTTGTGCTATTTATGTTTTCTGCCAGATGAAAAAAAAGAACTCATGCAGCCTTACTGTATGTGCAGCCATTCCCTCCATGCTCTCTTTTCATTCATAGAGTGAAGTTATTTATGTGCATCTCTGAAACTGTTCCTTAATACATGACCCTCTTTAAACCACTTAAAGCCAGATAATAGTAAAGAGTCCATCTGCTGAATGGTCAGCAGGGAAATCTAACAGTTGGGACAACTACCTATGGGTGTAATTGGCCATTACAACCCGAAAGCAGCTTCCAAAGCCAATCACAGGAAACTAATACCATTTACGCACTGCCACAAACACCTTCCACTTCAAGCCGTTTACTGCCTTTATGTCCATTTTCTCTCACTGATGATTACTGACTGCTTACAGAAGCCAGTATGGGGAAGCTTATAACGCCAGACTATACAAAGGAGCCTCATATAGAGAGAAACTTACCCACACAGTCTCCAGTCTGCCACTCCAGACACTGGCCATAAGGGAAAGAGATGACATACGCAGTGGAGTCGACACAACGCTGCGCACTGCCACACCACATACACTCCATGGCCTGGCTGGTGCAGTTGGTGCAAGTGGTGTGCAGCGAGCAAGGCTTCTTACAGGATGGACGGGAACTCTGATTGGGGTTTCCTGGGCAGGAAGGAAAAGCACAATGAGTCAAATCGGACTGTAACTCCTGTGTCATGTCAACATTTTTCCAAACTAACAAAATTCACGTGTGTGCCTCTCACCTGTAGCTTTTTCACAGATGAGGCCGTGGGCAGTGGCAGTGCATGGATTGGCCCTCAGACCGGACACCTGAGGCTCCTCCAGGTAGGCACAGAAACCGGAGTCACTGGGCTCACCAGGCAGCCAGCGCAGGCTGCTGTTGGTGAAGGGGGACATGTCTTCCCAGCCCCAGTATGACACGTTGATTTTCCTCAGGCCCACCCAAGGAGACAACCTCTGTGGAGAAATGGCAAAGGGCTTTATGAGGCCACTAGGTATTTAAATGTCAGATAAAACTGTGGCCCCCATTTCTGCTCCATCATGCTATTTAAGAAATTAATGGCTACTGCATTTACACCTGGGGAAGCAAGAATGCTATTAAAAGTCTACTGAGAATAATTTCACAGATATGATTACTTATTTGCCTGCAGGATTCAACTTTTTAATGTAATTCGGAAAATGATAGGAAATGGCACGTCAAGGTTGTGTTTGGAACAAACAGGCGAGCTTCGACCCGGCAGACAGACAACAAATGATATCCTAACAAACACAGCAGGCATGACCAAGCTAAAATCATCAGTAGGTTCCACAATTTTCGGAAATGTAGCTGTGGCGAGATGACAGACTGTGTGTTTTGCCCAAAAGCGTATTTAATCATCTCCATTAAAGATGAAGAGGTTTGAAATATGATGCTGTTAGGAGTAGGAACAAATCAGAAGTTATGAGTTACATTTTATGAGCTGGACCGAAGAATTTGGAGACCAGCAGCTACGAAAATTTGACGCTAAGGCCGGTTGAATGCAGCAAACAGACAGACACGTTTTGAGACGGAGAGACAGCCAGCATGTGGCCCTGGTTTGTTATATAAAGAAGAAACTGTGATAGAGGAAAGAGCAGAGGATAAACAGTTCAAACAAGGCAAGACAAAAAGTGAGGGAAGTGTGATTATCACTGTATCACTGCAGATGCTAAAGCCTGGGCGTCGGCGCTTACTTGAAACTGCGTCAGTTGTAAACAAACCGTACAGTTTGTGGAACAGCCGAGCGGAAAACAAATTGATGAAAAATGGTTGAAAGACACAAATTTCACAAGCTAAAAGCAGGGACGCAATCAGTCAGAAATCAGAGCAGCACACAAGTACAAAACGGATCAGGAGAAAATCATCTCAGAATGCATAACTCATCAGTTACTGACAGGCTCGACGAACAGATAATGACTCTGCTCGCCTCTCTTCTGTCAGATACACCAGCTTCTGATTATACCTTTATATATTTGGTATACAGTATTCAAGGCAGGCATGTTGTCCACAACAACGTACGGTCTGTATTTCCCGCTTCACTGCAATTCTAGCGGCTTTGTTTCAATTGTTTACTGAACTACATTTACCTTGTCTTGTTCTTGCAGCTTCTTTAGCTCCTCGAGCACAAAGTCCACTTGTTTGGAGGTGGTGAGCGAGGCGATGTTTCCGTTGAGGTTCTTGCAGTAGTGTTGGGCGTTGTCGTAACTCTCGCGGCTAGAGTTGATCCTGAGGCAGGCCTCCCCCACCTGGTTCCAACCCTCGCTGCACTGCTGGGCTGCATTATGATGAGATGTGAAATCGTCAGCAACCAGTTGCTTATTTACACACCCAGCAGTTTCAGAGAAGGATTGTTTTTCATTTGGAGCCATGTTAGTGGCCACCTGGCGGACATAAACCAAAAAATGCACTTTTTGCTTTTTGGTCTCCACCAACTCTTGAGGGAAATATCTGGCTGTTTAGCTGCTAAATGCACCACTATGTTCACCAGTTAGTCTCTAACTGTATCTGTCTGCTGTTCAGTGCTGAGAGGGAACTACATGGTGAGTTTTTTAGAGCTTTATTGCTGGCAACAGATGTCTGCTGGAGCCTTAAAAAAAAAAATGTTTCACCCTTTTCCAGCAAATTAGCTTTGGTTCTTGGACCAATTCCATTCAGGATCATTCCTTGGTGCTATCTAGCAAACAAGTCCACCTTTTATACTAGTGGAGCGGAACCATTGCAATGAAGTATGTGTCATCAATGGAGGGTTCACAGAGAAAGTAAACAGAAGAAGCAATATCGCAGATTGCACCGATAATCTGCTCACTTTTGTTGTGCAATTACAGGCGTTTGTTTTTAACGGGAAAAAAAAATTCTCCCTGGACTTCGTTGTTGTTGCTTTCTCCATCCTCTCTTTCCAACTTGTAGCATATCACACGCCTAAGGATATTAATGGTTGATCATTATCTCTTAATCAGTTCAAATCAGGTGCGCCTCCAGACCGGAGCCTGTTTCATGTTGATGGAAAAGGGGTTTATGAGAGCACCTATAATGAATTTAAATAGTGAAGTAAATAATGAGCTGAAACTCTCTCTAAAGCTGCGTAAACCTGATGGAGAGCTGCAGATTCAGGTGAAAACTCTTTGTGCTACAAGCGACCCCCGTCACACTGTTTTCACATTGTCATACAAATATTTATTACAGCCACTTTAAATCAGAACATTAATTAAACACTGCTCATCAAGGGGTGCCCTACTCAAAGAAAATAAGACCACATGTTGAGAGTACAGCCATTAAAGCAGACTGAATGGAGCCCGCTTTCTTCTGAACCACAGGGGCCTCAAGATTTGGAACTTGGCGTGTATGTGTTGTGTGTGTGGATGTCACAGATTTAGCAGGGGTGTTATCAGCACTTATTTGCCCTGGAGAGTGATTTTTTTGGACTCCAAATTGCTTGTTAATAACTGCATCTGATGAAGAAAAAAAAAATACAGTGGGGGCTCGTTCAGATGTATGTGTGCGAGCGTATGTTGACGTGAGTGTATGAATCATGCCGAGATTCCCTTTCAGGCATCACAAACACACAGACCCATGTGATTTGCGACTCCCACCGCGGCACCGACTCTTCAGGCGACAAGACTTCACAGACTGAAAATTATGGATAAAGTGACAGCAGCAATTCTTCAGATTCAGACCCCGTCACCACGCGGGTACAGGCGGGTAGAGGGTGAGAGGCAAACTAAATATACTGCCAGACCTGATAAACAACATCAGGATGACATGTTGAGAGTATATCTCTGCAAATCTGATGCCGTGTCTAAATCTGATACGATCTTCAACCTACGAATCCTTGATCAAAAATAAATAAATAAATCAATGAGCAACTTGTTTTATATTCCCTTTGCATCTGAATGTCAGTGGACTTGTTTATAACGGAGACCACAAGATTGTCTCTTAACATAAGTGGGTGTTTTATTTCATGAGGTGTTCACTCTCATGATTGCTCAAGACCGTTATGTGCTACATACGGGAGACAAAACATATATTTACCTCTTTTTTTGTCTCCTAATCTCCAAATCCTTGACTGTAAAATACTGATAATCTGCCTCTTGTTGCACGTGTGAGGGCTGAGGCTTTCAAATAAAAAAGGTGTGTTTTCATGTGTATGGAAATCTCACCGGGCAAAGCGTGGCACTCTGACTGATTCTGATCCCACTGACAGTTGAGATTCAGCGAGCAGCTCTTGCAGTTGGCAAGCTTGCTGCACACCTGCTCGTTCCGCACCGGGCACTCGGTGAAGTTCTTCACGTTCTACCCAAAGAGAGGAGACAATAGAGCAGACAAGAGGGCGGTTAATACAAGCATTACATGTCAGGCGAAACAGGGAGTGTAGAATTGTCCGTAAAAAACACGCAAGTAAATATATTATCATATATATCATATCGACTATGATGATTAAACTAGATTAGGTTACACACCTTCTAAACAGAGACACAAAAATCAACCTTTAAATCCTGAATTATCGCTTGATTTCACCGTTAATTATTCCAAAATATCCCGAAAGATAAAACATTTGCAAAAGTGTACTGTGTGTGTTTGCGTGCAAGCGGAAAGCAAGAACAGAAGTGCTCTGGCGCCCCCTGTTGGAGCACTCACAGAAGTACAGTTGCTGGAGGCAGAGATGCACTTCTTGTCATCACACCACTGGCACCCATTAGTGTTGGCAGTACAGCTGGCACAGTCTGAGAACCGGTAGCACCGCTCATCTACTGTGACTAAAGAGATACAGAGAGGAAAAAACAGATATGCAGGAGAGGATATGGTTATGAGAAGTATTAATTTATAAGAAGATGAAACACCAGTCACTCAAAGGAGGAATCAATCCAAAAAATTAAAGCCATCAAAAGTGCAGAAGAAAAGGTTTGGATGTTTTTTCTCACCAGCTTTAGTGGGGCAGAACGGGGCAGGAAGGAGGCTTCCGTTAGCCATGCTGGGCTCCCAGGGGAGACAACGGCCCCTGCTCCAGATGCAGCGCACCCCTGGGCCGGCCTTCACGCAGCCCTCCTCTGCCAAAAAGGCCTGGCAGCTGGGGGGCCGGTAAACAAGCACATCATTGAGCAGCACACCGGAGAAGCCCCCAAACACGTACATGGACCTGTCGGAGACAAACATAAGAGTGTGTACAGTAAGGGAAAAAATAAAGAGAAAAACATTCACAACTTAATAAAATTCTTCAGAATGGGACAAAAATAACCCAACAAAAAGTAAAACACCTGGTCTTGTTACCACAAGAAAAACATTTGATTCCATTATCATTGTTCTGGTCATTATTTATGTTTGACAGATGATATCACTCGTAGGATCAGCAACACAAAAGTATTTGTTCGCTGAAAAACTAAAAGATGGCCATGAAAACGAACGTTTCAGCATCTGTCCAGTGTGTTTTGGTCCATCAGAGGAAGAGACTCACCCATTGCTGACCACAGCAGAGTGACCAAAGCGGTTGACGTCCCGGTGCAGGTCTGGTTTCGGCAGGAGGCTCCACTCATCACAAGCTGAGGAAAACATAGGGAAACATCAGAGCTCTCATTTACTTTAGTTCATTGAATAGACAGATCTAGATAAACATTGTGTCATGTCTCTGTAGTAACATGGGGTTTGTTTGGTGTCGTTGAGAATAACATGAATCATAACTAAAGTGGAGGGGAAAACCTTATTAGCTAGCTTTATAAAATGTGTGTACTTAATATTCTCTCTCAAAAACTGTTTGTTTAATTAAAGCCTCCAAAATCTTCTTGATTTGGTGCAATGAAAAGCCCACACATGCACAAAAACACTTCAGCCAGACACATCTCACAACATAAACAATTTTGACTTTGACTAACAGAATTAGTACCAGTTATAAGATGTTTTTTCAAGCTAAACGTGGGATGACATTTACCAAACATTGCTCAAGTTGCTACTAAAACCCACAGTGGCATGATGTCAAGAATAATCACAGTCCTACCGATGTCATAAGCGAGGAAGTCAGCGGAGAAGCACTTGGCCCCGTTACTGAGTGACGTGTCGTTGTGCGTGTTGCCGCCAAAGACGAGCAGCGCGCCGCTGAGGAGCGCAGCCGAGTGCAGGTACCGAGGAAAGCCGCTCTCTCTCAGAATGAACCTGGAACATGTGCATGACAAGGTCAAGTATGACAAGATGGCATCAAGCATACAAATATGAATACATACTGAATAAGAGAAGGCAGCATATGTAAGGTGCATGTGTATATTTGTTGACTTGCCATGTGCGGGTGTTAACTTCGTAGCGGTAGAGGTCATCAACAAGGCCGTATTTGTTGGCAGGCAGCGCCTTGTAGCCGCCATGAACGTACACACTTCCGCTGGCGGAGTCATACGTGCTGCTGTGGCCGTATCCTCCCTGAGGAACGGCGCCTTTGGTCTCAGGCACCAACCATGTGTTGGACCCTGACAATTGACACACAGAGGAGGCATTTAATACAGATGTTAAACTGTCCATCAAATCCTTTAAATAACTAAATCGGGATGCTTACAGGTATCAGACATTTAAATGTAATGCTTTAAAGACCTTTTCAGGATAGATTTGAATTTTTAATTTTTCCAGGCAATCCAGGTAAATGTACTGGCAGACGGTGGTGGGTTTTATGTTAGAATATGGTCATTAGAATGAGTAATGTTAATCTACATTTTGCATTTTTAAGTGCAAGTATAAAGTAAAAAGACAGTATTAAGATCTGATTTAAAGATGACTTCAGAAATGTGGACTTTCAGGCAGAAAATCATTTTTGACAAAAAGTAATTGAAAGCTGGAAAATGTTATCTTGATCAAATGTTTGTGCCAATTAAGACCTCACAGGCTCATATTTAAGATTATTAAATGAACAAGACTAGTCCATTATTCACCACTTTTATGATTATCGGCATCAGGAGTTTCTGTGTCCAGTTCCTACTAAAATAAATGAATTTATGATGCAGCAAACTCTCCCTGTCTGTAGTCACCGCTCTGTGGTCTGACTGAATGTCCCGCCCACAACATTGTCTGATTGGTTACATGTCACGAGCGCTGGCCTTATCAACACTCAATAGTCTGAATCTACAAAGTAACTAGTAACTAAAGTTATTAAAATACATGTTGTGGGTTGGAAGTGTAATGTAGCAGAAAATGAAATTTCATAATTACAGTACCTCAAAATTGTATTAAAGAACAGTGCTTGATTAAAATGTTTAATGCAAAGGTGTGTCAGTCCTCAGTCAGTGTCAGTTATCATCAGTCTCCTTGATTATGAATAGTCTGTATCGGTATCGGTGATGGTGGATCTCCAGTCCTCCTTTTTATAAAACTGAACAGAAGACATATTAAGACTTTTTAAAGGACCGACACACACCCTGACAAATGTTCGGAATCTAATGATAGAAACATTTTCATCACTTGGACACAGGCTGCCTCCTGACAATCTTGATATTCTTTGGCAGAAACGAAAAACAGACTGGCAGCTTGGTTAGCCATGGTTTTGTTGTGTGCACTTGCTCGGGAAAAATTGCATTTTTTTCTAATTGTGAAATCCCACTAATGACAGAAAAACAGGCCACAGTGTTTCCTCTTCTTGTAACCACAAAATCAATTTTAAAATGTTGTATTTTTTAGTAATTTGATAAGCCTCAGTTTGAGTTTGTAGCTTTGACGAGAGCTCATTTTGATTCAAACATTCTTCAAAACCTAGTTGCGACAACCTTTTCCCTCTCATTAGGATTCAATATGCATTTTACTGCCAATTAAAAAACACTGAAAATCAGCTTCTCATCAAAGGCTAAACAAAAAGTCTCAAATCTCAAATGTCACGATATTGGCTCTCAAAGCTATGACTCACTCAAGTTGTACTCCTGAACATTGCTGATGTAGCTGTAGATGGGAGAGTAGCCAAAGATGACTAGCATGATGGCCTCGCCCCCGTCTAGCAGGACGCAGTGGGCCGAGTGACCCTCCACCGCGTAAATCTGGGCCTGGGCTGGCGGGCCCATCGCGGGGTTTCGCCTCTGCCACGTCCGACTGGGCATGTTGAACACCCACAGCTCATCCGTCACGTTCCCCCAGCCGGCCTCCAGTTTGCCACCGAACATATAGATGTCATCCTGAAAAGAAGAGGAGGGGATTTTGCTTTAGCGTGTTTAAACAAGTGTGTGGAAAAAGCTGATGCAGGCTGTAATAACATTGAGAGAAAAGGCTCAAACATGATGACATAAAATGTGACAATTCAAACAAACCTGTAATCAAAATGTCTTTATCTACTTATTGCTCAGTTTATAGAGCTTTACTGTCTGTTATTAGTTCATCATAATATTAGTAGTGATCATGGATACATGGACATTAGACAGAATACACATCTCTCAGCTGTGTGTTTGAATATATAACATTACAACATGTAGTTCTTTCAAAGATGACATTTGCTAATACTGAAAATAAGCTCCTTCCCTTTCAAAGTGCCAGTTGAGGCTTTCATTGTTGTGATAATATATATAATATTAATGCCTTTTCACCCAGACTAATCTCCCTCACTCTTGCTAACAGTTCTCTAAATATTACCAAGAGAGGTCGAGGCATATCTATGTGTGTTTACCTGGTAGGCGGCAAGCGAGTGGCCGTATCTTGGCACAGGGCCGCTGTTGATGGGAACTGTGTTCCAGATGCCACTTTCCAGGTTGTAGCTGCAGAGAAAAAGCAACACAATGTTGAGCTTCTGAATTTGAAAATGGGTAAACAAGGCACACAAAACAGAGCAGTTTCCTTCATGCCAAAGATATCGCTTTAGTCTTCCAGCTACAAACGCTACTTTTGTTTAGCTGCAGATTACAAACACAGCGAAATGTGTGTTCGCAGGACACCTGGTCGTGTCATCACACATTGGCTTTTTATTCAAACTACTATTGGAGCCCAGCATCAATTTTCCCACTGATTTCCACCTGATGAAGAACAAACACAGAGCAGATGGAGAGAGCCAGTCCAGGTAATGAAGACAAAACTGTCAGTTAACTCAGTGCCAGGATATGACTCAGCAGAGAAGTCACTTCTGAGTTTTATCTGCAGAGAACACTAGATGCTAAAACTGTCTTTTTTATCCAAGTGAGTGCACCTACACATTCACATAGCACACCGCTGAAACCTCGACTCCTACACTTTTCACAAAGTCAAACAGGTAGCTCTAACACTGGGGAGCATTTGCTTGCATGACAACTTATATCTAGGGTAGCCACAAGCTTGTCTTCACTTCCTCATGTGGTAGTTTTGGTCACACTAAAGATAGTTCCAATCTCCATTAACAAGAAAACTCCTTCCCATTACAAACTACAACGCAGCAGTTTTTCTGAGAGTGGTAACCGCGCACAACCGAAACGTGACAGGTGTTCTGTTTTTTATGTCCGAACCCAATTTTCTAGCTCGCCACAGTTCATGTTAGTTGAAGCACTGAGTTTGTTTTACCCTGTCACGCTGAGTTCCACATGAGAGTGAGCTGCCTGAAAGTAACAAGCAGCCTTTGTGTCATGTTAATAACAAACCCCAGCGCTTAACAGGACAGACAGGCCCAACACAGCGAGTAAGTACATCATTTATTATCTAACTTTATTTAATTTATACATTATCACTGAAAGAATTTGAAAGCATGGTGTCAATTAAGCCCGCTCTTACAACCCGGGCATCATATCAAAATGTTCCTGGATTTTCGTGAAGCGTTTTCGTGATTAATTGGTGATGCATTAAGCTTGTGTTGGTTCAGTAAAAGAGAAAACTCGAATTCAGATGGTGCATGGTTGTTTTTTTTCTGTTTAGTCACTAAAATAGGTACAAAAATAATATTTGTTTTAGACATTTAGTGATTTTATTTTGTTTACTTTCAGGCTAAGTAGTGAACTTTATGCTTTTACATCTCAAAGCTGAAACTACAGCGGCTATCAAACTATTGTCTCCTGTGGTACAAAGTGGTATTAGGATAAGAGACCAGCCCAGGCTAGCTGTTTAGCATGCTAACTTCAGTAGACATCTCTGCAACACAGGACAGAGATGTCTTTGAAGCAATGTCAACACTGTTGTTTCTTCACAATCTGTTGATAATGTTAATGCTGATGAAGACACAATGTGCTTCGACTTACTTGAGGATCATCTGGAAGGAGCTGTAGTTGAAGGTGTATCCTCCTACCACCCACATGACCTTCTCCTGCACCACAGTCTTATGGGACGCTCTGGCGAGTGACGTGCCAAAGGGCTTGACGCTCGGTAGGATCCAGAAGGACTCGGTTGAAGGTACGGTCAAAGAGCAGTCTGGGCCTACAAGACAGGATGAGAAAGAACTTTTATCTGAGGGCTCATGTTGAAAATAAACAAGATTCGTAAAAGCCTCTTCATAGCCGCACTATTTTTAAAACAAAAAACTCCATTTATCTGATGCCGCGCCTCTTGTAGGATGGAATTTTTCAACACCTACTCAGTGAAACTTGGAGGAGTGCAGATGCGGCCCTCGAAACTAAACACAAGCATGACTTATTAAGCGAACACGACAGGCAGGGAGGTGCGAACACGTTACACTGTGTGAGTGAGGGGCCGTGCTGAAAAAGCGCATGCCTCCGCTAATGATTCTGTCAAGTTTCATCACGTGAAAGCCTTCGCCTCCCTCCAGCTGGAGGCACATAATAACGCAGTGTCACGGGGCTTATCGCCGTGTTACTGATCAGCATTATGACAACACAACACAGCTGTTCACACTTGTCTGCTAACACATCCTTCATTACATCTTCCTGCATAATCACCACAGCACACATGGGAGGGGCGGCAGCATTTTACAACCTGTGATTACAAAAGTGTTACACATGATACATCGTTCAGTGTTTTCAATGTGGTGAATCAAAAAAGCATTTTTTCATTATCCTAATGCTGTATTTCTACTTAGTTTGGATACTTTAAAGCCAGACATGGCAGGCAAAAAACATTGTTTTGAGCCATTTTGCTCCCGTAACATGCCTCATTTTAGTCTGTTTGTAGTAAAACGTCCAAATTACACATCTGGACATTCATTTAATTAGTTAAATCACTAAACTACAGACGTTTTACAGCCTGATTAATATGAAATTTTGTTTGAATTGATCAAATTAATATATTTATGGCTGTATTCTCTGATTTATGTTATAAAAGTTATAAAAGAAATACACATAATTATCTCAGTAAAAACATTTGCCTCTGCTTTGTAAACAAAATGAAACAAGACTTCCAAACATGGCTTTATCCCATGTGCAAATTTGTATTCTGCTAAATTTATGCAAATTGGTATAGATTTTATTAAATTATGAGTCATCTGCATGTAAAAATAATGTTCTGAAGTAACTAATGAACCGGGGGAAATTTTATGGTGATATCTATTATTTCAAATCTCTACCCAATTCACTTGGGGTGTCCTGCCTGAAACCACTCAGGTGTCTCTTCATCAAAACATTACAGTAGCGTGACATCCTCCTCATTTCTCAGTTTGAACATTACTTTTCTCGTCTCCTCTCCTTGCCTCTTAGTCCCCCCTCACATTTAAGCAAAGGGGGGTGAGGAGGAGACACAAGGAGAGACTTCTCAAGGCAACAGGCATTCAACAAAATGAGACGTCTCATTCAGAGCCGTATTTCATAGTGATGTCAGCTAAGCAACTTCAGCAAAAGATACACCTGTGCATCCTCGCTCATAGCTCCTCCGCCAAGCCTCCTCAAGAAGCATTTTAGGTATTGAGTCATCCTTTAATATGATGCCCTGAAATCAATTTCTGGGTCACTGCCAGGAGGACGGGGAAGAGAGGAGACAAGGAGGCAAAAAACTGAGTATTGAGAATAGGGTTGTCAAAAGTATCGGAACTGAAAAAAGTATCGAAACTAAAATGTTGTGTCGAATACGATACTCATTTTCAAAAGTATCGATACCGATTATTTTTTGCACTACCTCAGACCTGAAACTTGTTATCATAGTTGCAGTTTCTTTTTGCACAACTGTTTTTTATTATAAATATTTAACGTGTGGTTCTGTTGATTGTTACATGTTGTAACAGAGGTTATTTTTGCATTTTTCTTGTTAATAATAATATTTCTTTTAAATTTTGGAGTCTTTTTTTAATCCTTGTGGTATCGAAAATGGTATCGAGAATTGAATATTTTCCTGAGTATCGTTATCGAGTTGAAAATTTTAGTATCGTGACAACCCTAATTGAGAAGAGCCTGTTGTCTTCAGAACAAAGAAGAAAATGTAACTTTCAGGAAAAAGATAGCTGATTGATCTTGACTGATACCTTGATACCTGACTGACAGGTATATTGATATCTGAAGGTATCTGAAGGTTTAAATACACCTGTTGGGTGTTTATGGAGCTTACACTTACCTTGCCAGCTCTCGTTGCAGACACACAGCTTCTCCCCGGTGAGGTCGCAGTAGCCGTGGTCGGGGCTGCCGCAGTTGTTCCTGCAGTAAGGGATGTCGCAGGCCTCGCCTTTCCAATACTTGTCACATTCACAGTACACTCTGCTGGCGGCCGAGTTGCCAGGCGTGCACTTCCCGTGGCCGGAGCAGTTATTGGGACAAGAGTTGATCCTGGACAGAAAAGTGTTTTCATTTAGCCGATGCTGTATGCGAGATTTAGGACGTTCAGCTAGAGACTGAGGAAGATTAATGAGGATCATCTAGCGTCTGGCAAAGATGAGCAGGGAAAAAATTGGTAATAGATGAAAAACTATTGAGCAAGTCATTAAAAGTGACTGTTGCAATGGGTTTTAAACCAGCAGAAAAGTGACACTGATCAACAGCTTGGAAAAATAAATGAACATGGCAACACTAAAAGTATTTCATTTTAAGGTAAAGTAGAGAGCCCGGCCACTTACGAGTAAAATATCTCAAATCCCGTCAGGTTATAGGCAGCATCGCTGAAAAAGTGTAGTAGTGCGTAGCCTGAAGTCGTCTCAACCTCAGGAACCGTCTCATTTCCGCGAATCTCTGGCACAATGAGACCGCTGTGGAGAAAAGCAGAAAATCAATTGGCATCACTTGTTAGTCACAAGTTATAATAACAAACTCATAACTGTCTGCTCAATCATAAAGAAAAGACAGATGCTACGTTCAATACAGTCAATTAAACAATAAACCAATAATCACCTTTGCTGTACAAAGTTGCCCGTTTAAGTAATATATTCTTTCTCTCTTTATGAAAAACATTACTTAAAAATGCAAGTACACATACACAGTACAGCACTCACCTGAAAACAGCCACCAAAGGAGCATATATCGAGTCTCCATCATAGATGTACATGTGGTCCCAACTACATTCTGTGGCGAAGTGGTTAAATCTCAGCCGAAGAACAGCATTTGGACTGCGGAGGACACAAATGAAACATTGTTTAGGTTCCACGGATAAACATTTGAACTAAGTACACAGTTGGTTTCCAGGTCACTGCAAGATTCAGACATGCAGGCCTCAATTCCTGAGAGTAGTCAGGCGCAACACTGAAATTATAGTTCCAGTGAACAAACAACAAACGTGCTCATACACATATACTTTAGGAAATACTGTATTTTTGTACATTCACAGCTTCTATTGATGTTTTCGAATACAGATCTGAATGTATCTCGGCATATCTTATGACATCATCACCTCTCACAAAATCAGCTAAATGAATAAAGTGATCGATCACGTTAAATTAGTTAGTCTTTATTAAATGAACTTTCTTTAATAAAGCAGAACTCATCAGTTTCGTCCACATAAATACATTTAGGCAACAGGCTACTGGAAATCGGGAGTCAGAATCTTTTTTTTTTTTTTATCTTTTTTTTTAATCCTTTAAACCTCATAAATAAATTAAACACAGGATACAGATTATAGCACCAAAAGACACAAGGATAAATAGATAAAGAGGATAAAAACAGTTGAATTTGAAGCTTACCGCACAGTTTATTGTAAAAGAGACAAATATGTGTTATTATTTCAGAATGATGTTGCTCTCTCCTTCCATCCTGATTATAAAGTTTCCAACAGCTCTGTCCTCATAGTGACCGGGGGTTGCCATGACAATTAAAAGCATCAATGGGTAGTCTGCTTCCCATCTCTGAATAATTGCTGATCAAAATATAGCAGGGAAACGCGCCTCAAAACAGTCCAAGGCCTCACAAAGCTAGACCCGGCTTTACATTATACTCAACAAAAGCATACTTCCCTCTGCGGAGACGCTGATCGGCTTGATTTGATTGCATTAATCAGTTTACACTGTATAATTAAATTAAATCAAATTGTGTGTGCTCTGCTTCAGCAGAACATACTGAATTATAAAAGTACTTACTAGCCCTCAATGAGCCAGGTGCACTTTGTTTTGTATTTGTAGTTGATTGGACCGTCGGTGAGATATCCTGAGGGCTCCGTCAACCTGGAAGAAAGATAGAAAGAAACCATTAAGTGTCTTCCAGCTACAAGTTAAAGCCATAAAAAAGAGGAAACAAAAGTAACATTGGCCACAAGTAATCATCTAATTTGTTGCAGTAGCTGCAGGACAGACAGAGGACCTTCTCTGAGACATCAAAGTGTCAGACATACACGGCTTTCACTTCCCAAAATTTAAGATAAGGCTTAAATAAAACTGGCAGTCAGCCCACGGTCAGTCCCTGCCAACCTAAAGGTTTGATCAGCTGTCTTTTGAAGAGGTTCTTCTGCTCTCTTCCGTCTGAAGTCCGACACTGGAAGCAGTTTTCAACAAAGTATTCTTCACAACAGTGCTGTGTCACCATGACAAGATGACTTTAAAATGGACATTCATCACTGCCCCGTATGTCACAAGAAATTAGTGTATACCGCCTACAAACTGTGTGGTTACGCTCACAGCGAACTGGAAAATGACATGGAGACACATTACCTTGAAATATGTGTTTTCTGGTTTGCCACAGATTGTGCTATGATAAGACTCATTAGGATGTCGAAGTTGGAACGAATATGTCACAAATCCACAAAATGAGTTGCTGGTTCTTTTGTTTTTTGACTACACAAGTGCGTACTGGGCTCTCATGGGTGGTCTGAGTAGTAACACAGGCAGGAACAAGAATGTATTCCCTTTTATGTCCCTGGCAGATGTTTTAGATGCATAACATGTTATAGGATTACTTTCAATTTGAAGGTTTTGACAGGATAATGGACCACAGATGTGTTACAATCTCCTAAAGATGCAATGGTACGCATATTTGCCTTAAAGCATTTACCAAAACATGGTTTTTGTTTACTACTCACTCATTTTTACACCTACTACAGTCAGATTCATGTTCTGCTGATTGATCAAGAACAATGACGATTTATCACCCAACAGCATGCATATAATGTTAACAGAAACGAGCCAGGGCTTTGCAGACATCCCAAACCAATTGTGAATTTTTAATGCTGCACTTGGACGCTTCTGAACGCATCAAGCAGGTCTGTTTGTAACGCGCTGTGAAACCTTCTAAAGTTAAAATCAAACACTACAACACATCAAAACAAGATATTCATCTGTGATGCTGATTCTTTCAAAATATGATTTCAAACTTGTTACAGTCGAAGCCACAACTTGTTGACAGTTGATTGAAAAAGTATAACAATGAATATTCAGTCAGTATCTTCTCACCCCCACGCAGATGGAAAGCCAGTTGAAGTTTCCACAAAACAAAAACTGCATTGCAGAAAGAAACAACCAAAAAATGAACAAAATAATAACATTAAAATAAAATGAAAAAAACAGCCTCATACAGCTTGTCTGGCTTTAACAGCCCCAAGATACGAAATGATTTAAGAAGATGTTATTTATACCCTTGATGCACAGCCAAGCTAGTGCACCCACAAATAACTTAGTTCGTAATTAATTTGGGATCTCGAGGCTTCTCTGACTTGGATTAGACCGGACCAGCTGTATGAAGCCATTTAATGTCCCCATCTACTTCCATTGATTAGAATTATGCTGCAACACTGTTATGCTGTGAAGCGCCAGAAATGTTTTGTGGAAAATGAAACTTCACCTGACTTTCCATCAGGTGGGCAGATAATGATGGAATTTTGATTTCTGGGGGGATTTGTCCTTTAACCAGGGTGCACTGCGTATCTCTGCTCCACAGGATACAGAGATGCTACAAGTTAAATTCTGACATTTCAGACAGTAGTTTTGTCTCTGGCTGACTGGAGGTTATTGCCTGACAACATTCCTGGTGAAAGCCCAAACAAAACCTCAGACACATCGGGAGTGATGGTAATTACTGTGATCAAAGCACTTCTGTGCCACAGAGTGCACCTCAGATGTACTGGAAAGCCATTAGATGCTCCTGTCAAGAGTCGCAGACACGGCAAACATTATCATTACAGTCCAGTTTGACTCTTTGGTCACTTGCCATTGTTTTCCAAACTACTACTTATGTGCACACAATCCTTAGCTCATTGCCACTCTTGGGGAGGTCATGGCATCTGCCTGTCCATATCAACAAGGCATATTCTTCCAATTGAAGAACAATAGACATTTGTTGCACCACCACATAAGCCGTGGGGCACATGCTAAATCAATTAGCTGCAGATGCTTTTATTGCCACTGTAGGCTCCTCTCCCTGGCAAAAGCAATTTATTTGTATAAGGATTTTATTTGAAATCAATGCAAATGCATCAGGCTGTAAGTCAATATAACAGCACATGTTTGAGTCTTGGTAGTCTGGTTCTCGCTCAGTTGTGCAGACCAGACTGTGCCAGCTTAAATAAAAGTTTGGCACTTGAGTGAACCTAACCGAAGGACTGAGGGATACTCAATTATTCATGAAACCACAATCTAATTAGCATTTTTAATCCATCACCAAAGTCAATTTTCCAATTAAAATACCAGACATTATCTAGTTACAGAGACAACAATGAAAACAAATGAATGAATTTGCTGCTTGTGTTTGCCTTCAGTAATAATAAACTGAATCGCTTTTATCGCAACAAGCAATCTAATCAATAAGTCGCCATGAGGTTTTAGGATGAGCTTTGTCTCTGACATTGTTCAAGTCAAATTAGTATTAATTAGATAAATAACGGGCCTGTTGTTTTTATTTATTTAAATTATGGCCGATAAATGGACCTGATAATAAAGCGAAATTGCTTGCAATGAGTGAACAAGCCCAGCATCGACACACTTTGGTACAGTGAAAGGTCAATATGCTCCTCTAGAATTAGTTTGTATTTTGCCAATACAAAACTGACTTGAAGAAGAACAGCAAGTTGTTGTCGAGGTCAAACTGATGCAGGGTAGAGCCAGGCTGTGTCGACTAGAAGGCCAATCAATATTAAATTATCAATCTTTGCTCACCACATCTGAGCCCTACTCACCCTGAGTTGTGAATAAACTTAGGGTTAGAAACTTATTTTTTAAATGTGCAAATATCGATTGTCTTACTGGTGTCAGCCATGTGAAGCAGGTAATAATTTAAATAAATCTGATACCTGAATGCCGATATTAGAAATTAAAGAATGCCAATACAGTGACATGAATTAGAGCCCAAACAATTTATCTGCTGGTCAATATCATCAGCCGATATAGCCGCATCACAGATATTTTGATATTGGTGAAACCCCGGGCGTCCCTGCAAATGATAAGCAGCTACAGATAATGAATGGATGGATAAAAAATATCCTGCCTCCTTTCGATACCTTTGTTTGTTTTGTTACCACATTTAAGGGATCAATGCAAGAAAATTAGTTTTACTATGGGTTGAGCGATACAGCCTTTTCAAGACCGATAATTCAGATTATTTCACTGATAATGGGCTATTTACTGTGACGCCTTACCGATCAGATACTGCTGTGGGTTGAACATTGAGTGAGGGGATGCCCAATCAGAGCCAATGCAGGACATTTTTGGTTTGGTTTATCGGCAATCTGATGGAAAAAAATCACCTATACCGGTAACCGGAAAGTGCTGACAAAACGGCCCGATAGTCATCTTAAACGCTGCAAAACCACTCATTCAATAATATATTTAACATTTGAGCAACAGCTTGCTTCCAGGCCGTGTTTACAGAGGTTTCTCCAGTGTCATGCATGTCACTTTTTTCCCCCATTCATCTCCAAAACAGCTGGCTGCACAGACACACACAGGTCTGTTTGCTGAAAGGCCAATGATCTCAGCTGACACTGTTGCTGGATGGAGAAAACGCCAACTACTGCTGCATCAGCCTATTTTTTGGAGGGGGGCTTTAACATTTTCAAAGTAAACATCACAAGACCCTCTGAGCACAAATGAGGCTACAAAACAATCGGACGTTGATTCTGAGTGAACGATGCACTTCACGGCCACTTACTTGAACCTCCCCTGGCAGTGCTGGCACTGGTCTCCGACCCATCCTCGATCGCAGATGCAGGATCCGTTGATACATTTTCCAGAGAGGCAGCTCTTGTCGCACGGTTTCGCCGGGGAGGCGTGAGTGAACAGCACGAAGTAAAACAAAACGTACACCACCAAGTATCTGTTGATGCCCCGCAGGTGGCTGTGGGTTGCCAGCCTGGGTCCGAAGAGGAAGAGTTTGGTGGTACATTCCCCCCCGGGATCCATTTTTCCTTTCCAGGTCGAGCGAGCCGAGTGAAAGACCGGGGCCTTTAGGTTCTGCTTTTTTGGGAGCGAGCCTCGGCTTACTCAGGCTGTTTCTATTATAACAAAGAAGTCCTGCATATTCGTGTAGTGTCATACATACTTAAATTGAACTTTAGCTTAGCCCGCTTGGGAAGCTTTTGGACCAGACGGCTAAGAGAAAACAGACGTTAGCTAGCCGAGTGTCTTTAGAAGCTTGTTTTAACCGCATGCATAGATGTGGAGTGGGACGAATTCACCCTACCTCTTGTTGGAAGAAGCTTCTGAAAAAGAAGAAGCTGAGCATCGATTAAAAAAAAAATAAAACCTATCCGAGCAGCTAACTCCGTCCGATACCGTAACTCGCTAATGTCAGACAAGGTAGCTTATTTACAGTTTTGGCCCTCTGACTGGGTAATGTAACGTTGCTGCATTGATTCAAGACCACTCTCTTCCAAATGCCATTTCAGCAGCCATTTTAACGCGTAAACAATCCCTCAGACTGGAACAGGGAATGTGCATTGTAGCATACAGCGGTGCCTCCACAAGCCGCGACAGTTCGCCCGGATCTTGCCCGCAGAGGAACAAAGGGGATGCGGTGTTTGTAGCCCTGGACCCAGCGCGAAGGCTGCCGCAGTCAACATGGATGTGGGGAGCTGGAAGGCTATCCCTGCCGACTGGGGGGCACTGAGCGAATACTTTGAACTCTTGTTGATCCCGCCGGTCAATTTCCACGGGAATTTAGGCACCCTCCGGTAGTAGACTTCGTTGGCTCGTCTTCTGTGGTGTTGTCGTCTCGTATTCCAGTGTGGAAAATAGCTCCGCCGTTGCTTTCAAAACATGACAAGAACTGGTAGGCGATAGGTTTGCTAGCGCAGCGACACTAGACAGTTCCTCAGGTTGGAGAAAACTAAACACAGGGTGCGCATGCGCACTGGGAGCGGTTCTATTTAAAGGGACAGTGTCGGGAAAAAAACAACAACCAAACTCTCCTATGCGGCATTTAAACAGTTATATTCTGTAATATAGATGAAATGTTTACAAATCTGACATATAAATAAAGAACATTACAAATCTGAAATAGCAATGCAAATGTTAACAAATCTGACATATAAAAAAAATGTATATATGTATATGTATATATATATACACGCAAGACCACGGAGACACATTTAGCTACATTTTGCCTAATTATTCTTGACATTTGACCTTAAAATATTAAAAAGATTCAGTGAGATACAGGGGTAATAACTCTTAACATCATCCTTAAAGTCCTACAGAGAATTCCTTGGAAAGGTCTGTTCAATTGTGCTTTGTTAAATTATTTTTTCCCTGCTTTTTCAGGTAAATGTGTAAAACTATAATAACTATCGTTGACAAATAATCCTAATAATGAACTTTATGTGTATCAAATCTTGCAGCCAATTTGAAACTAAACAAAGTTTTATCCAGGATTAGCGGCAGGAACAGGCAAACACGACAGATGACTCAACAAAGACTGAACTAAAGGCTGGATTTAAATACAAACCAGACTAAGGAGGGGGCGAGATGCAAGTGGACAAAGGTGGAGAAACACTCACTGTGACACATGATGTCACATGTCACGTCACATGACTTTTTCTGTTTCACAGCTGGAAGCCCTCCTGGATGTAATAAGTACTGTAAGCTCCCTGTTTCAGCGCACAATGCTCCAAACAGTGTCATCTGAAGACATTATAAATTCAAGTCTCGATGTTGTGATATAACATATTGGAGAGACAAAGTAAAGTCACAGATATATATTAGGCACGGTCTGTTACAGGGTTATATTGCAAATCTGTAACAGATTTTATTTTCCATGTAGTCCTCTCCAAATACTTTGGTTCACCTGAGTGTGTTTTGCGGATCATCTCAAATAGCCTCGAGGGAACTCAAACTGCTGAAATCCCTTGGCGCGTTCCAAAATAACAAAACCTTTCCAGGTAAGGCTGATGAGCATGGGGTATACCAGAGAGCAGGGAAGGAGCTGATAGGCTGGGCCGAACACCAGGAACAGTGTGGTTCCAACAAAGGTTATGCAGTGCAACAATTGATGTTTAAAGGGTAGTTGTAATAAATTTGTAATAATCGTTTGTTTGTTGTATTATAATTTGCATTTGTTTGATTTGCTTTCTGAAGCCAGAAATGCATAGAGTTCATGTGTATTTATCATCTATCCACCAGAGGATTTGCATTTTATGAGGTGATGCAGTGCAGGTGTGGGAGGACCAGCAGGCTGGTGAGGAGCACAGTGACACAGGTGGGAATCAGAGCAAGAGACACCACAGAACGAATGTAGGACACGAATAAGATGAAACCGAAATGACAGGCCCGTGACAGAGTCCGTTTATTATGCTCTCATCCTGCTTGAGGTTCCTGACACATCTCAGGAAATTATACATAACTGACACTGACAGTCGGGGGAAAAAAAAACATTCAGTGACAAGGTCAAGGAGCGACAGGCGCTCTTTATTAAAATCTCTTATCATTCATGCATTTGAGAAGCCGCTGCTCTGACTCTATCCGAACATCAGCAATATGTCTCTCTGAGAGAGCACTTATCTTTGTTTTGGATGAGGCTTGTCAGGGTGATGCCGGCTGCCGAGCCCGAGGAGTCTGACGGATCGGGGCTTTTGGTGGAGTCTGCACTTATGTGAGAGAATCTGAGGAGCGCTTCTGTTCCTGTCTATCACGCAGATGGTGGTGCAATATGGCAGATGGAGCCTGGCATCTTCAGCTCTGTTAGTTTGTTACAACGTCCTGAAACGTTTCCCAGCACGGTGTGTACAACGCTCGGCTTAAATCTCCAAACCAAAAAAGTGACAGCATGATGCGAAGTGAGCGTGATGCGCAGGTTGTCATGATGCAATCAGGGGTGACAAATACAGTAAAAGTTGACATTTCTGCCTGTGACCTTTGACACTGTGCATCTAAACTAAAGAGGGTCAGCAGTGCTCAAAACACGGCATTAAAAACATACATTCATCTGGAGCTGTCGACACTTTTGCGTCTACACCTACAGGTGGCAATGTTGCACAATCACATGCAAAGGCATGGACGCAGCGGGGTAAAGGCTTCACCACAGATGATGAGAAACTACAGGCGACTACAGGAACAGAGTACAAGACACTGACCAGAAGTTTCCCTTCTGACTGCGCTGTGACTGCTTCATAGTCGGTGTCAGTTTGAAACTAACTCATACGGCATCGTGTCTTGAATCTGTTTGACGATAGTAACTGAGTTATCAAATGTCACATTACAGATGTTAACATAATTTAAACACTTAAGGGATTATTGATAATTGGCCCTTTTCACAGCAGACAGTTTGATTTGTCATTGAATAAAATACATGTACCAACACCCTGCAGCTGACACAGCTAAATGGATCTAATTGTTCATTTCATTATCTAAAACCTGTGTTTTTTCTCTGACAAACATTTGTTCTACGACTGTCACCACTAGACAAATGTTATGCCAAACGAATATTCCGCCGTGACACCAAACGTTGAAATCTAATAGAATTATTTATACCGGAGGGGATTTTTTTTTGTTTGTTTGTATTTATATCTTCTTCTACACAGGATGGTCTGTTGAGATATAAATCTCTTGAGATAGAGCGATCCAAAATGGCAGCGCAGTTATGAAATGAATCAACACTGACTTGATGATTTAAAGGGGCCGTTCGCACAACACTGAAATTTACATTTAGATTAAATCTTCCATTATTCCATTAGTGTGAATTGCACAGCTCTGCCTCTTCTGTACATTTAAACCAGAGTCTCCATAATTAAGACAATCGAGAAATAAAGCCAACACTAACTAATAACCTTTACTCTTGAATTAAACTTTAGTTGATAGTAAATCGTAAAAAATGTAAAATAGTTGACTGTAAAGGTTTATAAACATCAGATGCGACTGTACAATGGTCGTCCAAACAGTGTGTCAAATGATGTTTAATATAAAGGGCTGTTGAAGTAAAGCCTGGAGCTGCCTTGCAGACACGCTGCTAATGAATGACGCAACAGCTGCTGTGGCACTGTGACACGTGATGTCACATGTCACGTCACATGTCGACTGTTTCTGTTTCACAGCTGGAAGCCCTCGTCTGGATGTAACAAGTGCCGTAAGCTCCCCGTTTCGGTGCCCGATGCTCCAAACAGCGTCATCTGAAGACATGATAAATTCAAGTCTCGATGTTGTGATATAACATAAGAGAGACAACGTAAAGTCACAGCTGTATATTAGGCACGGTCTGTTACAGGTTACATTGCAAATCTGTGACAGATTCCATTTTCCTTTCCAGATATTTCATTTCACTTGAGTGTGTTTTGTGAATCATCTCAACAGCCTCGAGGGAACTCAAACTCCCTAGCTGCGTTCTGAAAACAAAAACCTTTCCCCGGCGGGCGAAGACTTAGTCACAAACAGCATCACCTCGAACATTTTTCTCAGCCTTCGCATGAGTCGCACACTCTGAAATCTGAACGCCCACTGTTTATTTTCCACAGAGGTTTGCCGTGAACCCGATCACACGTGAAATAAAAACAATATTATCGCGCCGTGACTTAACACCCTTCCCACTTAAGCCGCGGGGAGAGCCTCCTGGCGTTTAGTCAGGTGCGCTGAGCCTCTGCGGCGCAGCATCTCCTCGAGGTGTAGTGTGTCTGTAGCCCGGTGCCCTCTTGCACTCTTGGTTTCGAACCGTTTCTTAAAACAACAAGGGAGGCGCAGACTAGCAGAGTCAGTGGATTCGACTTTTCTTCGGAAATTCCCAGACGTAAGGGTAAAGGGGTGGAGGGGGGGGACGGCTAAGACTAGATTAGATGAAAAATACCTCAATAAACGGGGGGTCTCTTTTCAGGGCGGCATTATGTGTCCGTATATATGTGTGCGAACATGGGAGAGCCCCGAGAATCAAAGAGGGGCCCGGTTGTTAATTTGGACTTGAGTCAGTGACCTTTGTCCTCTGATTCACGGCAGAGGAATGCTCTTTGTGCTCCAATCAGCGGCGGCGAGCAGGAGAGGAGAGAGGGCAGCCCGGTCCACAGCTGCACCTTTGACTCCAAAATGCAATCCTGTGAGGTGTCTGAGGGACCTCCTTAGAAAACTGTCGACGCCCGTAATTGTTCGACACCTACGTTCAAATATTTGACACACACGGAGGAGCGCGGTGCTTCAGAATCGTCTAAATGTGACCTGAGACGGCACAGACAGGGGCTTCCAAAGGTCTGCTGCACAATAGGAATTCCCCTGCTGGATTAAGAAGACCGTTCCCTCGCTACCTACAATGGCAGAGAGGAGGAGAGAGAGAGGCAGACCACCCTTGTTTTGTGTTTTTCAATTCATGCTGAGCCATCATGCCTGACTCACATTCACACCATTCACTTAAGGCGGTGTGATTAAAGCGTAGAGAGAAAAAAAAAACCCTGTGACATCACCTGTTGACTTTTAAATAACCCATTAAAAGTGTGGGGAAGTCTGTGCGGATGGACCGGGGGTTCGAGGCGAACAGTTCAGTGATTACATGCATTTATAAGAAGGTGTGAGGAGTGCCAATTAGTGCTGCAACTGTAAGTCCATCTGAAGAAAACAAATCAGCAACTATTCTGATGATGGATTCACCGTTTCAGTCATTTTTCAAGTAAAAATGTCAAACATTCACTGGCTCCGGCTTCTTAAACATAAGAATCTGATGCTCTTCTTTGCCATTTCTGAAAACCAATGAAGAGTCTTTGGCTTTTGGACTGTTAGTTGGACAAAAGAAGCAACCGGAAGATGTATTTCTGGGCTCTGAGAAATTGTGATGAGCTCTTTTTCACACTTTTAAAAAATAAATTGGGAGATCAATCGATGCATAGCAAGCAACAAAAACTAAATATTGAGCCAGGAAGATCATTCTTGGCCTTGGAAGCGAAGGAAAATGTCAAGGTCCACTTACTAGCTTTGTCCGGAGCAGCTCCATCCGATGGAGAAGACGGTATGATGCAGCTGGAAACTCTGGAAAAGCTGATAATTGCGCTTAGTCAAGCGGATATGTGCAAACATTGTTCTTCCCTTTTTCATAAAAACATCAAACCTGGTACACAGTTTGCGGGCATCTGAACATTTTCAGGAGATGCAGCCAACGCAAAAAATGCTGTATCTCCTCAATCAAACGCGATAACACGGAGAAGGCGACGTCTACCCTTATGTTTTGATGGTCACAGATTACAGTGATATCACGTGCAACATCATCAAAGAGATTAGCGTCACGTTCACAGAGAAGACAAGGTGCTTATGTTACGAACAATAAAGACCCAAAGGAGCCACACAGACGCTCCTCTGTGTGATATCTATCAGCCTTTGTTACAGTAAATGAAGACACAGAAGCAGGAAGCTGCGTCAGGGTGAGAAACCAGCTCTGCCAACGCTTTTGAGTCATCCTACCGACCTGCAAACAGACCCTGAGGATGTTTTCCTTTAGTTGGAAACGCGCATTTGAATCTGCTCGCCGTGCTATTGCACATCGTCCGTTCGAATTGTGCAAGGAGCCACGACGAGCAGTTGATGGCCGCAACTGAGGCGACTCCATTTTTTGTAATGAGGACCCTCAGCGTCCAAGCATTAAATTACTTTTTCCGGCGAACACACTCGCACACACTTCCGCAAACTTTGAGCACTCTGAACAAAATCACTGCTGAAGGTTGGCCTTCTGTTGCTCTTACATGCTTACACTACACCATTTTGACTGTAAACTGACCCTAAAGTACATTGTTTCAAATTCTGTAATCCGGAACTCTACGTCAGTTTACCAAAACACGATAGAGCTGCAAGGACTTGAATTCAAATCACACCTCTGAGACCTGCACAAAGAAATGTTCTCATTACTTTGGACCTCTTCATAACGCCGCAGGGCCGCATGTAACTTTAGATTAAGTGTCACTGTTTGTCACCCGGTCTCTCATCTCTCTTGCATTATAGCATAATTATTTGACGTAAACGTAAAGCACAAAAGTGATTA
The DNA here is from genome assembly GCA_903131615.1 of Diplodus sargus. Taxonomy (NCBI): domain Eukaryota; kingdom Metazoa; phylum Chordata; class Actinopteri; order Spariformes; family Sparidae; genus Diplodus; species Diplodus sargus. Next base: position 4,260,304 of record CAEMYA010000238.1, on the reverse strand, counting down.
AGGCCGCATCTTACCGCTCACTTAATGCACCGAGTATAAACAGTGCCAAGTCACATTACAGTGTTTTGGCAGGTTTTTTTTTTTTTCTTTTTAAAGTAGACGGTTAACGATGTTATTATTGGATA
>CAEMYA010000238.1:4232004-4250137 GCA_903131615.1 Diplodus sargus | reverse complement strand
GAGGTATGTTACAATAATAGAATTCGGTGCTGAAGAGATGAAGCAGCATCAGTGTGTGACGTTAATAGCTAACACGCTGTTTGTTTCAGATAAGCCCGGCGATAACGATATTTGCAAACTCTCAATATAGGTGTGGTTTTTCATTTGCATCCACAGATGCATCAATAGCATACTTTGCCTGAAGGATAAAGCTCAGGGAAGTGTTGCCTTAAAGCAAAGATAAAAGGACCCGCGGCACAATCCGAAGTATCACCTGTAATGTTTAATAGCTTGTGCTTTTAGCTTCAATATATTGATTTCGGTGTCCACTTCTACCCCAAGTCCCTTCAGTGTTTTCTGTCAGAAGCAGACGTCCCCTCCTCTGAAGTCATCAGGTTCACACCCGCTTTTTCATATTTTTTTTTTTTCGTTCAGTTTCTACGGCAATAACACCCAAACACAGCTTGCATTAATCCAGCCATGTCCACGCAGCCCCTGCCCCACAGCTGAACTCAGCATGCTGCAGGGAGTCAGACCGGTGCCTGCCAATGGCGATCAACACCAATCAAATCGGTGTTTGATCCCTCCTGATCAGTCCTCTACTATCAGCCAATCAACAGAGAGACAGATCAGGCGATATCGGACCAATCACACGTGGCACTGTCCTTCTCCCAGCTGAAACTGACCCAAAGGTCGGTGTCATTCGTGTGTTTTCCCCCTGAAAGTTTGGTGCGCGAGAGTTTATTTTCCACCAAAGCAGAAGCATCTTGACTCTGCGACCAGTCACAGCCCCGTTCTGTCGCTGATCCCAGTTCTCCTTATTGCCACCACTTCCTTTTTAGGTGGAGTAGATGCAGCTCTGTTACAAGACAGTGTGTATCATTTCATGTAACTTTCAGTCTCCTATATCCAACAATCATTGGTTTCTTTTGAAATGGAGTTATGTAAGTGTCTTTTCTCATTTGTATTCGTATATATACTTGTCGGAGCAGGAATTTTGACGAGGAATTGTTTGATTCAGCCTTTGATTCAGTGTACTTCATATATTCAGATAGTTAGGAGACAAAGTTAGGAGAAAAGCAAAGTTGTCACAATAACTATTTTTGTTAGACCATATGTTCCAGAAATGATTGTGTGGTGAATGAATATTATCGTCATTTTAAGACCACTTCTTGCCAACCACACCTTTGTTCACCATACTGTCGAGTATGTTTGCAAAAATCGAAAATGAAATAAGAAAGCACGGTAGACTTAAACTGCTCTCTCCAGGATGTCGGGGCAGCTGCTCAACCAAGAGTGCCAAACAGATGAAATCACTTTCAAATAAACTGCCAGTTAAAGGCTGTCACGAGTAATGGTGACAGCTGTGTTGTAAACAAGCTTCATGGATTTACAAAGGGCTTGCTCAAGAAAGAGAAAGATGGTTTTTGCAGTGTGATTTAATATCTCCTTCATTACTTAATAATGTTAATCAAGTAAACACTGCGGTCGCCAGAGCAAAGTCAGCGTTCAGATTAGTTTTTGCCCACTGATGGCGCGTTATATAACGTAACTCAGTCATTCATCGCTACCGGGCTATCAGGAAGACATATTGATACCCTGTAGGATGTTTTTCACTGCTGATCAAAGACATTAACACACTCGAGAGCGGCACAAATACTGCATCAGTGTAAAAAAAATATGGATATTTCCTTGAGCCTGAATTGATATGCTGGGATTTGAGGAAGTTGTTTTCAAAGCAGGACTGATTAAGGGAGATGATGAAACCTGCGAACGGGGCCAAGAAAAGATAGAATGAAGTACACCACAGTCGAGCATTTTAAAGATTTGAGTTTGTGTTTGCTACTTAGAGGACTTGGGTGACGACTTAACGGTATTGGCGAACATGCTTGCGATGTCCCGAGTCGCCAGTTCCGAAGCTCAAGAGAAACGCTCGACTCTCCCGCGCCGTTCCAAACGCTCATTATTGTTCTGAAGCTTGCTGTTGGAGGAGAGAGCTAATTAGATTCCTGTTAGATTATATTTACCCAGCATGTTTTCCAGGCCGATCCCACCAAGTAGTAGAACCTCGTTTAACCTGGAAGCGAGTCTGATTGCAATGAGAGGCCATGCCTGCCTCGTTAATTTGATTAAATGAAATGCTTGCGCCTGTCTCTGCTAAGATGTGGCCGGTTAACGTTGATGTGGGACCTCAAGCATCTCAGAATGAGAAAAGGCTGCCAGGCTCCTGACAAGACCTCCTTGTTCAGGAGGAAATCTGTTCAAAATCACAAGGAGAAAGGTGGTACAGAACCAAGTCTTTTTTCATGTCTTCTCTGAATGAAAAAACACTTGGTTCACAAATGATTTTGACATTCAGTTTTTGAATGCTGGCCTATTTTTGTCTATTTTAATCCTCGGCTGATCTAGCTAGCCCAAATATCACCTTCCAAATAAAAGTAGTGATTTATCCTTCTATGCAGTCCAGTGCTGGTCCAATAAGCTAAATTCCACTTGTGATGTTAAAGGTAAAATGCTAAATACATTTAAGTCATGTCTTACTTGTCCAACTCGGTAGGCCAGACTGAGGTTGAGCTTACATTCAATTTGCATTGCTTAGCATACAGACTTGAAAAGGAAGAAAAAACTTTGAAGTGAACATATGGTATGTTGTTTGTTTTGTATGCCACTATAACAGGAGCGTTGGAGCACCAGAACGAGGAGGGTGGGGACCCCATTCTGCGGGCTAGCCAGTTAGCATGCTAACTTTAGACTTCTTTGACATGACATTAAAACTTAACATTCAGTCCTTTAACATGAAAATTCCTACATATTGCACTGTGTGTACTTAAGCCTTCCGAGTTTCAATTCGTGTCTATTTTCAATGTCCCTTCTATGCGATAAAGAATATATAAAGAATATATATCACATGCATTTTGATATATAGTTTTTATGTTTTAAGATGCATGAACACGAAGTTTTAGGTGCACGTTGAACTTTTGACTCGACAGGAGGCTAGCACTTGAACTTGAAGGCCATCAAAGATGAAAACGAACATGTGTCGTCCAGATGCACAGATGGACGCGAAGACAGTCTGATTAAATTTAGATTCCGTTGGTTATTTTCGGAGCAAAATAATAAAAAAAAAGAGAGTTCAGCCAGACTGAAAGAATTTGCCTCATTCGATTGATTCCAGCCAGGGTCAGACAAGGTAAACAGATGGAGAGAACGCTGAAAATAGTAGTTACCAGCTCTGCAGGAAACATTTGTTCTCTGATCTCAACTTTTTTGCCTTTGTGTTGAAATGTCATGGAAGATTCCTCTGAAATCTCAAACAGTGTTCAAGTGCTCAGTACAAGCAGACAGGTTTCTAGTTAAAGGGCCAGTCTCAGTCTTTTATCTTAATCTAATCAGGCAGAAATCAAACAAAACCTTTGTTGGTTTTCTTGATAATAAAGCAACCAGGAAGTACAGCCTCAGGCATGAGGAAGAGAAATTCCCCTCATGCATGACAGCAACAGACATGGTTATTGACAAAAGCTTTATTCTCTTTATTCTGTACTCTTTATTCTTACCTGCTCTTGTTTAGTGTGTTTTAATGGCGCCACACATGCATTTAGGTAGCTCAGTGCACCGTAACGCTCTGGCAGACCGTAGTTCTCTCAGATTCCTTTTGGCCGTTCTACAGAAAGTGTATTGTTTATGCAGTGGAGGCTGCGGTCACTCACTGGATGTGCAGCGGGCATCTGGCCAACCCGTAGCCCACAGAGACGGCCTGCTACAGACCTCCCCGTCCTGTCAGCTGACTCCTTTCCCAGGGTCCCCCAATCCGAAAGGCCATCGGAGTCAGTCTTTGCAAACACACAAGGAGGAGAAGCTGGAAAAATTGTTTAGATTCATACCGAGTGGCCAAACATGAGCAGCTAAACAACCCTTGTAATGTGGTTTTAATCATTTAAGCAACATTTGGAGGTAGGAAATGGTTTTAAGGGATCTTTGTCAGTGTGTGAGTGGATTTTGACAATTTTAAATCCACTATGAGTCTCCCGGTGTGTGTGTCTATATGTGTCAGAAACTAGCGATGTTTTCCACGGTGCAGGTCCTCCCACCGCGGGGCCCCTCAGCAGAAGTTGACTCTGCTTGAGCAGGAGTCATTAAAAAAACCAGCCAGCTCGCCGTAGCTCTGGGGAAAGCCTCTCGTCATATCCGAAAAGGCAGCGCTTTACCGGAGTCTGACACCTTATTTTGCAGAAATTTCCAGCCATTGTGGAGGCTCTTTGATGTGTGGGAGTGTAGGAGGAAGGAGGGAAGAGGGCATGAACGTACTCCCACCACGAGGCCCAGTTAGTTATCAGTTTGAGCCGGAAGGAGCCACTAAAACAGACTGACAGTTTTAAAATAGTTCAAACAGAGAGGAGTAATTTACTCCTTTACTCTTATCATAGTTGTCTGATTTGTGTTTTGTTTTATGGGGATTAGAGTTCAATTCTTAAGTAGAGTCAAAAGATAATTACACACAAAGTTACATTTTTACTTTCAACTTTAATTTCAGGTTTAGTTAAAGCAGTTTGGTCGAAAAGGGCAGCCGGCACAGACTCCTGCCACGGGTATCGATTGATGCCACTGTCATGTCTGAAAGTATGCATTTAGATTTAGCTGGCAATTGTAACTAGCTTTTCTACATGTTAAGATGATAAGCAGTGGATCATAAAATGTCCAATACAAGAACAAAAGTGTGAGGAATAAATTAAAAGTTCTGTTCGTCTGCTCCATTACATGTTAGCATGTCCAGCTAACTAGCTTCTTACCTCCAGCAGCTAGCCTACCTAACCCGGGGCTACCACCGAGGATAAGGAGAATAAAAGGCCCCCGCTCACAATAACTCATCTACTGTGTGGGAGCACGGCAGTGGAACGTAGGCTACTGTATCGGAGTTTAAGCTAACGTTAGCCCAGACGAATTTGTCATCGGAGCTAGCACTACAGTACCAAGTTACTCTAACTGAGCTAATTTTTGTTGTGTTAACTGTAAAACACACCATTTGAATACAGCATAAAGATAATCCATGATTTGTTCAAGTATGTTAACCGAGGGTTAGCTATAGCCATCAATTAGCTTAGCTTAGCATAAAGCATGAATACAGGGGGAAAGAACTAGCCCTTTTTAAAAACAAAAATACGCCCACCACTGCCTAGCTTGGAAATGAATACCTTGTTTGTCGTTTGTTTGGTCTGTACACAATGAAAATGAAGGTGTACTTTTAACACTTAGAGAGAGCTAGGCAAGCAGTTACCACCTGTTTCCATTTTTTATGCTAGGCTAAGCTTTTTATCTGTGGTATCAATCCTCTCATCTGTCAGCAAGAAAATAGGTGTATGTTGTTTAATTATGACTTGTTTTAGTGTTTTGTACAAGTATGTCCTAGTATGCTAGCATAGGCTTGCTAAATGAAGGGAACTTTTTTGATGGCAATTTTTGATAGTACAACAACAGTTAACGTAACTAATTTTATTGTACCTTAACTCTATGTACATATAACTGTGTGGAAACATGCATTTAGCTCATGATAACACAGAGACTCATCTAAAAATACATCAAAAGGTGATAGCGTAGGCTTCATTCTGTGGGGGGATTTCTTACATTCCAGTATCTAAGAACAGCATGACCCCCCGTCTGATATCAGCCCCACCTTTGCCTTTAATAAAGTCTCTCTTCTTTATCCCCCCTTCGGTCTCGTCTTTTTGCTGAAGTGCTCGCACACACTGAGGCCCACTGTAGCAAGGGGGCCTATTCATGAGGCTAAGAGACGGCGAAAAGGGAAAACACAAAGAGCTCCCCACACAGTGAAGAGGGCTGTGAGCTCAGCGCTGACCCCTGAAGGATGTGTGTGGGCTGCACCCAGACACGGTGGCCCTGCCGACCGGGGGCCCAGGCTCCTCCCCATCCTCTTGGACTTGACCTTTCGCTAAACTCGCGCGACTCCCAAAACAACCTCAAAACAAGACACGCAACTGTCAATAGCGGCAGGGGGGAGAGTAACGACTGGATGACACAAAGTCTGAATGGTTATCGAGCGTTGCCAGCGGAAAAAAACCTCTGAAGAGTCTCTCCCATGTTAAATGCTGGCAGCCTGAAGCACAATGGAATGAAATAGCGAACAAACTTGCTGCCGAATTCAGTGTTAAGAGACAAGGCCTTGACTTGAACCCCCCGCTCTCAGCCATAAATTCAAAGAATAATTTCTTGAATATTTCTTCCTGGAAACTTGACAGGCTTTTTATATTGCTCCTCTTTTTCTGGTGGGAATCGTGACAGTTCTGGTCCACAGCCATTGTTTTAATAAGGAATTTTTTGAGAAATGTCTATTTTAACCACTGAAACCCTCTTTCTCTGTCTGTGCTTCCAGTGCTGGACCAGCTCCTGATGGAGCTCCACCGCTTCCTGCTCATCCTGGACAAGGAGACCCTGAGTGGGAATGCCACCGTCCAGAAGGGCTTGCTCTCGGAACTCCTCCAGTCCTACAGGGCCTCCAACGGTATGTAGGAAAACAAAGGATGTCTGTAAGGAGTACGTGTACAGTGGGGGGGACTTCTTTGCTTTTATATAGATTAGTAGGCTCACAAACACCACAGTTAGGAGAGCGTGCAGTGAAGTGGAAGTGAGAACGTCCTACACACCTACAAATGATCACATCATAGTCTTTCAATGGCCCTGGACTTTATTAAAAACATGTACATTTGGCAGTCCAGATCGATGAAGAAATGCAGCTCAGAAACTGCATGACCGATTTCTCAATTTGAAATCGATTCAGGAACTGAATGCGCCGGGTATTTTGGAGAAATTCTCTTTAAATTTTTTGACATGTGCTCCTGAAATAGACGAGGAGGAAGTGATCTGAGGAATTGGAAACTGCGCTGTGATGTTATGATACCTCAAAACTTAATGGTGGTATTAGGGTAAGCGTACTTTTTAAACAACTGGCTGGATATATTTAGAAGTGTGAAAGAGACTACAACAATAGATCAACCCAACACTTCTGAACACCTTCTATTTCAGCATGTTTAGGTACATCCCAGGCGGTGGAACTGTATTGAAAATACCCCAAAATGAGAAATAATGAGTGAACTGAAAAAAAAAGCCCCTTGAGCTTCCCCACAAGGTTGTCTGATTGTGTAAACCGCAGCGCTCAAAGACACTAGATTCCTTGTGTCTTTGGGTATTTCGCTGTAATACTATCTTTCATTCCTCAGAGTGATAAAATCTTGCCTGCTCTGTTACGACTTGATGTTTGCCCCCATTGGAAGTTCCTGGAGAGTCACTGCAGCTCTAGGAAAAGTAAAATAAGCAAACATTTTGTATTCGATCATTTATTTATCGGCACTCTCTCAGGCCGTGATGGCGCGTTGAATTGAAGGCGTGGTCCGTTATCACGTACATTGTCTTTTGAAGGTGCCGCATTTGCAAGAATCTGCCCAAAAGTAGCCCAAAACATTTCCCCAGTTCCTCGTTCCTGTTTCCTGATGTTGTGGTTTGTGATTACATGACAGTTTAATTGGCCGAGGTCTCGCCACAAATGATGACAACTTTACATTTAAGAGCTTTCGATGCGAAGCACCTTATGCAATAAGTGGTCGTGCGCTGCCTTTTCCCACAATTCAGTGAGCTTACGCTGTCGGCCGTTTGGCCCTGAGAGGAGCCATCAAGCAGCCCGCTCTGGTATTATTCTGCTCTCGCAAACTCTGCGTAACCACCATGTTATAATAATACTCTCGCAGGCTTCTATTAACAAATACATTTGGGACCATTTATCCCATTTTGGTGGCTGAAAACCGCACTGCGGCGGGCGAATTAAATATTTCTGCCTGCATTTTCTACTTCCCTTGCAAAATGATCAGATTTTGCGGTTATTAGTGCGACGCTTACAAGCCAGCCACATGATCAGAATCAAAGTGGCCCTTGCTTCATCTTGAGGTGATGCATGGCCCCTTCAATGCGGCCCGTCCAGCGGCCGAAGACGTGTTTGTTTTTCTTGCTCACTGGCTCTGACACTCAACATGGAAATGTGGCAACTGCCGGTGGGCTGATGTGATTTACGGTGCCTGGAAGTCGAGTTAGTTACTGTGTGAACCGGCGCTGCACAGGGGCCACGTCCAAGTTTAAGCCCCTAGGTGTGGGATTAATTGGGAATAATGGATGGCAGCTGCTGCTCCTTTGCACATCTCAGCTTTTATAAGCTGCAAACTTTTTAGATTTTGATCCAACTCATTTGTATTCGCTGACACTTTTTGATTGAAAAAGCCATTATGGGTCTTGCTGTTCCCTCCCTGTCTCCCTCTGCCTCACACACATTGACACACACACACACCCACACACACACACCAGCAGTCGCGCTTTTCCATGTTCAGGTCCCGGGCTCGTCTCTCCGTGCTTCCTCTCCTGGCTCCAAGCTGTATCATTTTTCCGAAGCTGCATTTAGCCTCCGGGGACGCTCACTTCCTTTGAGCAGCGGTTTATAAATAGCATTTCAAAACCCCGTTTCCCCGAAAAATCTGTTTTCACTGTACAGGCAAAACATCGTTTCACTCTGCTGTTGTTTGGTTTCACCTCACGATATCCATTTCAAAGGAGAGGAGCTTCTCCAGAGTATCAGCCCGACGCGAGAGTTCTGTTTGATTTCCTCTCGGGGTATCGTCTTAGTCAGCTGAAATATTTAATTCAGTGAAACAGCCCTTCTCCGGAACAAATTCCCATAACAGGTTACAGTAACCAGCTGGAAACTGCGATGCCAAAGCCGCAGGGTTTATTGTTCGAGCGAAGACATTCATTCTAACTGTTTATGTGGCAATGTTATGGTGATGTCCTATCCAGCTAGTAATTACTCCGCCATGTTAGGACCGGCATCAAACCGAACACAGTCCTTTTCTCACCGAGCTGACTTCAGCGGCGGGCGTATGACACAAAGTTTCATCATCTCCGCTTATTTCCTAAATGATACCATTGCTAACGCTGACCTGTAAATATTTACACTGGAGTGCAGAGAGAAGTCAAGTCCGGTCTCTGAAGATGGAGCTGATCAGGCAATTTAACTCCTAATTTGTGCTCTTATTGTTGTCACAGGAAACCACTTTCACAGCAATTATCATGATGTTTTCTGATTTTCACTTTTCATTTGAAAGCGCGCTTTCTGACACTGAGAACTTTTTCATGCCCATATCGGATAAAAAGAAACTTATGGGCCACTCCTCATTCTTCTCCTGTGATTGTAAATTGCATGCAGATAGTGGGAGTGGGAGTCAAATTCAAAACTAAACCATACTTTTGATTGTAACGTAAACTCTTTGGAAGTCTAGACAGGTCTCAGGAACAATGTTCAAACCTTCAAAGATACGAGTGGCACAGTGCTCTATCTGTGCGGGCTAGGAGCGCTCTGACTAATGTCCGATGAATGCCGGCCACGGTGAAAGTGGGTGTCAATAATGGGCCCATCTGTCGGCACAATGGGCCACTTGTTTGTGTCAAGTTCCCCTTTAATCCTGGACTTTTGACAAATATGCCGAAAGTTTTTTTGGCACTAAGGTGGAGTCAGATTCTTACATCGGTGTTACAAATACATACAATCTGAAGCAATATATCCGTGCTCTGCTAGTGATCGTACACAGTGTAGTTGCATTGTGTACGATACATTGAGAGGTCCTTCTCAAAGCTGTTGACCATAGTGAGCGTTTTGGGCTGCGACAGTTACATGAGCTCTATGATTTAATAGATAATAAGTATAAAAGCGCTTAATCCGTGGAGAAAAGCAAGCGCTAAGTTTTCAGAAACTGTCTTCGGTAAGGTTGTGATGTCAGGAACCTTCAGTCCCCGCCCCCAGATTGGCCAATGTCGCATAAAACACCTGCAGAGCCGATGCAGAGACAAGTTGATCGGTGCCTGCTCAGGCCTGTGAGAGCCGACCAATCAGAGCATTGGACTGCAGCAGAATATCTTTTCCTTAAATGTTATGCTACAGATGGAAATCTGTGGTGCCTATTTGTCGAGTGGTATTTAAATTCAGTTTCTTCAGTTTAACACGGTGTCCGTGGTAACAACCCACAAAGTAAAACTTTCTGTGCTGAAGCATGCTCGTTCCTCCTGTTAACCACCTTTTGGTTTCTCTGCTGTCACAGGTGCAGATGAGGAGTACATCTACATGAACAAGGTCCTTGTTAGTGGGAAGGACAAAGACGCCAAAGGTGTGAGTTTCGAAAGGTTCCACTCAGAAGTGTGATACTGACAGTTGGTGATTATTTCGTTTCTAACCAGTAAATAGAATTAAATCTATCTATCTATAATCTATTCTTCCTGTTGAAAACAGGGGACAATGATGCAGAAAAGCATTTTTAGTCATGCTAGATCTCAAGACGGTAACACTCAGCCCGCTTTGGTACAGACTGAAATACAACAACAGATGTATTGCCATGAAATTTTATACACACTTTCATGTCTCCCAGAGGGCATGAATGCATGACTTTGGGGTGCTCTGACTTTTTCTTGATCGCTTTCATGAAGTTCACAGTTTTGTTTCTGTCTCAGCATCTACTGGATGGATTGTCATTATATCAAGTTTAATATATACACTTTTGTGATCCCTTAATTTCATCGTGCGCCATCATCAGGTCACATTTTTAATCTGATGATGACCGAATACCTGCAAAAAGAAAACCATTTCCATTTGCCTCAGCTGTACTTTGTGGTTGATGCTAATTAGTAAGCATGCTGACACGATATATTGAAGATGGAGAACATGGTTGAAACATTATATACCTGCAAAATGATCATCAAGTGCAAACTTTAAATGTGAGCAAGCTATGTAGCATTTAGCTTAAAAGCGCTGCGGTGCCTAAGTAGGGGACACTGGGGGGCAATTATAACAATGTTACCTACAAAAAATTGTATCCAAATAGTTCAAGAGGATTTTGACTGATGACATTAAAACCAAAAGTTGTTACAATAGACCCCAGTCTCCCCTTTTAGCCTCACAGAGCCCCTAACATGGATGCAGACTATAAGTCTAGTTAGAAGAGACTCATCCAATTAGTTAGCATGTCTGAGTCAATCATTATAGCCCAGCAACAAGTCGTTTTACATTCCTTTCAATTATGCGATAGTCTACTTGAAATAAGTATCGTAGTACACGTTTAATCCGACACTTTTTATGTTTGAAAAGGCTCCTACTTGTAGTGGGAGGTTGTCCAAGTGGGTCAAACATAAGTGCACACTTGTTGTGTTGTTGCACCTCATGTTCAATTTGACATGATTCAAGTCAACAGCAGACAAAAGACAGAATGAGCTGCCACAAGCACCCATCCCCCCCACCACAGCTCCCCACCTCTCTCACCCCCATTTCCTGTCTGTTTCTTCGTAGCTGCTCACCATCTGAGACTGACCTGTTTTGTTTGGACGGAGTTGAAGAATGTGGTTTCAGCAAGCACTAGACTTAACACACATATTTTCAGCAGCGACGCTAGCAAAGCCGCAGGTTTTCTTTTGCAGAGACTGATGGAAATAAGGGGCTGAGATGCGAGAGTGGAGGTCCCTCAACCATTGATCGTGTGCATAACCTGAACGTTTTGTTACAGTGACAGACATGTTAGACCAAAGTCATGAGATCCACTTGTCTTTTCGCTATCTAAAGGATGTTGTGGAGCCGAGTTCATGCTCGAGACAGAGAGAGATAAACTAATGGATACGTGACTGTGTCCAAGCTCTGCACTCTTATTCCGATCCACAAACCAGCGTTCAAGTAGAAACTAGGTGAAAGGGTTGAGGATAGAGGAAGTAGCAAACAATGGCCAATGAGTAGTTTTAGCAGTAATAATCATAATCATTATCAATCAATCAATCAATCAATAATCATTCCAACCTCAAGAGGTTGAGGGTGCCAAGATAAGAAAACAAGAGAAAACATAAAACTCTACTTTTGCTACATACTGGATGATTTTACCTCTTCACAAGTGGACCAACATTGTCTACACCCTTATTTGCTCTCCTGCAAACACAATATCACTCTCACATCTCCCACTAAGCTAAATATAAAGCTAAGGCCGCTGTAGAGTGTTAGCTTAGCTTAGCTTAGCGGAAATACCGTCGGCAGTGGAAAACAACTAGTCTGACTTTGTCCAAAGGTGACAAAACCTGCTTACGAGCACCTCTCAATGATTAACAGGTCATGCCAACAAGGTCTGAAAAACAAATTAGCTCAAGGCTTAAGCCATGGACAAGTGATAAACTGTTTGTTTGTACACTAGCTAATGCACGGAATGCTGAATGCTAACTCTAACTTAAATTTTTGACAGGAAAAGAGAAGATAGCGCCTTTTCAGATCCAAAAGAGGTTGTTTACCTGGCTGGAAACATTTCTAACTTCTCTTTGCTTCCTGGTTTAATGGTCCAGTATCGTCTCCCACCCCTGAGTCCATGTTTGACCCCTAAACTTAACACCCAGGACTTTCAAAATCACTTGTCTTGCTTCGAGGAACGTTTTACAAATATAAAACCTCCATGGATCAAAAATCAAAGAACAGATTTTCAGATGTCTCTTTTGTTATGATGCTCAACGGGGAAAATGCTTCATGGGCCACAGGGGAACTACTGCTGTCATACCGCGAGCGGCCGCTGGGTGAAATGAGAAGCAAGGCTGTGCACGCCCACCCTATCTGTATAAGTCTAAACAATTAATTTAAGATCAACATTCACAGAATTTGCATTTGCAAGTAATAGTTGGGCTCTTTCAATGTGGGGATGTATGAGGTACTTATCCCGAGTCAGTGTGTTACCCGCAGTAGATGACCTGTCAGCTCTCCCCCTGTGTGGAGAAGCAGCGTGTAGCACCGAGAGGGAAGCAGAGCATTGTCATCTACTGCGGGTAACACACTGACTAGGGATCAGTACCTCATCCCACCCTGCACTGAAAGACCCGAGCTATGGCCATCATTAATGAGAGGGCAAATTCGCCGATCCTGTAAATGCAAAGTCTTCTTTAATTATCTTGATCTTGTGTGTGTTTTGTGTAATGGGGTTGTTGCTACCATACAAATGCCTCCCCTGTATTTGGGTTATGTGGTCACCGTAATCTTAACAATGAAGGGTCTGTGCTCACGGCGAGGGTTGGGGATCCCAGGAAGTGGTGATATGTATAGGAGACATCTGGACATCTGGAAATAGTTTTGAATAAAAAAAAAGAAAAAGAAAATTACTTGAACCGGTTTCTTTCGTTTATCCCTTAAATCCTGTTCAGTCATTTCACAACAGTCAGTATAAATGTGCAAGTTAAGATCTCTGTCATTCACTGACCTCCCACTCCACCCCGTGTTTTCATGACCTAGATGACAGAGCAGACGCCCTGGTCAATGGAAAAGCAGGAAAATACGTCTCCGTCCCACAGAAGAGCCTTCCCGACCTGCCGCCCCCCAGAGCAGTAAGTGATTACCAGCTCGATTTCATTAGAGTGGATTATCATGTGAAATGATTTGGCTTAGCGCACACTGCTTATTGAGCCTCTGCCACTGTGACGGGAATGGTAATAGCATAATTGACCCCAGTGGGGCTGCTGAACTCGATAAAGTACATGGGAAAGTTCAGTGGAAAGTATGATATTCAACAGTAAAAAGAAGGAGCCCAAGGACAAATTCAACTTAAAGGTGCAGTATGTAGTGTTAGGGAAGACATTTTTATCCAAAGATTAAATGGACTTATTATTTATGCCTAAATAGCATAATAAAGAAATGGTGTGACTGAATAGATAAACTGACCTTAAGGACAACAGAATGTCATACTGTTTTGATTTGTTTAGATTCGGCGGACCCCGCCATCTTTCTATCTTCAAAACGTACTTTTCCTCTGATAGCAGCTCGTTCATTCAGTTATGAGTGTGTATCATTGCCTAATTAATATTGTAAATATTACAATTCTGAGTTTCTCTAAAACTACACTGTTAAAATGACAGTAAGTAGTATAAATAAAGATAAACGTAAAGTATGGATTGATATCACATGTTGCCAAGGAAATTGGTTTTTAATATACTAAAAGAAATGCAGTCTGCGGTCATACAAGCCAAAAGCATTTCCCACAAACCTCAGAGTCACAACCCTGAGGCTACGTGAAACATATTCTCCCACAGAAACAGGTATTTAATCACTCATGGGGCAAGAAACCTGTGGAAGTGAGTATCCGAGAGTGTGTGAGAGAGCTGTGGTGTGTTTTATGTCGACTGGGAGGCCGGTGGACTCCTGAATTGGCCCAGTGTGACTTCAGGAAAAATGTCGAACGAGGGGTTTAGAACATCCCGTCAGTGCCTTTGAACTTTGGACACACACACACACACGCACAGTGGCCTCCCTCTAACATAAACTACAGTAGCAGCTGTTGCTAATCAGAACAAATGCTTAGTGTCAGCACGTGTGCAAGCGTGAGTGCATGTGAAAAGTGAAGGCACTGAAACGAGGAACACTTGTGTCACCATGCAATCGCCAGAGTATTTTAGTCTTAGACACTTCCCCTCAAAAACGTGGCATTGTTTTTCAGGTTTGCAGTCACTTCACGGGTGCGGTACGGCTTCCGCAAATCCCTCGGATGTGTCTGGCAAAGACATTTCGTCTTCCTTCCCTTCGGCACCCAGCTGCGGTGTGACTGGTCCCGTCTTGGGCAGCCTGAGCAAACACGTCCACAGTGAACCGCTCTTTGGGAACCCCTTCATCTGCCTGCGGGGCTTCCATACGTTCCCGGCGATGGCGTATTCAAGCGTCAGCATGTGTTTAACTGTGAACGCGGAGTCCCCTCGAATCATCGCGGTGAACAGCGCCCCCTTGCTGTTGATGTAGTGTCCGGGCATGGCTGTCCACTGGCCCGTCGTGATGTTGTAGCAGTCCATCAGGCAGCGCAGGAAGTCGTCACAAGGCCCGTTGCGCATCACGTACAGATTGTCCCTGTGAGCCGCCATGCAGTGGCCGTAGCTTTGAGGTTTGATCATCGTCGTTTCAAGTTTCCACACGTCTTTCACTGGTATGTACTCATAGATATCTGTGGTGTCCGGTGGTTTCCAGAAGCAAACAAACACCCGCCGTCTTGCCACAGCGCAAGCGGCGGATGCCACAGGCCTCGGCGCGTGTTGTATAAAAGTCCACTCTTGCTTCTCAACATCGTAAGTCTCTCCCGTGGAAATGGTCCGCTTTTGGAATTCTCCGCCAATGGCATAGAGTCGTCCATCATGCCCCAGCAGAGTGAAGTCAAATCTTGGTTGCTGGGGACCTGGAAGAGCAGTCCAAACCCCTGACTCGGGATTGTAGCAGAAGCTGGCGTCCACTGTGTCCTTGCCATAACCGTAAACTCCCCCAACAATGTACAGTCGATTGTCAAGCACCGCCACTCCGGCCATGGAGGTGCTACACAGAGTCGGGAGGTTCGTCAGATGCTTCCACTCTCCCTCTTTTTCGTCAAGGTAGCAAACAACCCTGAAGGAGTCGTGCAGCAGCTCCATCGAAGGCGAGTGTGTGCCTATAGCAATATAGGAAGTAGGAGACAATGATTGAGAGTATTCAATGAGTTCCTCAGGAATTGTGCTCTCCGCTGCTTCCTTCAGATCGTCAAAGGCGTCACAGAGGAAAAGAGCCGCCTTGTGAAAGAGCGCTTGCACCCCGAAGATGGAGGCAGCGTGGTAAAGCAGGAGGCAGTTGTCCGAGTCGATGATGTCGCAAAGGTGCCGCACCAAACACGGAACCTGCAGGAAGGCGGCGCACTCAACGGCCTCGACGAGCTCATCGGGTTCGGTGATAGTGGGCATCTCGCCCCTGCAGATGGCGAGGGCGATGAGGAAGCCCCTCGCGCGCACCCCTCCCTTCAGGTGCAGCTCGTCCCGGTGACTTTCCACCATCCCAGAGTGGAAGAGTGCGCGGAAGTAGTTGCTGGAACTCGCCAGCAAGGCCCGCTCCACGGTGAACCAGCTCTGCTCCACCCTCACCCTCACCCAGCCCGCCTGTTGCTCCCGACCGAGGGCTGCATTCTCGGCATGAATATCCCGGCCGACTCCCAGGCCCTCGGGCGCTTCCATGATCTCTTAAACCCCAGGTCTTTCCTCTTCCTTAAACAGGCTCTCAAGTGACAAGGCAGTGTGCGCCCCGGGGGTAGATGAGGCATTTTTTCCCCAGAAGTGGCCGGTAAATAAAGGTTTGCGAGGGTTCCATTGCGTCCCGTCTGCATGGTCTGAAAATAGAGCGGTGCTATAGATAGCAGCTGCGCCACTCGCAAGCGTCAGGCAGGGAAAGGAAAACTGTTGACATGCACAGTAAGCGGTAATGTGGCTGCAGGCAAGTGGTGATTATCACAACCACAGTATAACCGGTTTGCTTAAGTGTTTGCTGAATTATTCATGATTGTCTTCCAGCTTTTGCCCCTTTAGATCCAGTTTGGTTTAACATGAGTATTTCAGTCTTAAACACGTGTATTATACTTTCTTTTGTAATTATATACTTTAAATTGGTTTCTTACTTGTAAGCATTTCTACATACAATGGGGGAAAACTAAAAATCTGCAACCCAAGAGATGAAAGGTTAAAGTGTTCCCAAGAAGACAAGATCATGGAAAAATGAATATGTGCTCGATCATGTGAGCTCTTTCTGCTTCCCAACATGCAACGCAGCTGTTTCAAATACAATTAGAAGACTTTGTTCATCCTACGTAGGTGTTTCTGACCAAAAAGAAAGTATGTTACAAGTGTCAGAGAGATAGCAAAAAAGCCCCGAGAGTTCTCCCCAATCTGGCTTTCCGAAGCTGAGCCACGCTGATTATTTTTATCGCTACCTTCTCCTCTGCACTGAGCTCCCAACAGGCTCTCAGATACACTGTGTGTGTGTGTGTGTGTGTGTGTGTGTGTGTTTCAGTGTGCCAGATTCTTGGCATGGGAACCAGGGATTTTCCATGTTCCTCTGACTCGTTCGTTTTTTGGGCTCTTTTTCCCACTCTTTACTCAAAGCCCCCTCCACCACACCCCTGTTCCTCCTCCTCCGCCACCCCTGTTCCTTGTTATTTATGCTCTGACTCCTCAATCCATTCCTTCTGCCCGATGTTTCTGTGGTGAGGATGTGTGTGTGTGTGGGAAGTGAAAGGAACTGACTGGAGTCTTCGGGTAGAAAAAGAAATTACACCTGGCATGTCCCCTCTCCTTCTCTGTTTCATATCAGTCCAGCTGTTCTGTGGAATGGCTCAATGTGCTCCTCCTTAGACAGATTTCATTTTTTTTTTTTTTTTTTTTTAAACAGAAAGAAAGAGAAAGAAGATGGAGATAAGGGTGGGTGGGCGGTCCGGGGGGCTGCTGCTGCTGCTCTGGAATGCCTGGCTCTTTGTTTTAATTAATAACAGATGCCTGGACTGTTGTTTTTCTTTCACTGTGGAGCAGTTTACACTGTGTGTGCGTGTGTGTGTGCGCGCACTACACTTTATGGCCTTTTTTTTTCTCAGAAGGATCACTTTGCCTTACGACGTCCCCGTCAGCCCCTTGAGCTGTTGTAGCTGTGTCTCTTACTTCCGGGGTCACACACTCGCAGAAGAATCTCTATAGTGCTCGTTCAAATAGATTTAAGCCAGTTTGTGGTCAAATCCAAAACCACAAAATGACATAATGTGCTGTGTTGCAACTTCTTAATGTTATTGTTTATCAAATAAATACTTCTGTAATTATTATTAATCCCTATAGGTTGTTTTGTTTTTGAATCGTTTATCATTCCAATTAACTAGTTTGCCATCATCAAAGAGCTCTACTATTAATCTACAAGTATTCGGCCGATGTCAATGTCGGTGACATATATTTCATTGGCTTCCTTGATCCAAAGGGCTTGTTTGTTTCCACTGTTGTGAAACTGGCTGGATTCCACTCCGCTCCTCCGTGATTCATGGCATCGTCCATCTTGTTCTGTATCAAGACATAAGACTGCGCCTTTGTCTGAAAAAAGCCAATGAAGTTTAATTCTGTCCCCTGAACTTATTTAAAGTATTTATGGGGCTCCTTTGTTTTGTCGTGCTGAAACGGTCTGTCTATATCCAACCCCAACATCCAAAGGTGGTAGGTAGTTTAGCTGAAATGCTTGGATAAATAAGCCAGATTGACGTGGCGGCCATTTACTCTTAACGTCGGGGGGGGGGGGGCA
>CAEMYA010000238.1:4214560-4231990 GCA_903131615.1 Diplodus sargus | reverse complement strand
AGTTCGAATGCTGGGATAGTGTGATATCGCTGTAGGAGTCATGTGAACGCAGGGAATCTGACAAGTGTTATCTTTTCACCACTTTCGCGATTGATCAGCAACTGAAACTTGAGGGACCTTTTTCAAGCTAACCGAACTGGTAACCCATTGACTAAGATGTCTGTTGGGTTAATGTACGCCTTTCCTATCACAGTTTACACAAGAGAAAAATCAAGACACATGACATAACCACGATGTCTTATTTGACATAATACATATTATTTATTGTGCAGTCAGTTTTTTAGACAATTAGACAAATGTCAACACAAGCGTTAAATGTTCCCTTGAATGTTATTTAAAAAAAAAGTGTCAAGCTCGCACTTTGGCCTCATACTTTGTCTGATTTGAAGAAAAAAAAGCATAAAAATATATGTTAAGTCCAGGTAGTACTTTAAAGGCACAGCGTGTAATATCTGCCACTCAGTCACAGCAAAGCAAAAGACGTGAGTGGCGGATGAGTTCATGGGTCCACGGGAGTTGTTGTTGCACTCTCAGCAATGCTGATGAAAATCTATTGGACGTATGCTCACGGATGAGGTAATGTTTTAAAGTTTCACTCACGTTATGTCTGGTCACTTCCCTCCTCACTTACTGACTCTCTCCTGGAAGATGTAGCAACAGGCGTCCGAATGAAACGCAAAACAACTTAAGCACTGAAAGCGTTGAGATAATGTGCGTTCCTGACTCAACAACATATGGGATGCAGTTGTTTTTATACATTTAAATGCAAGAAATGCTACATATTATATCTTTAAGTGCTGTAAAGGAAAACACGAGACAAATAAGTGTAGCCTCTCAGTTTACACTTCGTCGCTTAACTTGTTTTTTAAAAAGGATTTTCATGTATGCATCATTTTGAAGAGACACAATTGGAACTCTGAAACCCCCCGTCATGTGTATTTGCTGACACTTTAGGATGCTGACACGCATTATGAAAAAATCCTCAACAGCTCCGTAATGTGAAACTGATGTAAGGCTCCTTAAAACTGCGGTGATAACATCTCTGTCTGTCCCACGCACTTCTCCTCCGCGGGTCTAATCACACAAACAAGTCACGGTCGCTGCGAGTGTGTGCCGCTGCCTCGAACATGACGCCAGTTATTCTGACCGATCTCGGCATCTGCTGCGTGTTACTGGAAGTGTGTTAGTCCGCTGATGCGATGTGGTGGGAAGAAGGGCTCATGAGCAGGGGATTCCCTGTTTTCTTGGGATCCGACTCTTCGACAGCCCACATCAGAAATGATCAGTTGTATACAAACAGACAAACGTGATTTGTTTTTTTCAGCGCTTTTGTTGTTCCCTAAGACTTCACTGAAGCACGACTATCTGAGGACCCACCACAGGCTGGTAACCGCCGCATTTTACTGCCTCTTTTCTCTTTAATTTTGCTCACTGCTGCGCACCAAACATGATTAAACTCCAGAAGTGGAGTGTCCTTGCATGGAGGGAATAGCTTTCCCTTCATCAAACCCCGCAGAGAAGCTAAGCAGTTCTGATCAGCTGCTCCCCGCCCTCAATTAACCAAACTCTGATCTCGACACGATGTTCGGCTTCGCGAGCGCGCTCACTTTTTTTTTTTTTCGCAGAGCCATCCTCCCCTCAGGCTCTGCTCGCGATGATGCATGCGGCTTCTTTTTTTTGCTCAGGGGCTATACTTCATATTTCTGTGATCTTGCAGGGAATGTGACGGCCTTGGGGGAATCTCAGGGTAAAACGAAGGAAAGCAGACGGCGTGTCCGGATCAGCAGTGGGAGGAAACGTCAGATATGGTTAAGAAATCGCTTTATGTCCCCCCCCCCAACTTGTAGGGTTTCATAGAGTTCACTTGAGAAAAAACTTTTAAAAATATAGTCAGCAACATCAGACTGTTTCGATATGAATGTACGAGCAGTGTTGTAGCATGTGTGTTTTCAGTCGATGATATCACCCGTCTTTGAAGCTTCATTTTTCTCTCTTTACACCGAAAAGAATGCGGAGATCGCTGTCTCCTTCTGGTACGTAGTAGGTGAAAAACGTGCATATCTGCCATCTCCTGCCCGCCACCATAGATGTGAGATAGCTCGAGGCTTGTGGTCGCAGGTCGAGAGCGTAAAGAATGTATTTCCATCACGAAAAAAAGCCCTCCCGGTCGGCACGGGCGGCGAGCTTTAAAGCGTCAGAAATATCAACATCCGACGATGCAACCTGCACAGAGAGGTAGGTGGACGTGGGTGTGATGAATAGACTTTTTAACATGCTGCAGTTGGTCACAGAAAAGTCAGCCAATTTCCTCGATTCCAGGGAAGTGTGTTTGTCTGACGAGGTGTGACTGCGTCCCTGAGACGTCTTACCACCGGATCTCACAACAGTTTTCTCCAGAATTTCTTCAGAATCTTCAGCAAAATGACCACATGTGTGAATCAGGAAACCTTGTAGCCATTTCTTAGAAGGTTGAAAAACAAACCCTGGAGGTATCTTTCAGTTTTTAGTGGTCTTCTTGGTGAGGTTTAAGGCTTCATAATTATAAGTTAAAATGAAAAATGTGTCCATTGCCAGTTTATGGGGGAAAAAAATACATATAGTAGCGGAGAATAGCTTCAGCTGTACTCTAAACACTCATCTCAACACTCGTTACAGTTGATCATGTTGCTCATTAACCGACTTTAGCTTAGTGCAAAAGTGATAGAGGCTGTTCTGAAAGAATGAGTCTCATTCAAGCAGCTGTGCGGCAGAAAGTCGGGTAGTTTCCAGCAGCATTGGGAAAGGGGTGGACGGACGGTCGGTACCACACAGGAGATGAGAAGAAAGACAGAAGTGAAGACAGGCTGCTGATTGATTTCAGGAAAGCCACAGGGCCCACACACACGCAAACACACAAAAGAAATACATGCTCTCCATCTCTTTTCCACACTCACACACACACACACACACGCTTCCCCTGAAGGCAGGCGTGTAACCCTCTGGTGCACCAGGTCAGACGAGGGATTGGTTACATGAGGAATTCACGACTTAGTCCTGACGACACAGCTGGATTAGACTCATGTCAGACCTGGGAGGGGGGTTTTACATCTTGATACCGTGTGTGTGTGTGCCAGTGTGGGTTGATAAATTCCCTAACCCCTCTCTCTCTTTTTCCCCGTTTTGTCAGGGCGTGGTCGGTCGGGAGCCGTTCCCCTTACCTGCAGCTCCCGCTCACGCCTGCATAGATCCCTTGGAGAGTTACTACGAGGAGGCTCAGCCCTACGGGGAAGCCTTCAATGGTAAGAACTGGCAGCTCAGACGCAAACTCGGCTTACATAAATCTGATATATGACCACACATGTTAGCTTTATATAGAGAATATATAGTGGATCAGATTTTACCCTTTTTTTTGACCCACGTTGTTGATGCTTGTTATGATTCTGCACATTTCAAGCTCACTTTCAATTCTGTTTTTGCAGTTTTAAAAGTCGAGTTTCAGACAAGTAAATGTTAGAATTAGTCATTACCAAGAGCTTTAAAAAAAAGGTTTAAATAAGCTGCTGAAAATGTCTGGCTCGTGTTCGTTTCCTGGAATTTGTCATCAAATCGCCCTGGCTCAAGACTGTTCACAGCAAAAAGCCCAGCTGATGGATTGTTCGATTAAATACTTGATACTCTCCTCGCTGTAAAAGGAGGATATCTGCAGTGGCGCTGTGAAAGAGGAAGTGTTCCTCATGTTCGACGAACGTCGTTTGAGGCTTTGTCGTCACGGAGAAGCTGGCGGTTCGCCAGGTAAACCGTGGAATCCTATTTCCTTCAGAGGGGGAAGAAGTACTGAAATCAGGCATTAAACTTTTACCCACTTAAACGTATAACTATGAACTTTTATCTGGTTATGACAGTTTCTCAATACTGCTACCCAGAAGAAAACAAAAATAAAAAAATATACCAACATAAGTACCATATGTTAAAGTTCTTATTGCACAGAATGGCCAATTTCAGAATATTATATTATTGGATATTAATTACTGATGCATTCACATGTTTATCACTTTATGTTGAACTACTGCTACAACTACTAAAGTTGTTCAGCTACCACTATCTGTTGGGTAGTGAATTTCCACTCAAGAAAGTGTTATTTTATTATAATACTGCATCATAATTAATTTGATGATAATATTTTACATTGTTAATCTAAATCTGTCTGTAGCTCTGAAGCTGTGCAATATTTCCCTCTGAATTGAACTGTACCTCAAACTCGTTCTTACAAACAACACTTAAGTTCATGTAAATGTCTTTCCACTGCTGCTGATCTTGTGGTATTTCACACATATATGTTGACAATAAGTTCCAACCAAAACCAAAGATCGGTGTGGGTGACAAACATTTCAGCACAGTCAACAGCTCTGCTGCGTCTGTTGTTCAGAAAAACCCAAACCTTTAAGCTGTTAACCGTAACAGAAACAGGCTGAGACTCTCCGCCTTCTCTGGTTTTCTGAGAAGGCGGTTTCTTGCAGAGCGAGACATGCGGCATGGGTCGGGCTGGGGTAAATAAGTTTGAATAGATATATGTATATATATATCGCTATAGCACAACCGCTGAGAATACTGTCAGTGTGTGTGACATGTGTCAGTGGACGCTTGTTATTGTTTTCACAGCCTCAACTGATAATCTCTGACGTAAGCATTAAACATACTTTTGGTCATTTGCAAGTAATCACACATTATGATGAGGTTGATCAGGCCCAGTTCCTGCATCCTCGTAGTTCTGCGCAAAAGCCTGAAGACTTGTCAAGGATTTTGGAAAAGTGGCCTTATTGAACGACTTCATTTGGTGTCCTGTTGCCCAGAATGTTACGTGGGTGGGTTGATGCTGGAATAAAAACATTTAGAAAATAAGCAATGACCCTTTGTTGTTGTCATATGCTGCAATTCATAAAGATTTTTTGCATTTATCTTTTCTGTAAATATAGAAAATAGATATTTTTCCTCCTGATTTTCTTGCAATCTTCCAAACTTCTTCTTCTTCTTCTTCTTCTTCTTCTTCTTCTTCTTCTTCTCCTTCTTCTTCATCTTCCTCCACGTTTTGGCCTCCTCTCAGGGCCCTGGATGCGAGTGCACAGCTCTGACAGTGTGGTATATGCTGTTATCAACAGGGGTAGCTACCTCTCTATCACTGGTTGTGTGTTTTTACGTGCACGGCATGTTTCGGTCCTGCAGTTGTTTGAGGCATTAGCCAGAATGTGCACGGCCCCCGACCGGCATGTCCTCAGCCCCCGTTGTCCGGCATGACCATCGCCTTGCATGCAGACAGCCAAACTAAATTTCGAGTCCCATCTTATCCACTTCCTGTTTTCCTTTGCATCATATCTTGGTTTCTTTCGTCTGTTACCATCACCATCAGTCCTTTAACAACTTATTTGCAGCCTTGACTGTTGCAAGAAGATTCCCTCCCACTCAAGAAGGTCATCACCATCAAGAAAATCATTGATCATCGGCCCCTCAAACTCATTTAACGTGTATCGCTGCTACTCATGCCATTTAACCCCCCCTCCCCTTGTGACCTTTGTGTGTTTCAGTTTCTTCAGTGACAGCATCGAGTTTCTGGTTTTTTGTTTTTCTCAGATGATGGGGAGGCGGTCAGCAGCTCATACGAGTCCTACGATGAGGAGGAGCCAGTGACCAGGGGCAAGTCGCCGTCGGCACAGCACCAGTGGCCGTCAGCCGAGGCGTCCATCGAGCTGATGAAGGACGCCCGCATCTGCGCCTTCCTGTGGAGGAAGAAGTGGCTGGGCCAGTGGGCCAAGCAGCTGTGCGTCATCAAAGAACATCGCCTGCTGGTGGGTACAAGACCGTGTGAAAATCTCAGTTAAAGTTTGGTACGCAACAATCACGGTCACAAGCACAGATGGTTTTACGAAGGGAGGGATTTGTTTGTATTGTGTTTGTAATTATAGCTGGTTTTTATGTAACTCAACATGGAAAAATGTTAAAACAAACAAATCCTCAAAATACATATCAAAGTCCACGTCCAGCTGGCACAAGCTGTCCTTGTTTTGCCACTTATTTTTAGCAGTGGAAAAATAAAAATCCATTAAATCAACCTGTAAATACATGTAGTAGTAGGACGGTCTATTATGGTATTCTACTCATGTGGGCTGAGAAAGAAAGTTGCCCGTGTCATGGCAAAATGCACAATCCTATGACTGCTGCTGGGAAACTTAAGAGACTATTTAAACATTTAAGGAACTCTCATAGATTTGCAGTAATGCTAGTTTTAGCCTACATTTTATATTGACAGTGCAGAAAGTGACTACATGTATGTAACAGGAAGCTGTTATTATCATACTGTAGGCTAAGCTAGCAGCCCAGCACAGAATGGCAGACAATGTTAGCGTCTTGTTGGTGGGGACCAAAACGGGGTTAACAGAAGAAGAGTCAAATGCAACAATGAATGATCGCTAATGCTGCCTGAATCCGCTCGCTAAGATATTCGCCGTATTGCCTTTATCAGATGATGGGTTTACAGTTTGTTGCGCTGCCCCCAAGTGGTCAAAAATTCAGTTGATGAAAAGCAGAAGTACAGAGCTAGAGCGCTACGGCGATTAGCATTCAACGCAAACACGAGAAGCAGAGTTAAAAACGCTTGTCTAGCTCCCTCCGGTGTTAAAAAATACTCTTTTTTCAAGTTCACTAGCTATATTGATTAACCAAGTTTTTCTCTGTAGATAAACTATACCCTAACCCTAACCCTATAAAATACAAAAAATAACATTTTTGTTAGTTACTTCCTGCAAATCTTTTATTAGCAACAACATGAGCCGGGTATTATTAGCCTATGCCTCGGAGTAACAGGCAGCAAATGCGCTGGATGGATAAATATACTACAGCGCACCTCTAAAAGCAAAAATATTTGTATTACTTTTTTTTTTTTTTTTTTAAGACATAATCATTATGCTAGCTGGGCTAATGACCTCCTGATGCTAGCTCCATAAATAACGCATGTGTGTCACATTGTCTTGCTCTCAGAAATAATGCGAACAAGCCTTTTTACCATGATGTTCAACTGTTAACGGAATCAATCAATGTGTGATTTTCTTACATTAACATGTCAAATATCCGTCATGAAAAATTATTTTCTGGACTGACAACAGGACTTTCAAAAGTACCAGTACGACCTATTTTTAACTGTATTATAACTGTTTGCATATGACTCGCTGGGTTCACTTCCTCATCCTCAAAAGCCTTTCAATAATTGACCCGCTGGCGTAAGGTGCGGTCCTTGTAACCATATTAATCACGACTTGTGTTATATCAGGAAGTGTAAATATTTATACACTGTGTTACAAAAACGTGGAATAATCCACAAGACAACAAAACTGTCCCGGTACGCAACATGACAGATGGACCAGCATGAATTTGTGAATAAATACAAGAGACTGGAAACCTTTTTCTAACGCTGCATTGCTTTGTTTGTTACTGATATTCATTAAACAGCAAACAATTCACCGCAAAGACACCATACACGACCACAAACTGTTAGTTTAACATTATCTCTGTCTCCCTCAGTGCTATAAGAGCTCCAAGGAGCAGACGCCTCTGCTGGATGTGAGTCTGCTGGGCTGCAGCGTGGTCTACAAGGAGAAGCAGCTGAAGAGGAAAGAGCACAAACTGAAGATCATACCTGTGGGAGGAGAGGCCATCGTGCTGGCTCTGCAGAGCAAGGAGCAGACGGAGCAGTGGCTGAAGGTAGGCCAGTCCAATAAGTGACGCGTGGAGGGAGGTTTATTACTCAACTTTGCAGAAGTTTCAGAAGAATTGTGCAACGAATCAACCTGCTCTCCGTTCATCAGGTGATTCAGGAGATCAGTCCCAAACCAGCTGAAAACTGTGACTCCCAGCACTCCGTGTCCGACTCGCCGAGGCTCATTTGTACAAAGGTGGACTTACTTTGATCGTTCATGCTTGAGAGTACCTGTCAGCTTTGCAGTTGGTCCTAGGAGTTTGTCAGTGCGTGCGCGAAATGACTCAAATGCTGATGTTACCTTCCAGGGAGAGCTGAGCGAGAGACACTCGGTGGCGTCAGAGAGCGGCAGTAGCACCGACAGCCACGCTGAGACTCCCGAAAACAAAGATGGTGAGTCATTACTCCAGTCCAAAGACATGGGTAAAGGCACATGCTGCTGCTGCGAGCGTCGTTCAAGCATTCTCCTCTTTCTTCTCTTCGCAGTGAAGAAAAAATACGGCGCAGGGTTGAAGTTCAGCAACCTCATGAACATCGGCAAGAAGAAGCCGTCCTTGTTAGAGAGCCCGGAGAAATGTGTGGACACCTCAGGTGAGCAGAGGTCTACTGTGTGTGTCATCTCAGGTGAACTTCTCAGCCTTGGACACAGTATATGTTCTGTTCTTTGGCTCCTGTCGGATGATGTTCCTGCAGGCAGAGATGTCTGCTGAAGGTCTCTATGTGTGGTTATTTCACTTCAGACTGAATGGTCTTTATTCAGTATTCATAATTGGACAATCCTCTTGCAAAAAACTCTAGGGTCTTCAGCAGTGTTAGGGGTAGTATGCTCCAAAACATAGTGATTTACACAGTAACAGAGCAATATAACATGTTTCTAATGGATTTTGGTAACATTATTAAAGTTACCTTGTCTAATAAAGCCTTTCCACCCGAATAAGTCGTTTATTGATGGGTCTTTTAAGAATTTATCCACACCACGCCACTTCCATCAGAATACCCAAAAAAATATATCCTCCAAAGAAGACCCCGTTAGCAAAATACCAAAATAAACACAGAGTCAGGCAAATAACAAAATGTTGCAAAGTAATATATTACTTTAAAATGAAAGTAATTTGTAAGATGTATAATTTCGGAAGCAACGTGCCCAACGCTTACCCTTAGCACGTTTTGACCTCGAGAAGTGTCTTGATAAAGTTTTTTTTCTTTCAACACACAGTCATCATAGATCATTTTATCCACCAACATTATACTACAACAAATTATTAGAAGTGTTTTAAACAATTACTGATAATAATCAATGGGTTTGTGAGATTAAAGGAACTTTTAGCCCCAGGAAGTACTTTCAAGGTTTGACCTGTTTTTCACACATTTCATTTTTGTGCGTGCCTACACAAACAACAACGGTCATGGGTCCATCTGCCATATTTTTTTCTTCTCTTACTCCACGCTGATGTGTCTTTTTTGACAAAATGATGGCTGAAATAAAATGCAGTGAGTACTCGACCAATTGCTGTAAGCCCCGCCCCCCAAAGTGCCCCCAAGCAGAGACTTTCTTGGGGGTAAAATAAAGTCTCTGGAATTTAATTTGAAACCAAATGAACCCTGCTCCTCAAAAGTTCCTCCAAAGTTCCCTAGTCCCTGGTGAAAGTTCCTGCAGTTGAAACACAGCTAAAGGTAGCTGCTGGTGAGGTCGACTGGCCTTGGAACTTGTTTTCTGCTTGCACAAGACAATACAGTATGAGATGCTCAGAGAAAACAGGTACCTCGCAGTTACGTAACCTTTTAACCTTTTCCCCTCTGCCAGGCTACCTCAACGTGTTGGTGAACAGCCAATGGCGGACCTGCTGGTGTCTAATCAAGAACGGGCAGCTGTGGTTTTACCAGGACAAGGGCAAGAACAAAGTGAGCCAGCCAGCTGTGACGCTGGAGGGCTGCAGCGTGTTGCCCGACCCCAGCCCCGAGCACCTGTACTCATTCAGGATCGACATGGACGGCACACAGCTGGCCACCTTAGAGGTAGACAACCGCTGTCTCTGCAGTTTTGAATGTAAGCTAGTAGTCGCTCCCATCGTGCTACGGCTGTAAAAGCTGGATACAATTACAGTCGTTTGGTAGTGCAAATATTTCCCCAGCTGCTGCTGAATGAATGGTTTGACACTGCGACCGAAGTGAAGGCTGTCAGCTGTGATCTGGTGGGTTACAAGCATGACAAAAGTGTTTGCCAGAGAAGTTGTGGGGACCATGATATCTGCTGTGGTTTGCCTCACATGAGAGCTTACTTCAGCACGACCAGAAATCTAACGCGTCTGGCAAGGCAAGAGCAGACATCAGCATCGCTCCGAGAAGAGAAATGGTATACAGCCACTTATAGGAACCGTGAACACTGACATGACCTCATGGAAATCACTTTCTGCTGACAGCAAACTCGGCATGTGTCAAATACGTGTGCACCGAAGGGTGGTCTGCAATGTTTGTGTTCGTGTGTGTGTGTGTGTGTGTGTGTGTGTGTGTGTGTGTGTGTGTGTGTGTGTGTGTGTGTGTGTGCGCGCAGGGTGTGGGTGCACTGGGATTTCAGGGACCGATGCTACGCCCTTTTTCATTAGCCTTTCAGTACCACCCTGCTACAGTGGATATTTGGTCATAGGCAATGGAATTCCATGTTTAGTCTTGAGGGCTCAGTCTGACACATTTATGGCTCTTTTTTTCTTTTTTTTTTCTCCTTGTTATGAGATTCTCTAATTTCACAAAGTAGGTCCACGGAAACAGACAACCTATTTGGATTCTGTGAAATATGTGTCAACCCGTCATGTGTAGGTAACAGTTCATACAGTTCTTCAAATTCTTATGTTACCATTTAAGTTTATATTGGATATATTATTGGTTATGATCTTAGTAGTTTTGAGGAGGGAGTTTTAAAAGAAGAGTAAAATATTCACTGATTTTAGATTGACACTTCTAAGTAGCCACCTCTCGAGGATTGAGCAATATTTCGGGGACCTTTTTCCCCTCATGCACGGCTCTTTTATATGGCAAAATATGAGATACCTTTTTCTGACTTTGTACTATTACCTTGCAAATATTGTTAATACTAACTTTCTGGCTTTGATTTGTTTTCAAAACTCCATAATGCACCTTTAAAGTGGAAAGAGACAACTTTTAAGCTCTCTCCCCCTTGACTTTCCAAGTGATAGCTTATTATTATCGGCAGATTGCATAGCGAGCTCTTCCTTCCCTGATGATGATGTTTTTGTTTCCTGGCTGCCAGCCTTTTGCATCAAGGCTAGCGTTAGCAGCCTAGCCACTGTCCAAAGCAAGAATCAACTGTAAGAAACCAGATTTGACCTCGGCCTCAGAGCTTTGTTGAAGGCAGAGTGAAAACAGTTGGCTTTATATTAATAAGGCAGGTTTTGTTGTTTACCGATCTAATGGAAAAAATGCCAACTGGACTTTGGTTTGGAACCATTTAGAGCGCTCGTTCACTTTGGTGTCACTTCAGTTTCTATCCCTCTCCCTTTTCACATTTGTGCCTCCTCGGCCATTTTCTTTTGTAGCGTAGTATCATCACAGTTACTCAGGTTGCCCCACCATTACCTGAGGATAACTACGTACCGCTCCAGGGAAAAAGAAATCCTCCCCGAAACTCAATGGCAGACTCCCATCTTTTGTTCTGTAAATCGAGCCTGTCAGGGAACATTCCACCCTGGATCTCAGACAAAGTAGCTCAGTGGAAGCGAGGCAATCTATATCCAAAATACTTGATTTACTTCATGATTATAAGTCTGAAAAAGTTGGAAAGTTGTCAATTTCCACTTAAATTGTCGCAAAACATAAAATTCTCACCCCTCCCAGCGGTTATGTCTCGCTGTTACTCAGACAGACATCTCACCTCTCAAGTGGTCGCTCGTATTGAAATGCCGCCGGGAAGAAATGCTGTAGCAATCATCTAATTAATACAAACTGACAGATGGTATGCAATATGAACCGCAATGGGGTTTTTAATCGCATGATGTTGCAAGTTCATGGTATGTTGCCAATGCACTTCGTTCCACTCCTCCTTCCTCTCTCCCCCCCTCTCTCTCTCTCAGGCTAAGACGTCGGCAGACATGGGCCACTGGCTCGGCCTCTTGCTGTCACAGACGGGGAACAAGACGGACCCCGAGGAGCTGACGTACGACTACGTCAACGCCGAGAGGATCACCAGCATCGTCACTGCTGCCAAGACTTCCTTTTAGTGAGATACTAGTCACCTTTCAGCAGGCGCCGGTCCCACCGCTGTGTGTAGGCACGTTATTTAAACCAGGTTTCTGTGTGTGTTTTGTGTGTGTCTCTCTAGCTTGATGCAGAGGAGGTATTCAGAGCCAAACACCTACATAGACGCGCCACCCGCCATCACTAACAACTCTGAAGAACTGTACGATGACGTGGCGTCCATAGCTGATCCAGAGGTATGCTCTGATTTTTTCTGATATTTTGCTCTGTGGAGTAAAAAAAAAAACATGCAGAAGCAGAATTTACCAAATTAGTAAGCAGACAACTTGATTTTATTAACGAAGGATGCATCATATGCATATTTATGTGCATACTTGTAGAAAACCAAGAAAATCATAAAATATTCACAATTAAAACTAGATAAGGTTTTTGAAAGGTCCTTGTAAAAAGCTCATTTTAATAGGTAACACAGATTTATTGACCTTAATAAGGCAGTGTTCTCGCTTTAGGTCCTGTAACTGCAAAAAGCATAAAGTGTGCATTCATCTAAATGAATCAATAAAAAAAAGCTCTGTAAAGGTTTTACAATGAAATAATAGCAAATTTATAAGTTGCCAATAAATGTGCGTGTAATTCTGTTGTAAAACAACAACTCATGAGGCTGTTGATGTTCTGAAGTAGTCCATAAACTGTTAACATATTTATAAATTACTTATAAACTAATACCACATGTTTTTTTTACGCTATTATTAACACTTAGATATTCTTATTAAAGGCGCAATATGTAATTTTTATGAAAAAAACAAAACACAATTATTAACAGAATTTGAAGAAAAAACAGTTTTGACATTATGCAGAAGATATAAACTGAAGTTAGCATGCTAACCAGCTAGCTTTGGGCACGAATACCTCTTTTTCCCAGGCAGTGGTCCAAAGGACCTGTGCTAAAGGTTAGCTGACCTGCTAACAGTAGCCACAGTCAGAAAAAGTGCTCTTTTTTTTTTTTTTATCTCAGTCAACATCCATGATCATGTATCCATTCTGAATTGTGCTGAAACATGTACTGTTTTCGGTTTCATTTTCATTCTTACACACACTTTCACCCGGCCACTTTCCAGCCTCATAACTTCCTCCTTCGGTGTAATACAGGATGTTGAGGAGAGCGGCCTGCCGGACAGAGAGGACAACAATCTGCAGGAACATAGTGAGACGTGCACGCCAGGCACCAAGGACTCGGCGGCAAAAGACGACAACCCTGACGACAGGATTTACTTGGACCTCATCCCTGTGCGCTCCTTCCTCCACACGTCCTGTGGGGTTAAAACGCCCCCTGCCAAAGAAACGTCTGGACATTCCCCGTTCCCAGCAGAGGAGCAGAAGGACGCCTCATCTCAAGTGAAAGAGGTGGAGAAAAGTGATGTATTTTTGTTTCCTGCATTATGTTTAGACGCAGTAATTTGTACTTTAATTCCCTGCTTAACCCCCTGATTCCAGGTCACACCTACTAACCGCACTGAGCCGGACTCGCCACCTGTGACAAATGGAACGAGTTCGACCTCCGCGACCAGCAAACCAGAACAAGAGCGTCCCGTGACTCCCACTCCGCCGCAGCCACAAACTCAACAGGTCAAGGCCTCAGCCCAAAGCCAGGAGACCCCCAAGAAGAACAGTCTGGAAATCCCGCAGGTCTTCAACACCCCGGGGGTCCAGATCCATAAAGGCCCGACGGTGCAGGCTGCTGCTGGGCTTCCTCACAGTCCTAAGCCTGCACGGCCCAAAGCACATACCATAGGTGAGGACGGGGGAGCAGGGTTCACTCCTTTGACCTCCGCCGCACACACCTTAATTTTTCAAAATATGAAGCAGAAAAGGCAGATTAAGTGCTTCAGTTCCTGTGTGATCTCACGTCACCATGGCGCCCTCTGGTGAAAGGCTGCGTCCACTACAGTCACAGGCACAAGCTGCACAGTGGAGTGCACATTTCTCTGTCTTTGGGCAAATGTCACGATAAATATCAGATATCGTTTTATCCCAGGGTCTCCTGGGGCGGTGGAAGGGAAGCTGGGCAAGAACCGCACTGAGGCGGACATGCGGCGCTACATCGACGAGCGCGACCGCCTGGAGAAAGAGCGGGAGGAGGTGAGGAGCACTCTGGCCAACCTGAAGAAGGAGAGGAGGGAGTGCAAAGAGGAGCTCGGCGCCTGCCAAGGTACGTCTGCCTCACTTCCCCGTGGCGTGTCACAGCACCCAGCTAACCACGCCGCCGCGCGTGACTGACAGCTGTCTGTCGTCCTCAGATCCCAAGCAGCAGGCCTCTCTAGAAGCCCGCCTGAAGCAGAAGGAGGAGGCGTGTCGGGAGGCGGAGCACCGCAGGGTGGAAGTGGAGCTGCGCCTGGTCGAGGTGAAGGAGAGTCTGAAGAAGGTGGAGTCGGGGCCTTTCACACTGGGAACCACACTGGACAGCAGCCTCCAGGACACGCCCGCGGTCAGCGCACCGGCTTTAACGCATCAGCATCCACTGCGTTTCCACACTTTCAGCCAGATTCTCTAACTACCTCTGTGCTATTCTACCCTCAGACCAAATCAGCCGCCATCCCTGCTCCCCAGACATCATCATCATCATCATCAACAGTATCATCATCAGTACCATCATCATCATCATCATCATCATCAGTCCAACCCTCCAACAGCAACGTCAGCGCAGACTCGGCCTCCCCTGTCAACTCTGCATCTGCGCTAAAGAACAGACCCGCCTCCTTAATGGCCCCCAAAGGCAACGTCATGCAGAAAGCTAAGGTGAGACGCTGCTATCTCAAGATCGCAATTATCAAATCCCAAGAAGAAGGAGCCTTATTATGAAGAGACAGTGAGACCTGTTATTGCGAGGAAAATTGTTATTTTCCTAACTTAAATGTTCATCGGAGATCAGGAGTGCCATGCGAACATGCATACATGGCAGCTTGGCAACACTATCAGCTGATTTAAGCCAATTTCACGAAATAACAAGATGTTATTATGAGAAAACGTTGAAAAAAAAAAAAGGCCGTTCTTGGTTTCCGCATCTCAATAAACCCAAATTTTATCTGCGTTTTGTATCAACAGGAGTGGGAGAAGAAATCCACCACCTAGAAGGAAAACCCGAATGAACTCCTTTGACCTCTCAAATCCTCCCAGAGCAGACAGCCCAATCAACATCCCTCGTCCTCATCCCCTCCTACAGAGAGCCAATCAGAGAGATGCACAGGCCGTCTTCTCAAAATACCACTGGATAATCTGCAATGACTTTTCAAGTTGTATTTTTTTTTTTTCTCCATTTGCTAAAGCGAGGACACTGATGTAGTAGCATTTTGGCCAGTCCAACAGCTGTTCCTGTTAAAGATGCACGAATGGGATGTTTCAACTTTGACACAGCCAAACGTTTTTTTTAAAAAACCACTGAAGTTTGTGACGAGAGACGACCCTCTATGAAAATTGGCAATTTTGTACACTCTAGATTGTAGCTTGGTTCGTATATGCTGGTAGCCAAGATGTAAATATATGTACACCATTATTCAGCCTGTTGGCTTGTATTGCTAGCTAAAAATGCACTTTTTATTCAAATAAAAATGTACTGACAACAACACTGGCCTGAAATTTTTGAAGATTTTTCACCCTTTTTCCTTTAAAGTGTAGTTTTGGGGTCAATATTCAATATTCAATTAGATTTTTTACAATGTTAATGAGGTAATAATACACACTCTGGTATGTTTACTTTTTCCATAAGTGACTAAACAAGCTGTTCTCAGAAGACAATAAGGTCCCCAGAACACCGTTAGAAGCTAGAGAGGTGGCAGGGTCCGCCACATATTAACAAAGTAAAACAGTATGAACGTGTGTTGTCCTTTAAGGTCTGTTTGTTTATTCCGTTTATTCAGTCATTAAACAAAGATAGTTTGTTTATTTGGTTTGTTTAAGCATTAAAAAAAAAAAAAAATCAGTCAATGATTAAAATTTCTTCCCCAAAAAACTACGTAGTTACATCTGTCAGTGCAGCTGGTCTGTCAATGAAGAAATAAAGGTTCATTGTATGAACAGCGCACTGAGAGCCAACTACATTAAAGTTTTAACAGGGTAATGAGAGTCAGCTGAGTCATTTCTCACTGATTAAGTTAAGTTAAGCATTCATGAAGGGGAGCCATTTGGTTATAGGATGTTCATCTGCCAAATGTTTCTGAAGGTTCAAAAAGGTTTAATTCAAGTCATTTGAAGCTAATTCTAACATTCAAATATAAATGTTTCATGCTAATCGTGTATTTTGGAATTTGTCCCATTACTATTTTTTCTCTTTTCCCCATTATTGATGAAAGTAAAAGTACAAAAACAGCCTTTTTTGTCTGTATACAACACTAATGTAACTATTGATGAAATACATATATACATATATTTATTACATGATTCTGTTCATTATTGAGAACAAACAATCACCTTTATTAACATCTAAAAGTCCTTTGGTATCACTTTATATTAACCATCATGTTAAATTTATAGTTAAAGGTGCAATATATGGAGAAGAACTGGCTACTTATACAGGGGGCAAATAGGGGGCAGCGTATCACCAACTGCTGCTGACTGTGGCCACTGTCAGCCTGTTAGCTCAGTTAGCTGTGCAGCTAACACAGAGTTGGCGTTTAAACCACTTGCACACAAAGCCAAAACTGTTACTTATTCACACTCTGTTGACAACTGTAGTTCATTTTAGAATGTGTGAAACTAAAATTCTTACATATTGCACCTTTAATTAAACTTTAGTTAGTTGTTATTTCACCAAAAAAATCAAATGTTTCATAAACGATTCATTAAGCAACTGTTTATTAGAAAGCTGGAACTGATGTTTGGAAACTTCTAGAATTACTTAATAAATGTTTTATAAAGAAAAGGTTTATAAACATCAGCAGCACCTTTATAATAAATGCAAGTTCAGTTAATAGATTAACTACACAGCATATCAATTAGAAACATCGGTTAGAACTTGCCAATAAACAACTGCTTAAAAAATTAATTTCAAAAGCATTTCATTCGTTTGTTAGCAGTGAAATCACCATTAACCATTACCATATATTGTTGTTTATTATTAAGTGTTACCTAACCTCGTTCAATGAGTGAATTTCAGAAGGGTCTATTGTAAAAATAAAATAAAAGAGAAAATATAATATATATCAAAAATAATACTTAGGTTTTAAGCACTTTTTTGGCACAAACATGATGTTGTGAGTCGGAGGGAGAAAAGACGTAGCGGCAATGAGACCTTTAAAATTCATATTACGTATTTAAAAAATCATGACAGATATACATAGTAATATGATAGAGATAATTGCACAGTGATGGCTGACAGGTTCAACAAGAAACAATCACAGCAGTAGAAATACAGTACATACAGTCTGAAGGCACTCTGAGATGCAAGTTGAAATATTAACACAGTAGCATTAGTTTTCCCTTTACTCCACTTCGTGCCCTGCAAA
>CAEMYA010000238.1:4201690-4213742 GCA_903131615.1 Diplodus sargus | reverse complement strand
GGCCACTCCGCCCATGTAGTCGGCCTCGCCCACAGCCTTGAGGATGGCGGAGCCGGTGTCGTGGGCGTCCAGGTTGAAGACGGTGGTGGCCCTGCGACTGTAGGCCACGAGCGCCACCTGGGCCACGTCGCGGTTGATGTCGAACTGGACGGTCAGGCCGCGCACAAAGTCGCGCAGGGTGGCGAAGTTCTCTCGGCCGACGCCACCGGAGGCATCGAGGGCAAACACGAGGTCGACTGCCTGGCCCAGACAACCTGAAGAACAAAAAAGACAAAGAGTTTCCTTGAGTTAGGTTGTACACATTTAAAGATGTAGTAATAAATTAATCAAAAACGAAACAAAATGTGAGTTTGTTCATTGATTCAGTCTATAATGGAGACGTAGAGACAGGCAGCCTGGCATAGAAATGGTGCCAAGCTGCCAGCCCGACTTCACACCAGTCAGCCTTCCAGGGAGATTTTGTGGCCAGTGATAGGCAGATGGTGTCATTATTCTATTACAATTACATTGTGTTATCAACATTTACTTCATAACGATTACAAACAAAACACTGGTCTATCTGTTGGTCAGTACCTTGTGTATCCACACTGCAGATCTTAGCCTTGAGCTCAGGGATCTTGGCCCCGAGCTCAGGTGATGTGTAGGTGATAGTCCTCTGAGGGTTTCCAGTGATGTTATTCAGCTGTCCCTTCAAGTAGTTGGGTCCGACGCCGATCAGGAAGATCTCCCTGTCTCGCGCATACTTAGAGGGCTCCACCACCTCGTCGACAGCAGGGGTGGAAGTGAGCAGCACCACCACGCGGGGCAGATCATCCGAGACGTCGGCGAAGACGGGCGCGCTCACGAAGCCGTGGCGTGTGACGTAGCGGAGCGCCTGGCCCGTCTTGGTCTCGCCGCCGATCGGCTGGAGGGCATCCACGGCCTTCAGCAGACCTCTCAGGTCCCCTTTGAACTTGCCCACCTGGGCCTCGACTCGGGCCTCCCCGCCGAACACCGCGAGGCCGACTTTGCTGGGGGTGTCTGAGCCGATCACGGTCTGCAGGAAGCGCTTTAGGAAGGACTTGAGGCGGAGGAAGCCTTCCAAGGTGAGCGTGGCGGAGCCCTCCACCAGGAACAGCAAGTCCACGGAGCAGTCCAGGGACAGAGCAGGAGCTGGGGAGGGGCGGGCAGATGAGTTGGTTCATAAATTGCTTTAAAGTCTAGTTTCTTAATAAATATAAACACAGTGTACGGACCACAGTGGGGGTCTCCTCCATAGCCAGGTGGACAAACGCAACGGTAACCATCCGGACCTTCTGACACGCATGTGCCACCATTCAGACAGGGCTGAGAGTCACAGGGATCTACAGCACAGTGGAGAAAAAGAATAGTGTGAATCCTCAAACACACACACACACACACAAATACATCTGAAATAAAGAAAGAGACAAAGAACAGTGTTGTAACCTGGACAGATCGTCCGATGGCAGACTGTCTGGTGTCTCTTGTACACCTTGTTGTACCTGCACAACACACATGTGAAGAAAACACACAAAAAAAATCACATTGATTCGATAATATAGATGTGTTTTAACGTGTTGTACAAGCAGCAGTTTTCCCTAAAAAAAAATCCTAGAAGAATGCTCAAATGAAAAGTTTTGATAGCTCCGTGGAATCGCGCGCTCTACTCGCCTTCGGGCCGTTTCACTGCGGTGAAGCTGCAATGTGCTGTGAAATGAATTTTTGTCAAAGGCCGTTTTGATTTGCCCTCGGGAGGGTCTGGAAGAATTACACTTGCTTGTTTT
The DNA here is from genome assembly GCA_903131615.1 of Diplodus sargus. Taxonomy (NCBI): domain Eukaryota; kingdom Metazoa; phylum Chordata; class Actinopteri; order Spariformes; family Sparidae; genus Diplodus; species Diplodus sargus. The sequence goes on along the minus strand of CAEMYA010000238.1, from coordinate 4,211,958 downwards.
TTTTTTATTAACACTGACACATGGGAGTTGCCCCCGCTGAACAAATGAAGTCTTGCGGTTCATTGAGCAATGAAAGACAGAAGTTACACATTTTTACCCCGCTGTCCTTCTTTATCATAAACCTGCATCTGTTGCCTTTTTCGTCGTCTGTCACACAAGGCGGTGGGCCGAACAATCCTGAGAAACCAAACTAAAGAGTACTTAACCAAAACCTAAACTATTTCTATAAATTACTAATTCATCAGAAACTAGTTGGAAATCAAGCTGCAACAACTCGCTTCAATCTGCGGAGGGGAAGTTAGACAGAAGTTTCAAGGGAACGAATTAAAGACGAATCAGAGAAATTCTAAAAACATGAATTAGTCATTTGGTAATGACAAAGTAATGCATTACTTACTACTACCAAACCATGAAATTTGCAGACTTGTAAATTGAGGGTGTTACTGAAATTTTTATATCGTACTTATACAGAAATGAAGAGTCTCCGCTTTCATTAAAACAGGCTGACAGGTTTTCTCTTGTAAAAAGTCCCGGAAATTCAAAACGAACCCCTCTCAGGAAGACCATAATTTTGACTTTGAGGCGAAGAAGAATGCGTGTGAGTGTGATGCGCGCTCGCCTGTAGTGTGGGCAGAGAGACGTGTACGGGGAAGACCCCTTGGAGCCTTTCCAGCACATGAAATTCCCCTGCAGCTCTTTCACCGTCTCCAGCGTCTTCCTCACGCAGGGGAACGACTCGAGCAGACAGCCTGGGGGGGGGGAAACAAGACGGGAGGGTTGTGAGAGAGAGAAGGAGGTGGTAGCGGGGATGCGAAGGAAGTGCAGCAGAACTTGAACTCCCACCTGCAGGCGTGGCGTTGCAGACGGAGAAGGTGGTCAGCGTGGTGTACAGGCCGTTGACGGCGTCGTAGAAGTGCTCGGCGAAGAAGACATGGCTCTCCATCGGCTCGCTGGCCAAATGGTGCAGCTCCTCCCACCTGGAATAAAAACAAAACAGTTTTTAAAAAAAGACTGCACTGCAAAACATGGAGAAGAAGTGTAGTGTGTCATTACTACACACCTGGGGTAGCGGAGGCCCACGGCGAACAGGACCACCCCCGTCTCTTTGAGCTGAGCAGCCGCCTGCACCGCGTTGCCCTGAGACTTCCCATCTGATAAGAGGATGGCGATCTGGGCGGCGGCGGAGGAGTTGCGGCCGCCTGGGAAACCTTTCCTGAGCACGTACTTCAGAGCCAGGCCCGTCTGGGTGCTGCCTCCCCTGAGAGTTCACAGTTTGGAAGAGCGTTACTCAAACAGAACAATTAGAGAACATGTTCCGCGCTACAGAAAACAGGCAGCGTCGATAGCCTGCCGCGAAAAAAAAAACGCGAACCAATTTTGTTTGGATTCCCGGACAGGACATGTACATGAAATTGTCTGAGCATTGGCTGCGTTTCATCACCTCAGGGCTCCAGAAATCCATTTAAAGTCTGTCATGTTTTTTTTTTTTTCCCAAAAAGACATAAATGTCACTCAGAGCGGGAGTCTCTTTCAGTCGAGACACAAACAAAACAGGCCGCTTCAAGTTTACAAGAAAAAAGGGCTGCTGAAACTAAATTGGCGATGACGGGCGCCACCATATTAACTTTCTCAATTTTTTTTTTTGTCTACTGTGAAAAACAATGCTGCGTCTGCTCGGAGAGCTGAAACTGCAAGACAATACGGTGAAAACCACAAAGGCCTTCGGGCGAGATTTTAACACCACCTCGGCTCCCTGCTGCAGATGTCTTGGCATGCAAATCTTCTCTCTTGTGCTCAACAATACATTTGCATACACACGTCTTAGACAAGCTGGATCTTTTGACACTTTAAGCATTTGTTTTATGCGCAGACGGAACATATTTTAGTGCAGAAATGTCACATATTACATCTTTAAGACAACACTGGCTTTGTGTGTCCATATCATCCTAAAATCTTACACATTATATTGTTAAATAAAATCTACTTTAACTACTGTGACAATTTGATTCAACCACTGAACCTCAAATCCTCTTATGACTTCTGCAGTGCCGTCAGCTGTGCCTATTCGTTTTAGTCATATTCTTGGTTACATTATTGGTCAGAGGAGGAGATGCAGAGCATTACATAACCAATAACGCGTTAATAAACATACATGTTGCACAAATGAAGTCTAGTGGTTCATCGACTGTACTGCTACACTTGAACTCTCCAAGCTACCAGTTTGATTTGAGTCGATGTGACAGCTAATGAGTTCAAAACATGGGTAACCGCTTTCGAACCAGACGACGAGCCAAAAGGCCGCCTCCGAGCTGTGAACGCTGCAGACACACACACACACACACACACACACACACACACACACACACACACACACACACACACACACACACACAGAAAGGGCCAAATTACCTTCCTTTCTCTCGGCTTACAGGCTTATCCAATATCTGGTGACCACCTGTGTTGTAGCCCGCTAATCTGAAATTAATTTGTTTTTTTCTTCCCAGGGAGCGTTTGTGCGTCTAAAGGTGTGTAGAGGTGTGTGTGTTCTGCTTTTGGAATTAGTTGGAACTAAATCCACTTTCAGACGATGTTACTTGTCAACATATATGCACATCATGCCCCCGCTAGTAATGACCTGTTTATGTACAAAGTATTTAGCTACTCATCAATATGCACATTTCTGGGATATTTGCGCATGTTGAAACCAAAGTCCGTCGCATCCCTGCAAGAAGATCATGTGAAATGTTTTGCATCCCACATTATTCATCTGGATGTGAGATGGGAGGAGAGACACACCTGTAGGAAACCTTCTTCATGTGCTTCTTCAGCTCCTGTTTGGTGGTGTGCGAGTCCAGGCCGAACTCCAGCCGAGGGGAGGAGCCAAACTGAATCAGGCCGACCCGCACCTGTCCGAGGGGCGGAGTCACATCAATAATGACACGAGGGAGAACGAAAAAAGGGGAGACGAACAGTAAAATGCAAACCTTGTCTGGTCCGATGTCGAGCGCCTGACAGAGTTTGATGGCGTAGTGTTTGGACCTCTCGAAGCTGCCCTTCCCCACGCTGTACGAGCCGTCCAGGAGGAAGAGGACGTCCATGGCCGCGGAGCACTGCATCGCTTCCCGTTGGAAACACACACAATTCAAACACATCGCACATCTGAACGGCCGCAGACCCGCTCAATTGTCTCCACATTGCATTTCCAGCTCCCACTCCCATTGCTGCATATAAAAGCATTATGGGGATTATCCGGGCTAGTGATCAAACGGGATGGCGAGGGTGAAAACAACAACTTGACGTGATAAGAGGGAGAACAGATTAGCATGCCGGAGCTCAATTTTCTTCACTTGCAAAAACCCATTACCGAGCAGGAACTCTACCCTCCGTCTCTCTGCCGAGCGTGTTTGTACTCGCAGGTGGTATAAATAATCAGTGTTGTTGCTGCTGTCATGGTAGAATGTGCGGCTGATCGTGAAGAGGGCCATTAGAGGCAGAGAGAGTGTGTGTGTGTGTGTGTGTGTGTGTCTGTTTCTCACCTCCAAACTCCGTCTCCTGTCTTTCACGACCGTGATTTATTCATTCTTTACTAGCTCTTGTTTTGTTATATTAAATTACTAAACATTTGTTGTTTTGTTGCTGTTTTGTTTTGAAGAATAACTGGAGCTGAAATCATTACTAAAGCTGAATTGTATATCGGTTCCAAATATTGGTTAGTGGTCTCTTTGATTAGTAATGATCGGTAATAATCCCCCCAAAAAGTATGGCTACATAGGGAGTTCACTGCGGGGGGATTTTATACTGTTTAACCATTTGTTAAATTGTAAATTCCTTTATTTTTCCGTCTCTGACTGATTTGTATTTCATCTATGGGGGCCTGTGTTTCATTTCTTAATCATTTTGTAATGGTAAATGTGTTTTGTGCTTGAGGGTCTGCTCACTTTCTCCCGCCGAGTTGATCTTCAGGATGTTCTCATGGCTGGTTTGGATCTCCTGCACCGAGCTGCTCAGCCGGACTGTGAGAAACAAACACAGAGGTCAGTCAGATATCTCCACGCGCTGTATGTACACAGTGTTTTACTTTTCCTCATGACTAACCACTCTTCAGATCAGGGTGCAGAAACAGAATCACACTTATCTGTCATCTTAAGTCTCCTCCGTTAGCTGTATTTACTTAGTTTCATTCAAAAACCATCATGACACATTCTGTCACTGAGTACAGTTAGCCGACTCCCACTTGACCCCTTCTGTGAGGGACAATCAAGCGTTCAGAGCTAATGTGACCGGACAAGTGAAGAAAACCATTCTTTCGCTCCATCCACTGAAAGGACGTCGCTCTATTGAGGCACACGTACTGCACAGGGCCGGAGAGAGGGAGCGAGGGGGACATGTGACTTTTCATGCCGTCCCTGATAACCCCCCCGACGGGTCACACGGGGGCGTTCGGTCGGGCACGGCGACGCAGCACTCGAGCGTGTTTTACAAACATGAAACAGATTCCAGCTCTCAGAATCCGGGAGGAGACCGTCAGCGTGTTCCTGTCGACCTGCTCCAGCCTGTTTCCGCCTCGTGCTGATTTAGCACCCGGTAATTAGCTGAAATAGGCGATGTGTCCCGTGCGTCAAAACAGCATAACAGCAGAGAAGGACAGGAAAGTCAGGCAGCGGTGGCTGGGCAGTGAAACATTTGGGATGAGATGACGATGAGAATTTAACCCACTTTTAGAAAGTGAAGAAAGTGCCTGACCCCCAGTGGCGTGCACAGACTTTTTGAAGGGCAGGGGCGAAAAGAAGGGCACTTTAACGCACGTTTTGGCCCCCAAGAGGTCACTTTAGTGCGTGTTTTGGCTCCCAAGAGGGCAGTTTATCATGTTTTAACCAGCCAAGAGGGGAGTTTAGTGTGTTTTGCCAACCAAGAGGGCACTTCAGCACGCTTTTTTGGCTCCCAAAAGGGCATTTTAGTGCACGTTTTGGCTCCCAGGAGGGCAACTTAGCTCACATTTTTCAACAATTGGGCTACAGCTACTGCTATAATATGTTTTGTCAAATGTCATAGTAAAAGAAATTGTTAGGTAAAAATGTAAAATGCAAAAGATAGCAAAAGATTAGGATGAAGATTTTATCCTGTGGGTAATGGGGGCGGGACTAGATAAGCTTTGGCTTCTCCCGCTTTTCCCTTTCGGCCATGTGTATTGTATTATTTGAACAATGATGAAATGTGATGATGATGAATTGACATGCCCGAAATTAACAACATAAATAAATAAATAAAAAAAATTAAAAAACGAGGGGGGGGACTGCGGTCAGGGTGCATTTGAGGTCCTGGGAATCAACGGCTACTAATAAAAACATGGGGGGGGTGCAGCATATGAGCATAAGCGTTCAGTAAAGCTGCATTACAGCAACTGAGATTGGTGAGCAAGTGAGGGAGAAAATATCTTCATCGCTGACAATGAATAGTACAAAAAACAATTTGCTGCTCAAATATGGCGAAAATTAAAAAATCTTATACTATGTTGATGTAATTGGTACGAAAACATGTGTCATTTCAGAAACTGAGCCGCTGACTTCACATCTTTGGGATCTAGAGATGGAGGACTTCACAGGCTTTACTTTCCCTCATTAACTGATTGAATAAAAAGGAGCAGACGGCAGGAGGTCGGGAACATTAAAGGAAAGTACCACCTGTCGAACGAGAGACTTCAGCTCCCACACAGTCCTGACCCTTTCATCTGCCCCTAATTCCAACGTCGGTCCGGCCTCTAAAGTCCTCCTGACAGTGAAAGTTTTGAGTCTTGGCAAGCTGCTTTCTCATGGTCAGCGGGGCCCCACTGCTCCGAACAAAAAGTCCGTCTGTTCAGCCAAGTGCCTCGGGCACAGCGACTGAGTATCTTTACTGTCTGTGAATGTAAAGGCCGTGTCTAATTAATCCCACCGTGGTCTGGGAGATATATATTCCCTTGAAATCAGAGATTACGATGAAGATTGGTATCTGCCTATCTGAGACATTTTATCTGACGGGCTGACCTACGTGGATGTGGCTGGTAAAGAGCTGCAACATGTTATCTGTGCTGTCAGCGTAGGAGGCAAAAGGGGGCGTCCTGACAAGGTGAAACAGTCTGGTTTGCTCAAGTTCAAAGTCTTTAAAGGCCGCTAATAAATACTTCAGATGGTGCTCAAGCTGTCATTTTTGAAAACAACTCAAGAGATTATATTGCTCTAGGACTCACGCCTCTCCCCTCAGGCAAATACCGACACTCAGGTCCGACAGAACGGCTGACCATACGCTATAAAAGCGATGCAAAATTTGACTTGACTGGAAACGAGTGGTATTTTAAGCACCGGGGGAAGGAAATCGCTTCGACGGGAAAGATAATGAGAATTCTTCAGCACTGGAGACGTGACAGGTTTAAGCAGTAAAATATCTTGTAAAGAGTCCCAGGTTGACCAGAGGAGCATTTTCCAACACGAAGGGCACAAACTGACACCTCAAATTTGCTCAGAAGTGCCCACACAGAGAGCATTTTCATTGCTGTCTTTGTGAGAACATGACACTGACTTTGTTTCACTATCAGCTATCAGTATTGCAAATATCGATAGTCAACTCTGGTTAGTGGATTTTGTTTCCCTTGAACAGGGCCAGGCCAGCCCTGTTCCCAGTCTTAATGCTAGGCTAGGTTTAGCTATCTGCTAGCCTCTAGCATCATGTTTAATGTCGCCTATCAAAGTAGAATCAACAATGGAAAAGCCTATAGGCTTTTTCCTGAGATATTTAACAATTTCTTTAAGTTGCTTTACATTTTAATCAGTTACTTTTAAAAACTTTTGGTGGGTGGATTTTATTTCCTTTGGACTAGGCTAGGTTATGCTAACTGATAGCCTCTAGCTTCAAGTTCCAATGAAGAAGTAACGAAGTAGAATAGCCTATCGAAGTAGAATCAACAATTGAAAAGCCTTGAGGCTATTTCCTGAAAGATTTAACAATTTATTTCAATAAAAATATTCAAATAAATTAACATTTTACTAAGTCACTTTTAACAGAACTAGGGTAGGCTAACTGTTTCCTCCTGTTTCCAGTCTTTATGGCTGAGGCATCATATTTACGATGCAGTCATGAAAAGTGTCATCATCTCAACAAAACAGCTTATTTCCCAAAATGTTGAAAAAAAAGGACTTATAAATTACTGACTTTTGATAAGTTTTGTTTACTTTAGACAAAGCCAGGCTCGCTGAAGCTGTTTCCAGTCTTGATGCTAGGCTAGGCTAAGCTAGCTGGCTGCTGGGTTTAGTATCATATTGACTGTACATGACAGTGGAATGATTTCATGTATCCTGGCACTCTTTAAATAACTAAAGACTCGTATTAGTAACTTTTAGAGGGGTTGGTAGGTGAAAGGTTGTTTGCCCTCACATTTTTCATCAAATACCGTCGTTCTAACGCGGCCAAATACTGTAAATGATAAGGGAACATTGACAAACATTAATTAGACCAGGGCTTGATCCAAAGGCTCTGAGTGCCAGAGAGGCACTCCATGACTGAAAGTGAATGCAAAACAGTAATAAAATAAGTAAACCGACCTTGAAGAAGCAGCAGCGTTAAGAGGAGGGAGGGGTGGGTGTGACGGAGCATGTCGAGACACCTGGAATGACAAACACAATGCACACGCGCTTAGTGACAGGGATTAATAAAATACACCTGAGAGCAGAGGAGAGGTGGGAGAAACACACAGTATAATAATTCCTTAGCTTGTAACCTCTTATCAAAGGTTATGGTGACAAAATATGGAGCGTGGTGCTGGAGCCAAGGAGTCTGTGGTCCAGGATGTCAGTGTTAATGTGCATTTGCTGAAGGCTTGTGAGAGTCCTGCAGCTCAGAATGAGTTGGCTGTGGTTATTGTTCCTCACAGAGCGATTAAATCGACGGGGAAAAATGCATCGGTTAGTTATCAAACCCCCATCAGCTCCTCCCCAGTGGCTGCTGACACCTCCATGCGGACCGTTTAGATTTTTTTAAGTGGGCCAGAAAGATAAGCGGTATCGAGGCCTGATCCTCTTTTGAAGCGCGTGTGTGGTCAGGAAGAGAGGATGCTTTTGACAGGAATGTGTCAGAGTGTCAGTGCACTTTAGAATAGAATAGAACAGAATAGAATAGAATAGAATAGAATTACTTTATTGATCCCACACTGGGTTATTATTTTGTTCCAGCAGCGGTGGGTCTGCAAAAAACACTCTGTACATAACATAAATAGAAAGTAAGATATACACACTGTACATATACAGTGCAAGCTATACTATACTAAACAACAATACTATACACAACTATACAAGAAATAGACAATTCCTAAGAATGTGAAATAGCAGAACCACAGGTAAAATGAATAGATAAATATACTTAAAAGAACATTGAATATAGAATATGCAGATGTAACATGTAATGTAACATGTAACATGAGTAAAAACAATAGATAGATCAGATTACTCTGTCAGGCAGAGGTGAGAGAGTTATTGTGTGATGAAATGGCTTGCGGCAGGAAAGATTTCCTGTATTGCTGCGACAGCGAAGCTGAAGCAGCCTTCCGGAGGAGGTGTTTTGCTGTCTGACCAGTGTGAGGTGGAGAAGGTGGAGAGGATTATCCGTGATGGATAACAGTTTTTTCAGTGTCCTCCTCTCCACCGCAGCCTCCAGAGTGTCCTGTTTGCAGCCAATCACAGAGCCAGCCTTCCTGATAAGTTTGAAGGATGAAGGATCTCAGCTTCCTCAGGAAGTAAAGTCTGTTCAGTGTTAGATCGCCAGTCCAGTCTGTGGTTGATGGTAACGCCCAGGTACTTATAATGCCACGACGGCTGCAAAAGCGTGTCTTCTACATCTACAGCGTGATGATGGCTGTGTTTACCTGGGAGGCTGGGTTTGCCGGAGTGAAGCACTTCAACCCACTTCAAGATTCACTGACTCACACAAGTGGATTTCCTTATCTTTATGTTACATTCACGACTTTCATACAGAAATCGTCAGAAATCTTGGGTTGTTATTCCCATACGTACATAAGTGAGGCCTTAACAATGATGCTGACAGAGGCAAGTAAAACTATTCAAACTAACATGCAAGGCTGTCACATCAAACTCCATTCGATTACATAGTTGTGCCTGATTACCTGACATCTAAATCGAGGATTAACAACCCCCACCTGCCTTATTCTCTTCACGCTGGCCACCAATAAGAAAGAAGTTGAGGGGCTGCAGATAAGGTTTGATTAACTCTGACTGCTGATAAGCCCGGCCATAATATCCTCTGTGTGTGTGTGTGTGTGTGTGTGTGTTGGGGTGGAATAAAGAGGCAGGACGTGCCAGAGAAATCCTCCATACAGGTAAAGCTGTGTGTGTGTATGTGTGTGTACCCCCACCCCGAGACAGAGATAGAATTGTGTGCAGGACGGAGCCTCGGCTTAAGAGGAGTCTGTGTGTCTGCGATACAGATCTGCAGAGCTGACATGCAGCGGCCGTCTGAGGAGCCTGGGGGTGATGATAAACATCGCCGGGGGGGCGACTGATGCTCTATTTGTGCACTCGCCGGTACAACGCGAGGACAAGAGATTTCATTACTGCCAGTGACACACACACGCTTGCAGGAGGAAGCGGTCATGCATGCCTACATATAAAAACACACACACAGGGCGGCACACACCTGTCTCAAAATTGGCTCCCTCTTCACAGGCATTCTTTCGGGCTCCTTCCAGCCCTCATCTCCTGGCTGTCCTCACTTTCTGCCCGTCAGCGGACCGACTTCTGTGCTCTGTTCCCTCTGGAGGTTTGGGAGTTTTGAACTCACTAATCAAAATTTGGTGCCTTCTTATCTCGCTTTCAAGGCCCGTAAATGTGTCACTTTAAATGCAAATTGTGCCGACTCTGTAAAAACCTTCAGCGGCTTCGCCTATCAGGGACAACATTAAAAAGTAACCTGACAATCTGAGGCATTCCTGAAAATGTAACCACCTTTAAAAAAAACAAAAAACAGGATGGATGCGCCGTCTGTTTTGAATCGGTCGTCAGGCTGGAAAGTGCCTCCACTCAGCAGCCTATAATTACAAAAGAGCACTAGTTTTTTTTTTTTTGGACCAACTTCATACAGAAAAACCACCTAAGAATCTCCAAACCCTGTACTTGGAGGTGTGTCACCTTGAACAAAACATCCACCATCAGTTTGAATTATTTTCAGGGCGAGTCACCTGAAATAGTCGCTCTTAAAATAACTGAGGAACAAAATGTGGAAACTCC
>CAEMYA010000238.1:4162462-4197790 GCA_903131615.1 Diplodus sargus | reverse complement strand
AACAAACAGTTATATAATAACTAGCAGGAGACCATTGATGTGTGGAGTGATTTTGGTGACACTACACTGAATAATAGTGAAGTTATTGAATATTTCTTGTAGTATCTCTTTTCGGTGTTGCACTTTGTAGACGGTCCCTGCGCCCTCGTCTCACAGACGGCTGACCATAGAGACCGATGTTATTTGTCCAGCCCCGAGGAGCGCTCGTTTTAATGAAAATAGGGTTGTAGCTCGTTGTCTATCTTACTACAGCAGTTAACAGTTGTCATTGGTCTTAACAATGTTTCGCTTATGAGTTATTGATCCGGGAAGTTTGAATCTGTGAATATATTTCCAACTTTACCAAACTAAATCCTACCATACAAGTCAGTTACGTATCATATCAAAACTGGCTGAGCTCACTTTGCGCACCTGTTCTTTAAGTGTCGTTCTTCAGTTTTGGGATGCTGCTGCTGTTTGAGAGGCTTTCACGTGAGATCATCAGTGTGATGATGAGACTCCATCTGTGCGAACCGCCAACTCACTTAAGGCACAAAGGCCACTGTGGCCAGACAATATTTTTTTTTTTCACAGGGCATCAAGGCCAAAGTGTGGGGCAGCGGCGGCCAAATTCCCGCAGTGGTATCAGTATTATATCATAAGGATTTCAGACTTCCTAAAAAAGCCTTGAGTCAAGAGATGACAAAGACGACTCTACCTACACCACAGTCCTCAAAAAAAGAATAATGGGCCTTTACCGGCTAAGATCCAACAGACAGCATTGACAAATCCGTTCAAACAGACCCTGTTGTTAGCTGCGGAATGTATGCCAGGCTATAGTCTCCTAGCTGCATACTATGTTTAAAGAAGAGCCGCTCCTAAGATCGGCTGCACACGCGCTGTGTAATTACATCTACTAGCAGACACCAAATTACCAGCTTAGGTCTGCGGGGGCAACAACTGCAGGTGGGGTCTCGAGCACATTCATCAAGCAAACATAAAACCTGGATGGGAGAATGAGAGAAGGGAATTCATGGTGCCAAGCTGTGTGAGAGGACTGGCTCAGCTGGTCTGTCCTGATGGGGTTTCTTGCCTGTAATCATTCAACGATGAGTGGGAATGATACTGCCTGTGTGATGGGGTTTTCCCCTGCTGACAGTATATATTAAACTCTAGGTGCAATTTCCTTATAGACCATGATGTGGAACTCCAACAAGATTACACTGTTTTGTCATAAAAGCATAAAAACCAAACAAAAAAACACCTAAACAACAAGTGATTACTAAAACTCTGGATACATCCATTTCATGTTTCAACATTAATATAAGCTAGAATGTATAGCTAGATTTGCTTTATTCCCTTTTCTGATTGGGTCATCTCTTTTAAAAAGTTGGCTTGTCAGCCACTTTTGAATTTACCTGTATGATACATAGTGGCTTCGGGGGGGTCGTAGCAATGCCTAGAAAAACTGAGCTTGGCTCGCTTACTCTATTAACTCTACAGTATTGTTATGAGAGCTTTTACTTTTTCATCACTGTGCCCTTGTAATGGTTTTTCCAGTTACTTCTAGATATCTATATATAACTAATTTTCCCTCAAAACAAACATTTTGTTGCTGCATGCTTGCTTCAGTTTGGGCAGACACCTTATGTCTCTCTAGCATTGCTATATAAAGACCACTGGTTGAAGTTTATCTCTGGACTTACCCTTCAATTAAAATACAGAATGTATTTATGAAATAATACAAGTGTTCCTCACCAGAGAACTGGGCACAGCAGGCAGCCCCGGGAGCTGGCCTGCTCAGGACGGTGGAGGATAAAGAGCTCTGGTTGTTGCTGCAGTACGCTGCCAGCTCCATCATCACACCCTGAAGCTTCTGCTGGTCCACTGCAAAAAAACCCCAAAGCAGTCACGATAGAACGATTTAAATTTTTCACCATTTGTGCATCTTGTAACTACGAGGAGGGATAAGAGTGAGTGTTCTGACCCCGGCTGGGACTGAGCAGGTAGAAGAGGGAAGGACTAATGGCAGCTGGGATTAAAGGCTGAAAGGTCTCGTTGAGTGGCAGCTCCATTGTCTTCCAGTCCACTGGGAAAGATGGGGCTGAAGAAAGATTACAGCACACAATTTCAATTAGGCTCCTGAAAACATCAAACCATTGCATTTCATCCTGAGGACATCTACACTCCAGCTGACCTTCTGATGGCGTTGCAGTCCCTTCAGCTGGTATATCTTTGCAACTGGCTCCGGTCTGGCTGGAGGCTTGCGCCTGTTTTTGGCTGTGCTCATTTTCCTTTATTTTCTCTTGGTGTTTGGCTTCAGAGCCTGTGGTGCCATGTGTCTCTTTGGGAATCGCTCCAGGAGCTTTGGCTAGTTGCTCGGAAATTAGGGCAACCGCCACATCCTGCCCTCTGCTCTCCAGCTTCACGTTGTAGCCTTGTTGTGAGACGGAAAGGACACGTGCAGATAGCTTTTCGCCATCCACCAGAGTCTGGAACCACAGCCTGGCTTCACTGCTCCACTCTGATCCCAGGGGCTCCACACCTGAATCCAAACACAACCTTGTTTTATGTCCCTTTTTATCCAACTTTTGAGAACAAATCAAATCACAAATCTTTTTAAAATGAATTTAATTTAAAATGCCCTATTTTAATCTCACTTGGTCAATAATACTACAGGCGATTTTAGCCATGTATTTACTATAAAGCCGTATTTGGTTTTATATTTAGTTTGTGCCCATTCGCTCTCTCTCACATGCGCACACACTACCTGCGAGGCTGCAGCGAACAGCCTGGAAGGGTAGAGTCAGGAGTGGGGGTGTAATGGGTTGTAGGTTCTTATTATTCACTTTCATGCAAGAACCATAGTCCACATAGTTTACAGATGTCTCGTCTTCAGATATCTCGGTTACCATAGCACGATACCACGCGCCATCACCTGGGGAGCAAAAAGCACATCAAGTACAACTAAATTTCCCCAAAACAAATAAGAATAAATACAACTCCAACGGTCAATTTCTGTTTCATGAGCTGCCTGACAGCGTGCATCACAGTGAGTGGTCTCACCAGGAAACTTGGCGCAACAGGGCACCCCCACTTTGGGCACAAAAGGTGAGGTATTCGCCTCACAGTGCTGTTTTAACTCTGCCCCGAGCTCTATCAGCTGCTGATGGTCTGTAAAACAGAGAAAAAAAGACATTTAACTGTTCCAATGGCTGATAAAAGGTTGCATTAAAGTCACAATAAAATCACAATACCACGTCAAGTCGCATGTGCACATCTGAAATCATCAGATCTGTGCTCTCGTATCATACACACTGCAGTGTTTCCCTTAGATTTTAGAGTTGCTTGCATGATGATGATCAAAGATTTATATACGTGCAATAATGAAATGCAACTATAGACCCAACAGCAGATGAATTATTGCACTAAAGACACCAAACACAAATTGTCTACTTTTGAGTGGCCAATACAACTTTCTGCCCACAAAATGAAAACAAGAGACAAAATGAATCATAGCGAACATCACTGATAATCAGCTTCAGAGTTTAACATCCCTTAAACTGTGATGGTAAGACAAAGGCAGACAGCAGTGTGTCTATCAGCCTACACTGAGCTTTGTTTGCTGTCAAAAAACAATAATAGTGGCCCTCTAGGCTAAAGAGACACAAATACCTGTAGGATTGTTGATGCGGCAGTAAAACTCCTGAGGGTTCTCCACGATGCTGGCTAGCAGTGCCACTGTCTGGCCATCAGAGGGAAGCTCAGTGTAAGACCACAGCAGAGGCTCACAGGCTGGGGGAGGCCCTGAAGCAATACAGAAGTGCATAAAACAGGCGTATGTATTTCTTAGGTTTTGACACTCTTCTGTCATAAGTAATTAGGATTTATTTCACACTTCCCACCCTGTGGTTCTGCAGCAACAGTAGTCACTTTCTGCTCAACCTGTTGCTCACTGCTGTTGGTAACAGGAGCAGGTACACTGAAGCCAGCAGAGTTCAGCATCTCCACTGCATTGACCTGAGGGTCACTGGACTCATCATACAGGGCCACCAAAGCCTTGCCCTCGTGCACCCCCTGGATCTCAACCCGCAGTATTCTGTGCAATACCGTTTTCTGGAGAACTATCACACAGTCCTCCGTCCAGCTCTCCCCAACAGGCTGCACCCCTGGAAAGGAGTCCAAGGACACATTTAGATACACTGGGGGAAACTTCTTTTGCTTAGGGAGAGAATCACTATTCAAACTCAAATTCTAACATTTCAAATGTGCTTCACAGCAGATGTGCTACCTGCTAGACCACAAGGCACAGCCTGCATGGGAAGGGCCAGTAGTGAAGGGCTGATCGGCCGCAGGTGGGCTAAATCCACCTCCTCAGAGTTGCCAAAATCAAGGTAGCCAACACAGACGCGTTCCTCCGATGAGTAAGCCAGAACTTCAGCCCTGTACCACTGCTTGTCCTCTAAAAGAAACACATTGACAGAGTGAGTATACACTTCAATCTCTAAGTCAATCAAGAGACAAAGCTTTTATTTTAAAGGCAGATACAGATCCAACGTAAGCGAAGAAACTGATGTTTTATCTATAAATTTGTGAGTTTGAGCACCTTTGGGCTCAAAATTTTTAAAATGCTAAAGAAAATGCTAAAAATTATATAAATTCTGATCCTAGTAAAACTTTGCTCTAATGTGAACAGCTTGAACAACTTGCATCATTTATCAACTTGTTTATTTCCAATACTATCTTATCTCTTTCTGTAGTGGATGGCAAGATCAACCAGGCATATTCTTATTAACCATACCATGACATCCTGCACAATGTATGTGTTGTACCTGAGAACTGGGCACAGCAAACTGTGCCGAGGGCTGGTCTGAAGTTCTGAGGGGCTGGGACCTGACTGCAGTGTTCCCTCAGCTTCAACTGCAACTCTTGAATCACTCCTGCACACCAAAAGCTCAGGTTAAAAATACATGTCAAAGACCAGAGCTTTAGTTGTGAGAACCAGAACAAATGCTTCTTACCAGCATTCTCCACCTTCTGTACAAGAATTTCACTTGGTGAATGTAAGTGTGTGACCACAGCGGGGAAGGAGTCACCCACCACCTGTGTGATGGGCTCAGGTCTCTTAGCCCAGGTGTTGTTATCCTTTCCATCAGAGAGACGCTTGAAGTTCTCCAAAGATGCACTCACCATGCCTTCTGAGAAAATGTAACATCTCCATTGTATTTACAATTTCAAGATGCCGCTCAGACAACAGTGCAGCCATAACAGCCTTTAACAAGAAGAGGACTTGTATCACTCTGAATATTCTAAATTGGTAGCAAACACAAAACAAATTCATAAGCTGAAAAATCCCATCACATGGCCAGGGCCCACATGCATTGATTTATTTTAACTGTGGCACCTGTGATATGTCAATTAAATTACATCTTGGTTTTGATACCTCAAAAAGAAGAGTCTATATTACATATTTTAAAGTGCAGTGTAACAGGGATTTCTAGTGATTTTGTCCTGTATGTTGCAACACTTGTCTGCAGACTGATTAGAGATGAGACAGTGAAGCCCAACTCACTTATATCTTGCTCAGTTGGTGTTGTGTTGACTGTTTCCTCTGCTGCATAACCGTGCTCAAGGAGGAATGTGCTCAGCTGCTTTCCTGAAAGACACAGGGAAGAGAGTTTCCTTATCTGTGTTTAAATTCCACAAAACTCTTGCATGTGTTTCCCCATCGAAAACTGCACCTCCCACATCATAATATTTCAGGACTTTAGGAGCTCTGTAACAACCCTACCCACAGAGAGCAGGATATCCACAGTGTGGATGCGACCATGCTCTAGTGTGTCCACCAGCTTCACAGTCACAGTCTTGCCGGCCAACAGCTGTCTCACTGCAATACAGCACTCGCCTGACCAGTTGCCAGTCGCTGGCACCACCCCAGCGATGCGACACTCCATTGCCTGGAAGTAATAGATGCAAGTGCTAGGGTCATCACACCAGCTGTGGAACACTACAAACTATCAGGGTTAATGTCAAATGAAAGACAAAACATTATTTTGACATCCATATGCTACATTGGAATATAACAACATTAATCTAACTTGAATGGACTTACACATGGACAGAATGTTGGGATGTTAGCAGCCAGGGGCCTGATCCTCTCCACAGGAACATCTTCTTCATTGCCAAAATCAATGTACAGGACATTAGCCATCGTCTTGTCAGTAGCCAAAGTCTGGACCAAGCCCCGGTACCAGTTCTACAAGTAGAAAAATAGATGGAAAACGCAAGTGTCAAAGTCAAGGACTGTGCCAGTGTGCATATTTGTGTACTTGTCCATCTTGTCAAAGTGCTTGAGAAGGCCTCTGCTCACCAGGTCACAGGAAAACTGAACCGCGCACACCTCTTCAATGCAGGGTACATATGTCGTCACTGATGGGCAGCTGTATGTTTTCTGAAGCTCTGTGCTGATGCTGTTCAGGGCTCCCAGGAGTTCAGGGCTTTGTGCAACAATGAAAAACCTGCCAGGGCTGTATAACTCTACAACAGATGCCTTAAACAATTCACAATTACGAAAAAGAGAGATTCTAGTATTAATAACATTGGCTGGATCGGTCTTTACAGTTGAGGCACATTGGGTATGTTATACCTGGATGTGTGTTCCTGTAATGACTTTAGTCATTTGCAAGTCCTTTAAATAGACCCTCTGGGGACTGGGTACGTCACCACAAGTCTGTAAAAAGGTTAAAAAGAGATGATAAAATGTAGATCACAAATCCTTTTAATAGTGTTATCTCACATGATGAAAACTTGAAGATCTCCAAATCAGTGCACTTACCTTAGGCTCAAGCAGGCCAGCTTTGCTTTCCGTCACAGGTGATGCTGTGGCTTCCTTTGGTTTCTCTCTTTAAAAAGAAACAGGTGAGTGCACATTATTTATTGGACATTACATCATGACTCAACTCTTAGCTGCTGGTTTTGGATAGCATTAATAAATCCTCACAACTGACAGTCAAGGGTACTCAGAGCTGACCCAACGTACTTTACAGGTTCTGGCTCCATGGGTTTGCACACATGTCTGTGTGCCTTCCAGTCTTCTGTCTGACACACAACAGAGCAGTACGGCGTCTTCTTGCAGCGCTTGCAACGGAAATTTCCTGTCGAGTACACAAAAGTAATTAAGAAACTGCTGATTGCACTGAATTTCAACTAAAAGTCAGCAAGAGCTGGGTTGATGCTCACAAAACCATGAAGAAATGTGGTGCAAGCACCCATTGTGTTCTTGTCACACCATAGCAGTTCCCCTTTATATTATGACTTTTCAAAATATCGAGAAGAAATTATGTCGATGCGTCATTAATATTAGAATAATTTCCCAGCATTTTATCCTTTGAGGTCAAAATGTATCAATTTCATAAGAAATCTAATAAAATTCAATGTGGACTTGTCTGATGATTTCTGGAGAATGTCATACTCCAAAATAGTAATCAGCAATGCCAATCAGGGACCAGTTTGGGGGTGGTGGCACGGAACGCCAGAAAAACCATGAGCCTACACTTTTTGTCTAATCAAAATTAAAAACAAGAAAAGGAAAAGCCACTTTTTTTATGAACTCTTGCATAGTGCTGGCACATCAGGTCGCAGGAACTTCAATGGTGGCAGTATTACCTTGCTGACCACAGTAGTTGCAGAAGTATACTGTCAGCGCTGGGGGCACGGATCCTGACACCTATGAAGACAAAAAAACACTGGGAAGCGTGGAAAAATGGCACTGATAATGAACACAGAGCACATATTTAAGGCCAACGATGAAGAGGTGCAAGTCTGTTACATACTGCAGATATATCCCTGCTGAAGGGTGACATTTTAGGACCTGCAAAAAAGAAAATAGGTTAAATATAAGGTCCGAGTAGCTAAGGATATTACCATAGTCACACATCGGCAGCCTTTTGTTGATTCTTATTGACAGTTACCCAAAAAAACTCCTGGTTTTACAGACAGGTACGTCCAATAATGGGCGCCCCACTAGTCCTCTGGCAGTCTGCTAATGGTGGCATTGATTTACCGTCTCCAGTGGCGTCTGGCGAAGGGCGCGCAGGTGTAACATTGATGCTGGTGGACAGTCTTGGAGCAGGCAATGCACCAAGAGCCATCGGGCTCGATGATGGTTTCCTCAACGGCAGATTGGGTCGCACCAGGTTGGGAGAAAATGAAGGATACATGCTGCCAGCTGTCAATATGATAAAAGTTATATCTAGTCAGATGGTTCCATAAATTATAATGTGAGTAGAGAATTGCGCAAAATGTTAATTTAGTCTGAAGCAGCGCTGCATTTTTAGCTAGTTACTCAAAGGCGAAACGGTTACTCTCCACTTCACTTTATTAACAAGTTAAGCTAGCTCGCTAACGACTGGTTAGCTATTACCATTAGCATGCTAAAACAAACAGTGTTAACAAAGTACAACTTAAAACGACAAACTCAAACAATGTTATGCGTCGAAACATAACGAAATATTTAAACCGAAAGGCGTAAATGTTTGTGAACTTTGCAGTTTTATATTCCAAGGTCAATACTTTACCTTTCCGCACGTGTCTGCATAGAAGTGAAGTGGTGCACATGCGCAGTAGATCCCATTTCCGATAGGTCGACCTGTCCGTCTGTCTCAAACGAAGAGTTTAGGACTTTGTTGTCTGAAAATGTTATTGTTCATTACAAATAAAGCCGTAAAAAGCCGAAGGCAATGATCTAACGGCAGAGAAGGAATAAAGAAAATTACAAATTTACCTTTTGTGGCGGTCATAGTGTCTTAAAATACTGTAAGGTCTCTCCTCAGAACATTCAGTCATTTACTCTGAATGCTGTTTTTGGTCATTTAATAATGCGGACACTTTAATTCTTTTAGTCTTTAAATCTGTAGCTCTTTGAAATCTTTGTATTTGCTGATGGATTCATTTCTGTCTCAAAGGGAATACGGCTGAAAAGACGATGAAGCTTTGTGATAAGTGGCAAAAATAAAGTTGCTAATCTGTACGACCTTGATTCATATTTGTATTCTTGATAATATATTAAATAATGATATGAACGACGTACCAAACGCGTTGAAAAGAATGTGTGCTGAGGGCTGGGTATCGAAAACCATTCTTAATAGGTGCCAACCTGAACACTGAGCAACAAGGCTCCTAAAATAATTGGACTTCATTTAGTCTTACAATCAATCTTTCTCGGTTATTATACGATCAGATTTAGCATGTTTTAATATATATTTTGTTTGCCTTTCATTAAGGAAAAGTTCGTTACACTAAAGCAGCTTTTTATAAGCAAATTCTAACTATGATGAAAGTATAGTTATAACAAGTTTCAATCATGCCCAGCTTACTAATGATCAGTCAGTACAACAGTATTTCTTAATGTCATGTTTGTTTTTGTGTAGAATATTTGATCTTCTGGAAGTTGTATTGTGGGGATGGATGTACCTGACGTGCGTCAACGTCAGACCGACGTCACGTCTCACTGGGCTCCGATTGGTTCGTATCACCTCGTCGTTTCTCCCGCAGTGGCCATATTTGTTGATGTGTCATATCAAAGTGACTTGTTGGGGCTCTCAGCTGGTGAGGCAGAAACCTCAAAGTTCCTACTTATCCCGACTGTCTCCGCGTTGAACTACACCATGGGGTTCGCACATTCGGTGGGTGAAAATATAACCATTTGTATTTGCCATGTATGCTTCATGCTAGCTTTAGCGGGCTGTGTTACTCGTAGCGAGCGTCTCTCTTATCAATGCTAGCTCGGCTAGCTAGCTGGCTCAAGGTAGCAGTGCCTCCACACAATATGTCAGTCTGCAGTTTAGCGTTAAATCCATTTGAACCACCCTTTCTATAGCTGGCTCTGTCTCGGCGTATGCTGCGTGTTACGCTAGCTAATGTGTTTTCCTCACTGCCTTACCGTGGCTAACTAACGTGAAATAGATAGTGAGCTAAAGACAAGTAGGGAGGTCATACGTTAAATGAAACTGGATTAAACGGTTGTAAATCACGTTACAAAGGGCACATTGGCCTGCTGCTTGATAATTACCCGATGAATGGACACTTGAAGGGTGTGTTTTAGGAAAGCTGGCTGCTGACATTTACGTGAAATGCTTCTGACAGGGCGACACCTGTCACAAGAGTATGAACATCATTCCATGTGTCCTAAGCTAACTGCTGTTCTTTTCCTGCTTAACCTGGGAAGATTGGTGGTGTTGTTGTGTGTAGCTTTAGATCAGGGCTCTCAGGTTGTACTGCAAAACGTACAACTCCGATCTCTGTTTGTATATTTGAACAGAAAGGGGGCAACTCTAATGTGTATGGAGAAGATGGTGTTACAAATGGGGCGGGGGGATTTTGGATCAGGAAACATGGTGTAACAGAGGAAGGGAACATTACCATATTATCTTTCAGAGACAATAAACCAGGAAGCTGTTGGAAAAGTTTACATGGCTTACAGCTATTTGCAACAAGCTCTTAGTGAATATTAACACAGCATATGCTGACAGAGCCATTTTCCATCCAAGGAAATATTGCATAACTGCGTAATGCTTGATTTGTGAGGTTCAAGTTAATGTTTTGTAGATCGAGGCAGAGCTATTTTGTTTATTAACCTTTTTACAGTTTTAGTGAGCTTTAGCATAGTAATTGGTTATTTCCCTCCCATATCCCAAAGACAAACTAAATAAGTATTAATGCACTACTACATAAAAGTCTAAAAGTAAAAGTAAAAATGGAATCAAATGTTCTACCAGCTGTGAAAGAGGTGCTGTTTGATTTTCATATTGCTTTCAAAGTCTTTTACTTTACATTTGTCTCTTACACTGACATAATTGTCAGATCCTCTGAAGTGTGTTTTATCATGAACTCCGAAAGGATTGCTGACACGGTTGGTGATGAATGCGGTGAGGCTGGTTCATAATCTTGAATACCTATCTATGTTAAATGACGTTCTGCACCACATGTTCATAAGAGTCACTACGTCACATGTGTTGACAGGACCACACCTCTCAGTGTCTGTCAAAGAAAGTTAGGTTTGTCTGCCGGGCATGCCTTTGAGTTACGTGTTCCCTTTGGCAACAGATACAAATGTGAAGCTTATTGTTTGGATTGTCAGAGTCATTTCCTGGCTCAGCACAAGGCCCAGAAAGGCACAACATGCGAAAAAGCACAGCAACTGCCACATTAGCAAGATCCCGGAATTTGAGGCAGTTCACAGCTGTTGTCACACATTGGAAGAAAACCAAAACAGTTCAGTCTTTGCTCCCACTCAGTCTCCCTCTCTCCTCTGCTTCTTCTTCTGTCTGCCAGATTTGAACCAGAGAGGGACCACGCAACAGCCTGGTCCTGCTTTACATACGCACATGATGGAAGGATCAGAGGTCGAATCTGCGTCGGAGCCAGTGAATCAGCTTCACAACAGCATGTCCAATGTAGACGAGGAGGAACAGATCTCACACAACGGTGCAGATGAGGCAGACAAGTGCAGTCAGGCAAAAGTTGAAGCACAGCTTGACAGTGAATTAATCGAGAGTGCTGCAGATGTTCAGATGGACACAGAGACAAAGTCGGAAGCTCTGTCATGCAGTCAGGAGCATGAAGAGAGAAGTGAGCTGGATGCTGATACCGGCTGTAGCAGTGAAGTTTTAAATGAGGCTGGTGGAGCTTTGGTAGCCCCAGTCACCACTTTAGATGATGTGGTAGAAAGCTCTCCCTCTGTTCTTGAAGGGACAATAGAAACCTTATTGACTTTTGATGAAGCACACGATTCTCATGCCACCACTCCAAACAGCAACGAGCATCCACCAATCTTGGTTAAAAATGGTTCCACGGAGCCGTCGCTTGCTGGTGATAGTGGTTCAGCCGAGAGTCCATCATCCGTCCAAAGCACTTCTAAAAACTCCCCCACCGACTCGACAACCACCTCTGGGATCTCTAATGGCCCGTCTACCCCATGTTCTGACACTGTCAGCTCCTCACCGGCTTCCAGCCCACAAACCAGCACCAACATGTCAGCCCCCTCTCATTCCTTGTCGAGTCCGTATGACACTGATTGCAGCCGAAAGCTCATTTCCCAGATCCAGCGCTCGCTGTCACAGGAGTCACTGCTGGATGAGCTCGAGTCAGAGCTTCTGGCCTGCCAGCTGCCTGAGGGTGAAAGCGGCGGTGAGAGGAAAGGAAGCCCAACTGTCAACGGGGTCCCTACAGACAAAGAGGGCTGCATGATGGTCTTCGAGAAGTGTGTGCAATACAAGTACACGCAGCAGGAGAAAGCTATTCAGAGGTAAACCGTTGTTCTTTGCATTTGATGCACTGGTGTCAGTTATTTGATTTGTCTATGTATCTGGTGTATCAGCCAAGGGAATCTGATAAACATTGTAGAGCACAGCTATATGTGCAGTACTTGGATTCCACTGTAATAAGTGAATTCAGCAAAGGATTGACCTATTTACTAATTGCTATGTTTTTTCTTTTTCTTTCACCTAAGTTGCATTAAATCTGTCTAAAGCAAATACAAAGGAGTATTGTTTTAGAACCAAAGCAGGGTTTTTTGCAGTGATGCAACTGTACTATTTGGCTTAATGACACAGAACAACCTGCATCCTTCATAAAACAGTCTTATGTTCTGCAGTGCTTTATATGGGCTTGACCTAAATTAGTATCGTATGCTCTTGTATACGTATGTATGTATAGGTTGCTTGAAGAGAACAAGAGGCATCAGGAGCTGATTCTGGGCATCTGTTCAGAGAAGGATAACATGAGGGACGAGCTGAAAAAGAGGGCAGAGACAGAGAAGCTGCACATGGCCACCATCAAAAAGGTTTGTTTCATTCTGTGTTGTCTACTCAGTTTGTTCATGGTGTGTTGGAGCACAAACACAGATCATGTGGTCTGTATCTGTCCCTTCGTCCAAAACAAGCGTATCCTAAAATAATGGGCTTGCTGGTCATGCATGAAAACAATGGAAGTCTTTATAACATGTGTTTTTCATCAACAAGGAAGTGCTGTGCTGCGATGTTTTGTCCGACTTCCTGCCCGTGCTGGACATTGACGTCTGCTAACTGTGATCCCGTAGCACCTGCGTATTTGCAAATATTTTTATTTTTGCTGGATAATGTTTAGTGTGCGTGGCTGACAGAGCTCAAAGTCAGGAATAACTTTCACTTATCAGAGCACTGCTCTGCACCAGCGTCCAGAAATATGTCTTAACACAATATCTCCTCATTAAAAATATGGAAATTGCACACTCGACATTCATATGGATTTTGATTTGATGAGAAAGTAGGGATATGGTATCCTTTTAATATATAGACATTTCAAGGACCAGTTTTCTTCGAAACACACCATACAATCAGTGGACAAATGGCTTGTAGCAGCCCCGGTCACAGTGACACTCTGATTCAATTAAATCTGGGGTCTCGCCCTGTGTAGCTGGTAATTAAGTAAGTCAAACAAAGCAGCATGGTGGGTGAGACGAAAAGGACACAGAGTTCTCATTACTCGCACTAAGCCTGCTCCATGTGAATGAATGGCTGCATTCATTTTTTGTGTTGTTTAAATGTCTCACTGTGTCCTAACCCTTGATTTACTAAGCTCACCATTTACAGTACATAGGACTCCAGAGCACAAAAACTATTCATTGGGTCTTTTCTATTCATTGGACACCAGCATCACTGTTGCCATAGAAAGAGCTATACTCCATTCATGCTTTCAAGGCAACGCAGTTTGTTTAAGCATTGTGCAAGCAAAAGGGTGGAGGAGGGAATTTTCTGAGATACACCCAATGTATGCTTTGATCCCTTTTCATTTTTTCCCAACCGTAGATTAAAGCCGGAAATGTCTATTACTGATTAATGCCCCTAAAGCCTACCTTTCCAGAGTCATTTCAGCCATATTTCACTGTGCAAGCATCCATATTTGAGGTATAAATGATGCTAAACTTCCCTCCTCTTCCTCTTTAGATTTGTTTTGTCTACCACCATCCTGTGTAGCAGGTTAACCCTGGTGAGGCCCAGGTTTAAATGTTGCCCAACAAGTTGCTTATCCTGCATACTCCCTGTTTCTGCAGTTGGAGGGCAGGGTGGAAGAGCTGCTGAAAGAGCTGAAGGAGTCGCGGGATAAACTGATTCACCATGACCAGGGAGCTAAGGCCGCCCTCCAGCAGATGCAAAAGGAAACAGCCTTCCGGCTGGAACAGGTATAACTGAGTGAAGTTGCGATGAGCTGGTTACACAACTTTTCTTGCTTCAGTCTTATTTTCATGTCTGGCGTTGTTCCATTTTAGGCTGCTGCTGTACCTTGATTTTGCTGAAATATGGCTGAGTTTGTCACTTCACTCATACTGTTTTTACTTTACGACAATTATCCATTTCTTTCAAACTTCAGTTAATTACATTTCTATTTTAATTCATGTATAGTAGATTTCAGTTTCTTCTTAAATTACTACCGAATATATTCAGAAAAGTTAACAGATATACTTTTGAGATGATATCGGATACGATATTGGTATGTGCTGAAACTACCGATCATGCTGTCGGAGACATGGACAGCTGCTAACTCAGACAGTTAATGAAGACATTTAAAACCACCACACATCACATGGAACTCTTTATCATCCACAACACATACAGGTTCAGGATCAGTGATCATGCCAAAGCTCAAATGCCTAAGATTAGTGAAGATAGTGAAGACACTGTATCCCTGTATAACTCTTAAGATGTTTGCACAAAACTGTCAGCTAAGCGGTCGAGGTTTTTGCTCACCAAGCTTGTTGTTATTGCAGATATAATAATTTAAGCGAATAGTGCAGGACAGCACATTTTTCATCCGATGGTTTGCACTCCTGGTTGACACCACCTAGGATAACTTTCTCCTTACAGTTTTGTCACACTTCTCAATTTTTAATTTCACTGTTCAGCGAACAATACGATGGTACATTTTGCACTCAGACATCACCTTAAAGCCCTTTCCTTTTCCCTTTTATTAAGATGGTAACCCAGTCCTAATCGACTGTTGCTCCAGAGGTTGAAACATTTGTCATTTTTTAGACTCTGTGCCACCTGGCTGATTTGTTTTTTTTAACATTATGTAGCCTGATGCACATAAATGCACATACAGCAGCACTCTACACAGTTTGTCCACCCCTCTCTTGCTCTCCTAAAAGTCCGACTTGTTACAGCAGTGAAGACGGGAGCATAAAACTGTTGGCTGAGAGACCGAAAAATGGCACATGAGCGTTTTGTTGGCATGAGGAATGAACACACTGGTGTGACCCCAGTAGAGAAACCTGACTGAACCACCAGGGTGATGGTGAGGTGTCAGTATACACAGCGAGGAAAAAAGGATTAAAATCTGAAAAATATTGGACTAAGATATCTGAATGCATCCATTTATTTGTATTAGACAAGCAATGCTGCACTATATTAACGCACTAACACTGGTTATAGGGCTGCACTAAAATAAATATTATTAAAATCACATCATGCCACATCACATGTTTTTGATAAAGGTAAAATATGTGAGAAAACAGCATTATGATAAAGTACTGCAGTGGGACAGAGATGCCCTAGCCAACAAATCTCTAAATGTAAAAAAAACATGTTTGTTTGGTACAGATCTCAACAAATGTTACATCATCATCACGATGATTTAATATTGTTCTTTCCTTAAGATTGAAATAGTTATGCAAAAATCAGTCATATCTGTCAAAATCTTTGCTATATTTTTTATGTATTTATTACTGTACAGCGAAACCCTTTTTTGTAATATGTCTTTCAAGTGGAAGCTTGTTGGTTTTGTTTTGTAAGAGGTTGACAAGCTGACAGTCATACAGTATGTTTTGTCTACATCTACCCAATTGTCCGTCTTTTATTATTTTTGTCAGTCTAGGTTAAAGTTGCAGGCTAAATATAGTACATCTTCTCCGACATCTTCCCCCCCCCCATAGTTTCTGGGTGCAACAGTCTAGCTGCCAACTACAAAGAAAACTCAATATAATTGGCAATGATTTTGAAGCTGTTGTTTTCAAGGGAAAAAGTTGCATAATGTTGCTTTGAGTTATATCAATCTCATTGTATTAATAACCATCTCAGGTGAACAAGAAGTGTGACGAGGCACGCCAAGAGAAGGAGGCCATGGTGATGAAGTACGTGCGTGGGGAGAAAGAGGCCCTCGACCTGAGGCGGGATAAGGAGAGTTTGGAGAAGAGGCTGAGGGAAGCCACCAAGGAGGTGGACCGCCAGGCCCTCCGTGGAAACCAGCTGGCTCAGGAGAAAGGCCGGCTGCAGCAGCTGTATGATGCTAAGGTAAATTATTACTGTATCAGCTTTAAGTACCTTGTTAAAGCATTGTTATTTTTGAAAGGACACAAGAACCCCGTATCAGCTCTGCGTACCAAGATCTTATTTGCATTCTGCTTCAAATTTTTTCTTCAGAGTAGAAAGACACAGCAACGTTGTTTTGATGTATCCGTTTGAATTTTGAGTAAAATTTAGCTAAATTTGCCACCAGAGACAAGATGTTTGGTGCACACAATTGTTTCCTCGCTTGTCTTTGTCTGTGTCTGAGTCAAATTTTGTAAGGTATGTTGAATGTCTCTCTCGAAAACTTGCGCTTTGCATGAATATTGGGGAATCAGCAGGTGAAATGCATTAAGATGAGTTATTTAATATGTATCTCAGCTCATCTAAAGACCTGTTAGCCTCAGATGTTGTTCCTGCTTCATCCATCTCTCTGTGCACTCAGGAAGGTGAGGTCAGCAGGTCGACTCGAGAGGTGGAAAAGTTGAAGGAGGAGATCAACTCGCACCTTATCAAGGTCAAATGGGCCCAGAACAAACTGAAGAGTGAGGCGGATGCACACAAGGTATTGTAATTGTGCTATTTTTCTATTTATCATTGTTGAACCTGTTGCTCATCAGGCAGAACAGCAGTCGAGCAACATGTAATATTTCACAACGCTGTAGGTAGTCACTCCCTATGAGAACTTTTGGTCTCTTCTTGTTTTTGGTTACTAAAAAGCAAAGAGGACTACATTTAAATTACTTGTTCATACTATCATTGTGCTTTGGATGCTAGTTGAGACATGGGTGTGAACCTGAATATGCTGCAGTCAAATTTTAAGCAAATGATGCACTAAATACATTTTAGAAATTTACATCAAGTTTCTGCAGCTCCAGTGTAGAGTGTATATGCAGTAGTTTGCCCATATAAGTATGAAAAAACCTATTTGAAATTTCTTTCTTTAGTTTTCTTCATTTCGTCTAGACACCATGTCTGCTGTTTGTCAAAGATGTGAGCCTGCTGGGTATTTCCAGGATATAAAAAAACGTTCCTTTCAATCATTTTATCTGCAGCCGCTACATAAAAGACATGATTTGATTAGGGGTGAAATGAAATGGGATGAAGATGGTACAGTAATGATCCTGCAAGGAAGTCGTCATTAACATTGTTGCTATTTTAAAGAAATAGAAATAATGCTTTTTTTTTTAACTGTCTCCAGGCAAGTACGAGACTAGAAACAGAGGGAAAAGAAAAACCTCAGTAATTGCTCGAGGCCACAGGAGCTGAGCAGCTAATGTTTTTCTTTGTGGTGGTTTGTGCGTTTGATGTGCGTGGTAAATCACTCTGTCTGTATGTTGATAAGTGAATTTGTCTTCTACGAGTCTTTATGTTGTGCAGAGCGTGATTTTTTAAAAAACACAATAATTTGATTGTGTTCAATTTTGATTATCAAGATAAATGCGATGGAGATAATCCTCACATGGTTGACTTTAAAAATCTGTAGCTCGCTGTAGCACAGTCCTAAAAGGATAGAGGTAA
This sequence comes from Diplodus sargus, assembly GCA_903131615.1. Classification (NCBI taxonomy): domain Eukaryota; kingdom Metazoa; phylum Chordata; class Actinopteri; order Spariformes; family Sparidae; genus Diplodus; species Diplodus sargus. The sequence goes on along the minus strand of CAEMYA010000238.1, from coordinate 4,179,971 downwards.
TAATGATAATCTTTGTTTATGTTCTTGTTATCCGTGTGCAGGAAACTAAAGACAAACTGAGGGAGACCACGTCCAAGTTGGTCCAGGCCAAAGAAGAGACTGAACAGATCCGCAAGAACTGCCAGGACATGATCCGAACATACCAGGTGTGTGATATTTATCACATAGAAGTCTGAGTTTGCTCTTGACCGAGAATGTGAGCAAATATAAAACACTTGTTTCTTAGAAACATGGAATATATCTTGATTGATGTGCATGGAATGGATACAGATAGAGATTTTTTGGCAATGCCACAACATGTGTGCTACAGTCCGTTCACCTTATCTCTGAATGAACCAACCAAGAGCTCGAAGAATTAAATTGATCTACAAGAAGGAAAAACTAGATTTTCCTTCTTGTAGATCAGTTTAATTCTTGATTAAAATTGAAAAGAATATTTGATCAAATTGAATTAGCTAAATTTGACTTGGAACATGATTGATTCTAATCTAGGTGAAAGGCAGTTTCCTTTTATTCCTTATGATGGTGGTAAAGAGCTGCGGATGTTTTCTCTCTGTGGTGGAAATTATCATTTGACCTACTGTGTTCTTTCACCAGCAGCATGTTGGCAGAGCACACAGATGCAGCAGTGCCGACCTATAACAGAACACGATTTCGAACTAAAATAACTGGACATGTAGCTTCCAAAACAACAGACACAATTGACAAAATATTGAAAAAGACCAGACAAGGAGTTGACTTGAACTTAAACCAAAATTATCTTTGTTGCAACCAGAGAATTTATGTTTTCGTGTCTCTTTTTACTCTTATATTTCATAAACTGCTGCTTCTCGCCCTGTTTTTAATGGCGTTTCAGCCATGGCATTCTGTCTTTCGCCCCGCTTATTGTTTTGTTTTTGCATTAATTACCCTTCGCTCCTCCAGGAATCAGAGGAACTCAAGTCCAATGCGCTGGATGCTAAACTGAGGGAGACCAAAGGAGAGCTGGAGAAACACAAGCAGGAACAAACAGACCAATTAGAGGTGGCAACCGCTGTGCACGCACACAAAAATGTTCTCACACACACGTGTACACAAGAGCTTATTGATGTGCACACTTAAGCCTGAAGTGGTCAGTGACTGGGCACTTAAAACTACTGGCGCAGCATTATCGTAAACATACGTTGTTTACATGCTTGGTGCATGCTGTCTGTTAATATTGTTTCCATTTATCTACCTTGATTCTAAATGACATATTCTGCCAGGCCATTATTCACCCTTTTATTGATGGTCCTAATGCCAGTAAAAAAATGTTTATTTTTCAGCTGTTTTCATCAGTTTGAAAGGTGTAATTGCTGCAAGCAAGAATGAGTAACAAACTGGCACATAGGCTCTATACACAGGCGCAGACATGGACTCAATCCAAACACAATGGCCTGTTTTTCTCTCTGCCCCATTCTGGGGGGAATCACGCTTTAAAAATAAATGGCCTAGAAATAATCAATATGAAGCTGTGGAGGAAATCACACATTTGTTGCCAAGTTTCCACCGGCAGGTTCGTTTATCCCAGGTGTTTACAAGTCCTGAAAATGTCTGTTTCACAAATAGTCAAGCATTAAGTGGTCTTAAAATGATCTTAAATCAAACAAACAAAAATCCTAGCTCCTTTTGATTTCTGTCAGTAGTTTGGTCATACAAAAGATTACCATGATTATCTTCAACTCTGTGTGGTTTTAAACATCCTGTTATACAGAAACAATTCCAGTGCCGATGTACAGTATGTTATAGACTTGTCACTGATGATTACTGACTGATATAGGACAGGACCTCGTTTTTTTGCAGACATCACTTCCCTGCTGGTGGATTAATTAGTTCAAGCCTGTGTTTATTTTAGTATGTGTGTTATGCTCAAGTTATGATGTCGCTCAGTCATAAATAATGCAAACAAAACAGTTGAGTTTCCATTACTGTGGTAATTAGGATGGGAAGGGAAGGGAAGATGGAGACAGTAAATTTGCCAGCATCTCCATTACTGCCACGTTGTCTTGGATACCAAAAGCGACTAATAGCTTCCCGGAAAAGTTAAGTGGGATTTGAACCATTAATGGCTTTGTTTAAAAGATGAGATGAAACATTATTAAGCATTGCTTTCACATGCTTAATGGGTGCATAAGCAAAATAACATTAATGAATGCCACAGTTGGATTGTCAGGAAATATGTATGTGAGATATGAGAAGAAAAAAAAATATGTTCCATTTAGTATGACTGAGGTTGAAGTTGTTGGGTAAAACTATTGAAATTAACTGGTAGAAGATTCAAAGTTTTGGAAACGTACATCTTTTATAATTGTGGATAAATATCTAATATAGCACTTTTTATATCTGGCAGGTGCACCGAGTGAAAGCCAAGGAGCTGGAAGACCTAAAAAGGAGTTACAAAGAGGCCATGGATGAGCTCATTACTCTACGCACCAAGGTTTGTCACGCAGATAAGTGCTTCAATGTCTGTGTGTACACATGACATCAGCGGGTCAGCCTCAGTTTAATACGTACCTCTGTGTTGTCCTGCAGTTAAAGTGTCTGGAGGACGAGCGACCACGCTGGGAGGACGAGCTGAGCAAGTACAGGGAGATCATCAACCGGCAGAAAGCTGAGATCGGGCGCCAGAGAGAGAAAATGGAAGAGATCACTGCACTCCAGGAGCAGCAGGAACGGTACGAACGCACACTCACACTGACCGTTCTGATAGTACAAGCTGTAGCATGAACACCTGGATGAATTTCAGGCGTGTGTGATGTCAACGTCTCTGAAATCAAAATTCTAAAATTCAGAAAAATGACAAGTTAAGCTACCTTTTAAGCTACAATAGCTACTCCGACATATTTTTGTCGTTGTTGCTTGCTGTAAATTTTGTAAAAGTGAGCTATGACGTTGTTAATGCAGGGCTTAAAGCAAGTATATGCTGTATAGGCTACAGTGAATTATGGCTTTTCCAATAACCCCAGCACAATTTGTGAAAGGCTGTATGAATTGAAAGAAGACCTATCAAATGGCATAATTGGCAGCTTAAGTAGGCAAATAAAAGTGTATTTTTAAATGATGGACTGCACTTCATAATGCAGGGCTACGTCTCAGAGATTTGTTTTTAATTTGATTTACAAAGAATTTGCTACATCTAAAATGCTACTGGGAAAGACACTTGGGGACTTTGCTGGGGGAAAAGACAACATATTTGAATTTGGTAAAGTACTAAAAGGAGGTGCCATTACCTGACATGAGCACACCGCTGGAAGCATTCAGGTTTTGAGTTTTCAGCTGCGTATTTAGGTTATCTTGCAGGCCAGTTTCAGTTCATGACTTGTCCTCTTGTATCACCATTCAAACATAATTGGTTCTGATAGAACTGCACAGGTTGTTATACAGTTCTTGTCCCTTTTTTTTTATTTTTTTATAGGCCAGTGACAGATATAGCACACAGGGCAAGAAGGGACTCAGGTCCCTCTGTAGCTATGTGTCTCTGCCGGCCATGTGCAGATGACTTGAAAGAGAAACTTTTCCACTTATTGAAATTCTGCTTTCTGTGCCATGAGTAGGTGGCACCAGCCCAAACTAATTCAAAGAGCTTCTCTGCTTTCTTTTTTCTGGCTGTCATTTTGAGCAGAAGGAAGTTGGGGTTTTTTTCACAGCTTGCACCAACATTTTTAGTTGCTGGCAAGAAAAAAAATTATGTGATACCATCAGATTTTTCGATGTCCATTGATGACTTTACTATCAGTGAACATTGTGACCTTCATCCTGACTTGATGTATAGCTCCTTTTTGTCGTCTTGTAATTCAAATTAAACAGTTTAAAGCCGACATTTTTCGAGCATTATGTCTCACTGAATAGTTCATTTAAAATTTTTGTCTTATTAAGTTTATTTTCCCTTTTTTTCACAAACTTCTCATAAATAATCGTATCCCTTACACTAGACATTTCACATGCATACACAAGAAGGGGAGCTCTTGGTCGTCCGCCCATTTTAATGTGAGTCTTTATCAACACCTTGGCAATCATTTTTTGTTCACGCAGTGATAAACAGGAGATTACGTCTCTTCGAGAGGAAGTGGACGGCCTGACCGGCCAGATGGCTGACCTCCAGCGTGATGTACAAGGCAGTAGGGAGCGCGAAGCTGAGCTGCTGGGTTTCACTGAGAAGCTGAGCAGCAAGAATGCCCAGCTCCAGTACGAGAGCAACGCGCTACAGTCTCAGCTGGATCAGGTCTCCAGCAGCTTCACAGAGCTCCAAGGAAGCCTGGAGGAAACCAGCGGGCAGCTCGATGACAAGGTCTGGATCCCTGATAGCAGAGAGGGATAGAGTGAGATGTAGAAGTGATACATGACTGAAATCAATGGTGGAATACAATTCACTAAAATTATGTAGACATGCCTTGCTGTTGTCAGTGTCAGTTTAAAGGTTGTTGTACAGTACAGACAGTGATTTGTGTGTCTGGCATCCTCATAACTGCTGAGCTGTCTGCCCAAGAACATACAGTGTCCTTGAATAGCGATATTTTCTGGCTTAACATTAAGAAAAAACATGCCTGTGCAATATTTTTGTAATTCAATTAGAGGTTGCTAGACTGTCAATTTTATGTCTGGAACAAGCAGACACAGTCACATTACCTCTCTATCCAGGCATTTATTGCATTATTACTCACATTTTTTTGCAGTCTCGGCAGCTGAAACGGGAAGAGATGCTGAGGCAGCAGGAGGTGCAGGGCCTGCAGGAGGAGCGGGCAGCATTGCAGACAGAAGTAGCCCAACTGAAAACCAGAGTTGAAGAGCTGAGGGACGAGCTGGTGACTCAGAAAAGGAAACAAGCTGCCAACATCAAGGACCTGACGAAACAACTCACGCAAGGTGAGGAAACAACATCACAGTTTTTTTCTGTAGCTCCCTCATGGTGACTGGATAAACAAACTGTTCTCAAAGGACAACATGATTTTATACTCTTTTACTGTGTTTACAGTTGCAGGGCCGTTCTTGGTAACCTTTTTTTCTAGCTTCAAACAATGTTTTGGGGACCATATTCTCCCGAAGGACGGCTTATTTATATGGAAATATATCAAATAACTATTTCTAAGTTTGTGTTTTTACCTCATTGATATTATAAAGATGAACTTTCTGAATTTTTTTTGAAATTGCATACTGCACCTTTAAATTGAGTACAGTCTAATAGAATAAAGTTTACGTTTAGAAGCATTATCAATACGGGAATTAAACATGTGTGCACAGGTAGCACAGACAGTACATGTCACGCTCTTTAACAGTCCAGCATGGAGCAGATTAGTAGAGAAAACGGCCCTCTGTGCACCGACAGCGCAGATTTAAGCATCCCACATAACAATTACTCTGACAAAACACTCAATATTACAGAGTGAGTCATAAAAACCAAGAGACATTGCGCAGATAGAAGCGAATAAAAGAGCTTGGGGTTAGGAAATTAATAATTAGAGCAGTTATTATAAGAATATGTTCTCTTGCAAATAAGCTTGCAACGTGAGTGGAAGGTCTTGTTCTTGCAACCATATAACTCAACTATGTCTTGTGATGATCTACTACATTACACCTTAACAACAAATATTACTGTAACCACTACAGACAACACAGCTGTTTTATGTCATTCAGTGACTCTATCAAGTCGTCATCCACCCCAGTCGGTTTCATATTGAAATAGAAACTATCTTGTGTCACAATTAATGGAGATGGGATTTTATTTAAAGGTTAAAAGCGCTGTATCATTTCCAGCCTCGCCAAAGTGGCCGCTGTGGCCATTATCTAATTTTGCATTGCTGTGATATCTTATCATTTAATATAGAATGGCTCGACTCAGACTGAGACCGCCCCTACCCAGGATTAAATGTCACACACTTGGATTAAGAGAAGAAATTGCAGGTTGATTAGAAACAAGGGAGATGGGAGTGCACAGATAGGTGCGGTGTATAGAGAGCTTATGTTCTTCTCATGCTAGGATTATGCATAATAGAGTGAGCCAGTCTCCCTTAATTGGTTCTCTGGGCACACAAAATAACCTTAAAGCATGAAGTTCAGCACCATTATCTTGTACGCACAAGCCTTTCACATTTAGTTGGCATGTGGGGAAGAGATGACATTTTCATTAGGAGAGCCTCTGATCATTCATCAGCATCACAGTTACACTTCAGCACAGTCATTTTAAGCCTTTGTTTATGCATGGAAGGTTTGCTGAGCGTGCACTCTGCTTCAGAAGCAAGCTGCATTACATTTATTTAGGTGGACACCTTCACTGAGGAAAAATCAGCAAGTTCTATCAAGCGGTGATGCTTAGCTTTGACTTTTCTTGTGCTTTTTGTGCATTTTCCTCTTACTTTGCTCACACAAAGTCACTATTTAAATGATGAGCTGAGGAATCAATGAGTTTATCCAATTCTGGTAGTTATTGGAGTCTATTATGTGCAAAGATTTCTTTAATTGTCTTTGATGATACGACTGAACTGAATATTTGTGGGTTTTGACTGTTGGTCAGATAAGCAGTGAGCTGTTTTTTCACACCTTTTTGGGTGTTCAGGCAGCATGAAACAGTTGACATTTCTCTCCCTTCTCTACTTCTGCAGCCCGTAAGAAACTGGAGCAGGTTGAGAACGGAGGATGTGACCGGGATGCCAGCAGTATGGGCAGTCGCTCAAGTTCCTCAGGTACTACTGCTGGATTTGGTTAGTATTTAAGACACATAGAAGTAAATTAGAAAAGTTTTTTCCAATATTCTTATGTTTTTCTCTTTATTTTGGAATAAACGTTGCTAATAAAGGTATTCTTTATTTACAAAAGGTGATGCATAAAGACTATTTCTTCTGTTGTTTATGAACAATAAATGCTTACTATCTGTAAAACACATGACCAAAATTACATTCATAAACGGTTCTCTAAAGTTAGTCTCCCCTCCACTCGCCAGGCTCCTTGAATGCACGCCATGGTGGTAGCAGTGGTGTTGAAGAGCGGTCACCAGAGAGCCAGTCGGGTCCGTCGGTGGTGGTTGTGGACAGCTTCCCAGAGGTCGACAAAACTGTGCTCGTCGATCGAATTGTCCGCCTGCAGAAGGCGCTGGCTCGCAAGCAAGAAAAAATTGAGTTTATGGAGGATCACATCAAGCAGCTGGTGGAGGAGATCCGGAAAAAGACCAAGTGAGTGGCATGGACCAAAGCACAGGGAGCAGAGAAAGAGAGATGGCGAGAATACTGGCAAAGTCCTTTTTTTGACCATAGAACACAGAGGGTGTCCAGATGAAACTGGTGCAGATGATGGAGATATATTGTGCTCAAACAATACTGATGGACAGATCAAGTTTAGGAATGCTAGGAAGTGTCTCAGACCCTACAGCAGTTATATTACAAGGACCTGTCTCCTCTCAACACAGTGCGATCAGAATTCAAAGAGTTTCACAAGCAGTATCTCCATTTCCCTGGCAGCACCTGAGATCTTTGACTAATACCTGTAATGGTCATCACAATCCCATATGTTTCTTATGCAATGGAAACACTGTTCACTACTCCAGTAAATAGGATGAACCTTATAGATTCGACGTGACCACGGGCAATATGTCTAGTCAAGTCGTTCAACCCATGGCACAGCTTTTAGCCAGAAAGCTAATGTTATGCTAGTAAAATGCAAAGTCAGTAACATTGCGTGATGTAGACATAATCTGACAGTATGTTCAACAATACAGCTAGCTAAGAAACTAGCCATATCATTGTAAAAATATTGACAGACAATGATAGTCCATGTGTACTGTCTGCAACACCCTGAAGTAGCCAGCTGAATACTAAATAGGATGTGAGATGACAGGATGGTGTAGGCTATTTCTTGGAGTTTGCAGGCGCCATCCTGTGGTGTTCACAAGATGATGCACTGAAGGACAATACTACTGTTTTGAATTGCATAGATACATGCTTTGGCGCGCTACTTAAGAATGGTAGACAGTTAGTGCCACAGGTTGAATGACACCCTGCAGCCAATCAGAATCAAGCGTCCACCCAGATCACACTATAATGGGAAGAAAATGCTCCAGCGGAGATTCTGAATGCTCCACCACGGTTACCTTAATAAAGTTCAGGTAATATCACGTGGTTACCTCTGCAGCCACAATCTGTCTACTCACGCTTAAAGAAAAGTAGCAACATCTTGTGTGATAACATCAGTAGTCGATCCAGTGTAGAACAGGAGTGAGAAGAGTTCCTTGCAGAAGTTTTGAGGTGTTTAAGTGTAAAAATACATCACGTATTGACACCAATTTTCGACCATTTAAACCAAATCCTTAGACACACATATACCTCACTCCCTGGTGCACCGGTGCTTCAGCTGACCTTGACAAACAGTATATGCTTACACAGACAGTTTATAGCCCCCTACTGCTTTCTACGTCTCTCTCTCTCTCATCTTTAGATTCAAACTCATGCACAAAACACCTTATACGTGACAAACTTCAGTCAGGAGCTATTTATAGTCAAGCCGATTGGGAGGGGGAAAGAAGGCATCAGTATGGATCCTTAATGATGGCCCATCTATTTTCACGGTCGCCACCTAAACATAAGAGAATGTGTGAAGGACGTCGGAGCAATCCTAATTTTATCAGCACTTTATGTATAGCTTAGGCCTTCACATGGACTGTGGGACAATGCTAGGAGTGTTAAAATTCCTCAGATTGCCTTAAACAGCTCATTAAAGTTAAGTATCATGTCACCTCTTGTCGCCAGATGATCTCTCGCACGATTCCGTGAGGATCATCCCACTCCTCAATTATTTCACAACCGTACTTTCAGATTGAATGCATTAGCCTCAACCTACATTCAAGAGTTAAGATCGAGGACGAATCCCACGGTTGCCATTCTAAATTTAGCGCTATAAAATCTCAGCTAAGCGGGGGGTGTTGCACTACCCACAATGAGGATGTGAATTTGTCCCCTTTGCCTTTTCTGTTCCTTTCCCTCAAGGGCAGCCTGGTGATCACTGGCGAAATAACTGTAAGCCCGAAGCAGGTGATAAAGTGAGAGGAAGAGATGTGGAAGCAGCAACATAGTGGGAAGAAAGTCAATCGGCTAATGTGTGATATACCTTATCAGATCCATACCTATTTGTTGAATGATCATAGCAACATTTTCGCTTCCTTTAGCTCATTTACTACAGTTTAAGAATAGTACACCCACTGTTTTTCTAAAGAATGTAGTCATGAAGTGTAAGGGTGAAAGTTCCAGGTTGCATGTTGGTAAGAAACATCCAATCACAGATCTTAAAACCACAGGTCAAAGCTAAAAAAAAAATAGGCTCTAAAGGGAACCATTACATCATCATTCATTCTGGGTCATTATGGATGAACTCGGCAACAATGGCGCTGTGTTCAAGCAGCATATTCACGTGATAAGAAGTCAAAGAGGGGCCATTGGATGTAATGTTCATACAGTCAATGTAATTTGTAGTAAATGAGCTAAAGCATGCAGGAACGACAGCATCATCCGTCAAGGGCAATGATGTCCGTCCTTCAATACCAACACCTGGTTAATATGACCATTAAGTCTAAATGGTCCATTTACGTGACTTGAATTAAAATGATGGCGATTACGAAGCAGGTAGAGGACTTAAGTTCAGGAGATATTTTGACAGCTCTGTTGTAGGTTATTATGGATCCACAGCTGCTGAGCGTTGAGATATAGATATTTTAACTGATCCTTTCAAGGTTACGTGGGATTTATGGGTTTCTTGACGCTTTTGATTCAAGCCCATGCCTGTGATGTTTGATAAGGATATATTTAGATGTCTTAAGATTTAATCACAAGTATATAAATGAACTGAGCCAGCCTTCAACGTGAAACTGATAATTATCTTTTTAAAGTGGGATTAAGTTGAAACACGGCTTTGACTACTGACAGGTTTTTCAGACCACAGGCGTGATCTTTCTTTCTCTGCATCTTCTCTTTCCGTCTCGCCACTTTTTGGGCACCTTTTAAGAACTAACATTGTATTCCGACACGACGCATCCGAGAGCTGCACTGTACCCAGAATTGCCACCTTCACTTCATGCATGCTTGCCTTGCCGCCCTCATAGCTTACACTCTCTCCGCTGGGAACAAAAGGACTAATTACTCACAAATTCAAAACGAAGTCATCGTCCCTGTCGCTCACACCCCTGCCTCCCTCGTCGACCTCTGCATGCCACTCAGCACGACCGTGTGGCCACACCCTTAATTTCTGTCACTTTTTTGTTTTTTTACTAACACTGTCGCGATGGAACTGGGGTCCAAATATGGACCCTTGCAAGTCTAGTCAGAGGTAAGTCTCATTTTGTGTCTGTGCAAGCCCAGGTGTTGTGTGGGTGTGTAGATGAGGATGATTTATGATGGTGGCTTCTTTTTAGTGCTTGCATAGCTTCTGTATCCTCTAATTTCTTTTGCACCACCCCTTTATTTGCTTTGTTAGCTTTTATTGCATACAAGGCAACAAACACTTTCACAGTACAAAGATCTTCATTCCTGATGGATGCTGTCTCAGGCTGCTGCATGCAACACAATTCAGCTATTTTGTGTTGGTAATGGCCACCACCATTAATGCATGGTCTATTCTGAAAACTGAGTTCACTGGCATGTTTTCAACCCTCCCTACATCTGTTTCACTCAGCGTTAGCAGATGTTTGATGATTATCGTACAATAATATATGATGTCGAACCAATAACCCTAAAATGAATTATGACAAATAATGAAAATTGGTATTATAGTAACTGGGGATGGGTGATATGGCCAAAACTGTTATGGCAATATGTTTTTTCTATATTGCTCAATGTCTATAATTATCAGGATATATATTTAACAATAATAATAATGTTGAATTTACAGTTTTAAGAGTATTCTTCTTAGTAAAGAACCCAAAACAAACCAGAAGGTTAATTATGGTTTATAAAATACAATTATTTATTGCCAGAATGAATAGGTGACAAACTTTCAACAGAACTAACCCACCATCCAAATGGCTTAATGTTGAACTCTGAGTAATACAATTATAAATATGTCAACAAACACTGTAAATAGTTTATTCATACATTAATCATCGTTATCTTGAAAATGATCAAGATCATTTGATCGCTCAGCCTTATGATAGTTAAACATTTCCCAACGGAGTATGCTGCTTTCACAACAATAAAATGCCTTCCTAAACAAAAACAAGTTACACAGCGGGTTCTGTTTTAGGTCACTCAGTGCTTTAATATTTAAAGAGACAACTTGGAAGTCTTTCAATATGTGATCCATAAAGTCATTGCCTGGATTTAGACTTGTGTATTTGCACAGAGCATTTCTGGTTATTATTTTTTTTTTGTTTGTTTGTTTTGGGTTTTTTGTTCTTTTATCTGAACCTATATACACATACGTTATGTTATTGACAAATAACGAGTTACAGCGCCAAAGTCAAACATTTACACTGTCAAACTATCTAATCAAGTCAGTGCAGCTCCCATGCTCTGTAAGATAAAATGACTGGTGGCCTGGTAGTCTGGTGGCTTTGAACAGGGCGTTATAATGGCTTTTTCAGGTCAAAGGGAAGAAAATTTAATCTTAACAAAAATGTCTGATCCTTTCCAAAACTGTTTCAGACACTTTAAATATCAATCTAAGCCTGTCATTGGCAAAAACAAGCACCTTTAATAGACTTAATCTGAAATGCACTTTGCCCCCCCGAGGATTACGTTGCAGCCGGCTTCGTGGCTGCTGGATTAGGCGATCTACTTCTTGATCTACTTGTGAACAGTCGTTTAGACACCAAACTATGTAAGAATAGGGTTCATCTTTAAAATACCAAAATAACCATTCAAGGAAGTAGTACACATACTGTTGTCAAATGATTTTAGTTTGTGGTATTTATTATTTCTGGTGTTGTTTCAGTTCTTTTTTTTACTCTTTGATAGATAGATGATGGTGATCAGTTGTGGTAGCAGCAGCAGTAGTTGTAGTAGTAGTAGTAGCCTTAGGTATCATCGGGTGAGTCGTCACCTTATTCATCTTCTTGATAGCCTCTTGAAGAGAAACACGCATTTTTAATTGAGTGGAGCTCGTCCTGCAGCCACGCACCTTGAAAATATCCCTCTGTTTCAGGTTAGTTCTTGAGGTCTATCAAAAATATTGATTGCCGACCCATCTCAACACATGTACAGGTGGTTGTTGACCTTTTCTGTTGGAACTTACACAACACTCTTCACCTTCCCACACAGCAAATCCAAGTTCCAACCCTCTACGTGTTTGATTTTATACGTGTTGCCTGGAGTGACCGAAAAATGTTATGAGTTTCACACATTCATTTCCTCAACCATCTTTGTATCATGTTTTTCCCTTCGGTGGCATATTACAGAAAAAAGATAATAACGTAGGAGGCAGTAATGAGCTTGAATCACAGTGTCGGCTCTCTCCAGGTGTGTTTCGATCTATATATAAAAACACACCTGCATGTCGCTGTTCTCAGGGAAAAAAACAAAAAAAACGTGAAGTTTGGAGCTTTTAAGTAAATTAATTCTTTTCCCTCCATCACTCTTAAACAAACAAACAGAGCCTAACCTCAGCAGCGTATTGTTGTAGAGATGAAAATGGATTATGAACATGAAGATTTATCTCACTTTCTCACACACACACAGGCAGGTAGTTGATTAATTTAACTCTGGCAGCCGATTCTAATGCTGCCGTTTTCATTACCTTCTCCGACTGGCACAATGACTGAATGTATCCAGCGCACGTGAGATCAAGCCATTCCGCTGGAATTACTATTCTAGAGACGTCCGCTGCTTTCTCTGCTGGAAACAGTTTTATCGTTCGGTTGGAGCTCTCCTTGCTCCCACCGATGAATCCCACTTTCTCCATTTTCTCTGCTCAACGGTCTCCAGCCGAGGCCAGTGTTCGCTCCGCTCTTCCTCCTGCTTTTTGCAATGTAACATTTGACTAATTTCCTTTCCCTTTCTCTCCACACAGAATTATCCAGAGCTATGTGCTAAGAGAGGAAACAGGGGCCCTCTCCTCAGAGGCTTCAGACATTAACAAGGCCCACCTGAGCCGGCGGGGAGGCATCATGGCTTCGCTCTACACTTCCCACCCGGCGGACAGCGGGCTGACCCTGGACCTGTCGCTGGAGATTAACAGGAAGCTGCAGGCTGTGTTGGAGGACACGCTGCTGAAGAACATTACCCTGAAGGTGAGGTCTTCATCAGCAGGCATCATACCCCATACCCCTGATTTACATGTGTTCGTAATATTGATGATCTGTGCAGTTTCCTTCCGAGCCTCTTAATTTGCAGGGAGTGTGTAATTGTTTGAGCTCAGTTGACCAGAGTGGATAATTAATTGGCTGCGTCAGTGATACGCTCCACCTTTTGGAGCCACACAGCCTGATGTGACTTGACTATTAAAGCACTGCCAACCTCATGTTCAATTCAATCAAATCCAAATACAGAAGGCTTTGGTGTGAGCTGAACGCCCTGCAAGGAATTTTGATCTGGTTATGAAACAATCTGAGTTCAATAACGAGGCGAGTGAGTCCATCAGCAAGAAGATTGACTGTTTCTTTATAACTAGTCTAGTTTTTTTTTGTAATGGCAAGAGACGATAGTCTGGTTGCCGAAGTATTTTCAGCTGGCGGATATGTGCCAGCTGTACGCTAAATAAATTAACAAAATAAACGGCCAAGAAATAAAACACTTGTACTTCTATTCTTATTAAAAGATAGAAAATACAAACATGCACCTTTTGATTTCAAGTTTCTGCCTTTTGCCAAACTAAGACGAGCTTAACTGCCTCAGCAACTCATCATAAAAACACACTTAATTCAAATGCAACATAATCTAAACATAAGTCACCAAAACAAACTCCCCCTGTGATCCAAGTTCCAGTTCTGGCTCTACTCTAAACTCTAGGGCCACTGGCTCCACGGCTAACTGTCTGAGCCATGAGCCAATTAGCGTACAATAGCTAGCCAAAGTCAAGGATAGCTAGCAAAGAGCAGCAGATGTTAGCTACTCTGGTGATAAGCTGCCCCCCGTGTTTTTGGAGCTACCTTAATAATTCTGGTCATAATTCATACCTCATATATGAGGTAAAATGTTGGAAATCGTCGTGTAATTGCAGATTTAAGCCTCTATTCATAGTATTTAATGCTCGTTTGTGAGAGCTTAGTCCCGCTTCTACACCTGACAGTCTGTTGACCATTCAGTTGAATTAGGATTTCAACTAACTGAGCCACTTCACTTAATCATTAGTGTCACGTGAATGAATCCGTTACTCATCTCAAGTCTCTGTTTACAACAGCAGCCGGTCTCATGATGTGTTTTGACCACATGATGCACTGTACCCACATGACAATGTAGCGCCAGGACAAGTTTATTTCTACACTGAGAAATACGCACATTTCCCAGATTTCCCTTGTTAAAAGTTTACATTAGCCACCCAGCTAAAGTGTGCATAAATTTAGCACACTGTCCCATTGGTTCCACATTGTCTAGGTATGTTTACATTTGATTTACTCACTCTGTATCTACTAACACTAAATTACTGCGTGGGAGTCCAACATAAAAGTTCTCCCTCTCTAATTGATCTGTCATTCATTAAAACACTCTGATTAATGCAGCTTTAAGTTTGTGCGATGAAAATCAATTTGCGCTGTACTTCTGCTCGCAAATTACTTTCTGGTCCATTAGATTTAATGTAGATCAATCTTACTTTTATATCAGTGATGTGTTTACTTCAGGAAGGATTCATTCCAGTTAGTTACAACCCGTTTACCACTCTATGTCTGTTCATACTTTATGTAGTGATATTTCTATAATGTAAAGTGTCAGAAGCATCTTGATTCCATGTCAAATACAGTGGGTGAAAAACTGCTTCTGAACTGCTCGCAGAGCTTCATTAAATCTGCTAATCACCCACATGAACAAGGCGAAGTCTCTGTTCTTGCTATTGTCTTTATATTGTCTCAGACTTATCTTAAAGACATCGTGCATGTTAGCCTAAATGAGACGATGAATACTGAGTAGCGTGGGAGTATCTTCCGGCAGCGACTTTTCTTTCAGTGGATGAAAGATGATTGTCAGGAAGTAATGATATAAGAACAATAAACACGGGTACAGTGCAACATAAAACACTGGGATAAAGCCAAATAAAGGCTTCACATTTATATACCTTTCACAATGGGGAAAAAACGCCCACTTGCATCCACTAAAACGTTGTCTTCAGTGCTAAAGTACAAGCTGCTACACTCCTGTTTTGTGATGAGGTTTATGATCTGCTGCCTGCTGCTGTTCCCTGTTTTGTGGCTTGTTGGAGACTTTGAAGGTGACAGATAAACTCAACTTTTGCCTTTTTATTATGATGACCTAAACGTTGCATTCGAGTCGTAAAAAGTATTCGCTCTCTTCAACAGGAGAATCTGCAGACGCTGGGGGCCGAGATCGAGAGGCTCATAAAACAGCAGCGAGGTCCCGACGACGGCGTCAGGGCGAAGTGACGCCAGAAATGAAGGACCGAGAAAAGAACTCGAGGAATCGCCGACCCAATGTTCTTTTGAAGGAAACGGAAAAACCCCTCATTCTTGCGAGATATACGTAAAGGATTAAACTGAATGTTGTTAAGTGCCAGTAGCACCTCGGGCTGCTTTATGGAGGACCTCTTGAACTTTTCGCCCCATTTTGTCCGAACTTACTTGAACCGTCATCATTCCATCCACATAGCAACACCTCCGTCATCTCCTCAGACGCAACAAATCCTCCTCTGGCTGACGTCCTTCTCCCCCCTGAGCCTTGTCAAGATGAAAAGAAAAAAACTCTTCGGGCGGGTTGCATCAAGCCTGGAAAACTCTGACTGCCTTGTATACCGATAGACTGAAGATGCCATAATTGTGAATGTATAGCAAATTCTACCTGTCAAGAAAAGACTGATATGCCAATTAGTTCATCCGATAAAAAATGGACTGTGTTGTGATTTAACTCGCAGCTCTTTTCCGCCGTACAGCAACTGAGATGAGATGATCAACGCCCAGCATGCTCTCTCTCTCTCTCTCTCTCTCTCTCTCTCTCTCTCTCTCTCTCCCCCCTTGTCCCCTCCCGTCTGCCAATAAGCCAAATGTATTTCGGAACGGCTGCTTCTCCGGCACCACTCCACGGCAGAAAGCAGAAATATCAGCCCCGGCTCGCGGGGACGTCGCATGCCACCTGCGCATTTTTCGTCACACTTATGCTCTGCACAACTAGCGCTTACAAACAAGCTGGGTGGAGCAAGGTGCCTCGCATCAGCGCACTCACCCCATCTGCGTGACACCGGTGCTGGACACGAGGAAGCAGCCTGTGTCTTCGCAGTGTTTCTCGCGCAGGAAAACAGCACCGTCGGTGTGGAAGTCTCCTTAATGTTGAGCTGTGTCAAACTGAAGAAAATCCACAACAAATGTAATATCATGAGAAGGTTGAAGTGTAGAACTGGTCTTTGGCCATTTTTGATTGTGATTGTTAATTTATTTTACTTTTTTTGTTGGCTTAAGATTTAAATTTTATTTTAGTACGTCTTATTTTTTATTGAGTATCATATTATCACAATGCTTTCGTTAAAATATTGGGTCTTTGCTCTTAATTTAAGATAACGAGTACCGTCAACATTTTTGTCTTTCCTTCACTGTAACGTGCTTCTGCTGCAACAACAACTTATTTTAAAGGGATATTTTGGGTTTTTAGAAGTATGGTGTCGGAGATACGTATCCATAGTCAGTATTTCCTATAATAGATGCCGTTTTTTGAGAAACAGTGCGTGGCATTGTTTGTTTGGATAAAGATGCCATCTTGGCTGCTTTTTGCAAATCAGGGGTGGCCAGCACAACCCTTGAAAAACTAACGGCTGTCGAGTTAAAAGGAAGACAGAGTCAGCAACTGCATAAAAGGTGTTGAGAAACACATTTTTAGCGTGCATAGCAAATGAATTTAAGCTCCTGCGATTCCAGCTCCGTCTCTTTGTTTGAAAAGAGAAAAAGTTACGTAGCGCTCCTTTTAAGCAAGCAAGCAAGTAAGTAGGTAGTTAATATGTAGCACCTAAGTTGGTCATTCACTGACTCATACAGCCCCACTTTAAAAAATCCATACTATCCCTTTAATCAGACATGAGCGTCTAAAGATGTTCATGTTTCAGTGCTTCATTAGCGTCGTCCTCTCTCAGTTCAAACAGCAGACACGCTCACAGCTTGCGGTGACGTTCTCCGCTCTGCGTGTGCAGTATGATCCGGCAGAGGGGAAGATCAAAAATGTCGAGGCATTCCTATCACACCCCTCTTTTTATTTTTGTTGTCTCTGTAGTGTCAGTGAGTCCGTAGCAGCAAATCATTTGTAGAAGAATAAGGAGGAGGAGGACAAGGAGATCTGTAGCTGTAGCTCAGGAAGGCCAATGGAAACCTACAGAGATGCATCCAGGGACAAAGTGCAATCTGTTCCTTGCATTGTTTTACTTTTTGTCTTTT
>CAEMYA010000238.1:4148958-4161302 GCA_903131615.1 Diplodus sargus | reverse complement strand
AAATGGCCCACTACGTGAATAGAGATGAAAGTTTCCACGATCGAGGTCACGTAGTCCTTAAAGCCCTCCTCGTTTGCTCCTGTGGGCACGAGGTGTTTGATGTATCTAGTTTTAATTCATCCAAACTGATTATTCTGCTACGTGGAATCGGTGTACGGACAGCAAACCTGCAGATTAGATCTTGATTCTAACTTTCTGAAACTCTGAAAAGTTCTACATTGTTCAAAATCTGGGTTTATTTTGTCCCTTGGAGCTCATCCGGATCTTAAACAATGTGAAAATGAGCCGCTTGCTGCGAATCAAAGCAGTTTTTGTTTGTCGTTTTGCAACTCGTTCCTGTCATAGAAGAAAACAAATACAAACCTATGCAAATCACACGCATGGGATTTTCCGAATTAGCTCTGCGTAATTCTCCGAAGCATGCTAATACGTTTCCTCTGATTTTTGGTCGTTTAGAAGAATCGCGCTGATCTGAGATTTGACTCATTTTCTGCAGCCTTGAAACGAAGCCATGTTTGCAGCATTGTGTGAGCGAATGAATCTGAATATGAATATGAAGAAATGGTTGTTTGTGTGTATACGAGTGTCAAATTGTGACGTTAAATGCGAAAAAGTCTGTTATTTTATCTGTTTCTCTTCCTGCTGTGCAATGATTCCTCCTGCTCTGCTTTGTGGAATACACAAACTGTGATTATAATATACATTTGTAAATACGCCATTCTGTAAAAAATTACCACGATGTTTTTAAAGAAATGCTGATTCTGGATGATGTTTGTGTGTGTATATGTATATAAATATATATATGGTGTTTCCAGGGAATAAAAGGAGAGTCTTAACTTTCTCTTGAATGTTCCACTCTGGTCTCGTCTCATACATTTCGAAGCCTGACACGAACGAACATCTGTTGTCCTGGTTTTGAGCTTTTTTTAATTACGCTGGAAAGAGGTGTAATTAAGGTGACGGGTGAGTTTTGCACACAGATAACCTCGCACAGTAAATCTGTGGGATGCAGCTTTAGGTCGCACTTCAGAAAAGCAGCGGCGTCAGCGCAGCGCTGGGGGTCACGGACGACGCTGCACCGCTGTCAGTCAAAGCCGGCAGCACTTTTCGGATGATTTAAAAAGCAGACGCTCCGGGAATACACCCACAAAACGAAAAACAAGTTGAGGGTGAACTTTCATTTCCACTGCTGCTTTACTGAAACTGAAAGCATCGCTCTTGTGTGAATGGCCTTCTGTAATATAATAAGGACCAGAGCTGAGTGTAATAGGAAAGATTCACATCAGGGCTGCAATTTCCGGTTATTTTCATAATCGATTAATCAGTTAATTGTTTGAAAGTACTGATATACAAGCGCTGTAACAAAAAAATAGTGGGAATGGTTTTATGTAACTGTCTCATCGTCCAGATGTTTTTGTTCATAAATAGGGGAAAATTGCCCATCACAGTTCCCTTGAGCCAAAGATGAGGATCCCGAAGTCGCCTGTTTTGTTCAATGAACCAAAGATATTAAATTCTAACATCCTGTAAGACATATAATAAAAGCTGCGATTCCTCACATTGGGGGAAGTCGGAACTTGTAAATGATTTTGCGCAATAAAGTCTCTTAACTGTTCCTAGGGAGTTTGAAACCTCAGGTGATGTCATCTGAGTCAGTGTCGGGGTTTACGTTTCAAAATAAAAGTAAATCTGGGTGTGGAGTTCAAAATAAGCGTCCTCGTAGTTGCTAATAAGCTCTGCTTGAGGCTAGCAGCTCGAGGCTACATTAGCCACTAACACACCTGAACCTTTGGTGGTTACATTGCATTGTGGGTAATGCAGTTTTTGACGAGGGAGAAGAATAGGTGGAGTAAAAAAGAGGATGTGTCTGGTTCTGCTGCAACAGTTTTGATCTTGTATTTATTTATTTTGAAATCTGTCTTCCATGTGGAGAACTCTTTTCATGTTTTTGAAAAAATAATTTTAATTGTGAACAGTCACCGATAAATGAGTCGATTGATTGTCATCCCAGCTCTTCTTCACACGTCCTCTCTTTTCTTTCATTATAAAAGCTGTTTTGTTGATGCATCCTGAGTCACTCTGTCAATCTGCACACCATCAAGATGTAACATCATGCATGAGCTTTCTCTATTATTGCTTCCCCCACACGTGCTCATGTGCAGAAACACCTACAGACCATCTGATCGCGCCTGCCTTTAAAACAATACATCATTTAGCAGGAGGGGGAAGAAAAAACACTGTCTTCCTCGGCCATTCTCGTCATGCTCGGTGGAAATTTCCCATTTTATCTGCGGGCGCAGAGGCACACCGCAGGTTCGAATATCCAATTCAGGCCAATGATTACTGACAGGCTATTTTTAGCTCGCTGATAATGGATTCTCCTATCAGCCGAGATGACCACCCTCGAATTCATAAAGCATCGCCCAGTGTCCCTTTGGATGCGGCAGCAGCAGCCGCCATGACAGAAGCGCTCAGGGTGCAGAGATAAGAGAGCCTGTCCTGTCTTTGTCCCTCCGTTTTTTGTTTACTACACTCCATCCCAGCAACAGAGACGGTTACAGCTGCACCGTTCAGATAAACAAAAACATCTGACTGTGAACGAGTCTCTTTAATGAGTGTTATTACAGCCCATTAACTGTCTTTTAACTTCTGAGTTGCACAAAAATAGTCCCTGTTAATTGGGAATTTCCCAATGGCGTGTGATTCTTTGATCGTACGCCACTCTCCTGCTCGGCCTCTTCAGACGCTTCAATGGAAACTGAGATGAATCTTTCTTTTTTTTTTCTCAATCGGTGCTGCAGTATTCAACTACGGACTCTGTGCCAGTCATTCAGAATTTTAATTCATTAAAAAAAAGTGCGGAACAGAACAAATGTTTCAGATCTAGATCGGTCGAGATTTGGATTATCGGATCAGATGTATGGATTTATTTTATGTTCTTCTTTTATGTTTTTCCCGTTGTTGTTCTCTTTTATTTCCCTTTACATTTCATAACAAGTCCCTATCTGCTTCAGTCATTTCTGCTGCAATGCTGTTTTGCTGTGAAGCTCCAGAGATGTCTTGCGAACTTCACGACTTTCCACAGGGCGAGGAGATATTAATAAAAATGTTCATGTTTGGGTGAATGTTTCCTTTAAACATTCTACTTGTAATTGGCAAAAAAAAAACTACAACACACAAAAAAGGAACTGCATCAGTCTCGCAGTAAATGCTATCCTCAAACATAAAACAATGGCAACAAAACACGAATGAGGTGTTCGCTGTGGAAAAGATCGCATCTTAAATACATATCATGGATATAATCTGGGGGCTGAAACATAGACACAAAAAGTGCAGAGTGAATGAAAATTCAATTTGTTCCATGCTTAAACAAGAACGTGCACCGTGACGTATGAAACTGACTCCTGTGGCTTTGTGCTGGAGGCAGATACTCGTGGAGTGAAAGCTTTGAGTCAGTGCAGAACGCGGTGAGAGGACCTTGAGCTGAACAGCATACTCTGCTTTTGCTCAAGTACTGTACTTCAGTGCAAATTCACTTCAATCTCCGCTACGTTTATTCGGCAGCTTTCTGAGTCACGACCCGTTAGAAAGTGACATGTTTCTGCTCGGAGCCTCTTGTCATTTTTGAGATGATTGTGAATAGTTAGCTGTTCCAACAGGGAGAGGGAGTGATGTCCCGTCCAAACGTCTCCCAGGGTTTCATTTGAATACTTGTGTGAGATCTTTACAATAAAAAAAAAATTTGAGAAATGTCCTGAAAGTGACAGATCTGTTTGATTTTGTTCTTTCCTCTCCCACTGATTATGTCACCACCCCCGTAGATTTATCTAACGACCCTTTGGAGGGGGCTCAACGCCTCTGTTGTGGACCAAGGGACTGTAGAAAGTAGTTAAATAGCACCACCTATACTAGCTACAACCATAATATGCATTGATGTACCAGTAAAGGTCTAATAATGCAGAACATACATCAATCCGCAGAATGAACACTTGAGTTTTGACACTAAGTATGAGTGAAGGAGTCATGATGGAATATTTTTCACATTGTTGCAGTGGGACTTTTACTTTAAGTGGATCTATTGGCAGAAATGTTATACAATATCTATAATTTTATTTTCATTAGTGCATAATCACCTAAAACTAAGAGTGAAGAGTGTTTTAGTTACCTTAAAATTGACCCTCTATATCCACAGATGGAGCTGCAGAGCTCTATAGGTGGCCTATGTGCTGCCTCACTGCTAGATGCCATTAAATCCTGCCTTCACTTAAAAAGACGACTTCTTCAAACGCTTTTACAATCAGTTGAATGAAGTTTCCGATGAAAAATTGTCTTTTGGACCCATGTCGGCCTCTCGGGGGCGAAGCCGCTCATCACAGTGTTTAACTCCTCACCTCTTGAACCTTTCAGTTGGATAAGCAGCAAAACGTGTGTCTAAAAACGCCTGCATCCATGATGACGATGGTCCGATCTCTGCACGCCGGTCGAAGAGAAGCAGAGAGTCGATCAGATATCATCAGCGGAGGACGGTATCTCACTGTGTTTGCCATCTGCTGGAGGAGCACCACCAGTAGGTTGGAGGCTGCAGGGGTCTGAACCGGATTCCATAATAAGTCCTGCTCTCATCGGTGCATCAGTCACTTCTTGAGACGCCGCTGACTTCAAGGTAAAAATCACTTTGCTGTTTACATTCTGAGCGTTAGATGAGAAGATCAGTACCACTCTGTCTGTTTAACATGAGGCTGATTAGCTTAGCTTAGCTTAGTTTAGCACAGAAACTGGAAACAAGGGGGAACCAGCGTAACATTACAGAGAAATTAAGTGTCATGATTTATTTTACACACTTAAAATAATGGAGCGAGGAGGGCTGCCACTTAAGGGATGCCGGGGAGCAGTTACAAATTCAGGGCCTTGCTCAAGGGCACATCAGCAGTGCTCAGGAGCAGGCACGTGCACACATGGGGCCCAAGGGGTGCTTGAGTGTTGCTGTTGTAAACATTGCTGTTCCTACTAACAGTCACAGTAGTAATTTCTTGGTTTTGTCACATTTTTGGATGTGTAGCCTGTATTTCTAGTACGCACTTGCCCTCCAATAAATAGCCCAATAATAAACCAGTGTTTTATTGCTTTTTATAAATTGCAGCTGAATTGCATGTCTTCCAAACCTCAGTATTATGATAATGTGAATAAACTCATGTTGACAATAATTTGTTGACACAAAAGAAATGGCAATTACGTATCACTCACAGCTACACAGGACATACAGCTAAGTAGTTAGCTTTCTATAAGTACTTTTTAAATTAATTTTAAATGAATTAATCTACATATTGTGTTATTAAGGCCTGATAAAAAATGTGCCGCCCTTTTCTGATTTTGAGCCCCTGCCCCTCTATAATCATGTGCATGTCCCTGCTCAGGAGGTGAATTAAACCTCTGATTTTTGTTGGTGTTGTTTCCACTGATTTTTGAAAGAATAAAACAAACATGTTGATAAGTGTTTCCACTCTTTATGCTAAGCTAAGCTAGCACTCCCATTCAAATGGGTAAGCACTGCTGGCTTGTTAAAGTGAAACTCTTGCCAAAAAGCAACCGAGGCTTTATTTTTGAATGTACATGGGTCAAACCTTCGTGTAAAAGCATAATTACGACGAAAGAGGCACTTTTAAGATTTACAGTAGTTTCATTTTTGGGCAAGCTAATTTTCAAAGGAGTGCTAGCATCAAAATTGCTATTTTTAAAACACTAAGAAAGCTCGACACAACATGAAACTTTGCTCGTATTTGGATAACTCATGTTAGCAGTAGCATCTCCGGCGTGCCGCTGTCATGGTAGACAAAAAGTGTCGACTCCCGAGTGCAGGAGAAGGAGAGTAATGGTGGACCCCGGTCGCACTCTGGGATCGATACTTTTTGTCTGCCATGACGGCGGCACGCCGGAAATGCTACTGCTAACGTGTACACAAACAATGTTCTCAATGCTTGTGTTCATGTGGAGAGACCCTGGTGATACTATGATAAGTTTCATGTTGTGTCGAGCCTTCTTAGTGTTTTCCAAATAATGATTTTGATGCTAGCGTAATAGTGCCCCTGCACTACATTGAAAATTAGCTTGCCCAAAAACGAAACTATGGTAAATCTTAAAAGTGCCTCGTTCGTTGTAATTATGCTTTTACACGAAGGTCTGACTCATATGCATTCACAAATAAAGCCTCTGTTGCTTTTTGGCGAGAGTTTCACTTTAAGTGTTTTACCGTTAGTGACAAGGTTAGAGAAACTGCTAATTTTAGCATGTTATCTGCTAACTCGGAGGCTGTTGTTGTTGTCTTTTCGTCTACATCCAGCGAGTCAGTCTATGAGAGCGGTATCTTCTCATTAGTCCCTCAGAAAGAAATGTCCGAACTACTCCTTTAATGACACCACCACTGTCATCTTGAGCGCAAAACCTCAAGAGGGATCAGATGCTGAATCACCAGCTCATTAGGATTTAGTGAAAGGTCAAGACTCGAGTGGCTGGCACCCTCGTGTACAATCTGGAAAGAAACTCGCAGATCTGACTGTGCCAAAGGTTTTTCTAATTCCGAGTAAG
Organism: Diplodus sargus; assembly: GCA_903131615.1. Lineage (NCBI taxonomy): Eukaryota > Metazoa > Chordata > Actinopteri > Spariformes > Sparidae > Diplodus > Diplodus sargus. Next base: position 4,154,720 of record CAEMYA010000238.1, on the reverse strand, counting down.
GACACCAGTGAGACGGAGAGAGCGCTGACTATCCGGTTTAAAAAAAGAAAGGAAAGTGGTGAATTTAGAGTCCCGGCATGAGACAGGCCCGTCAGCAGATCGCTCCGCTTCAAGGCTGTTTGGGCCTGCTTTTCCACACAGTCACGTCCTCAATCATTGTCGAATTCTACAACGTACATAAAGATAGTCCTCTCCTTTAAGATGCCAAGAAATCAATCCATATTGTAATCAGTTATTCTGGACCACAATCTGATCCCAGCTCAGTCCTCAGGCAAAGATTTATTTACTTTATCGAGGCTTATTGTTTTCTAAACTGGGGTCAAATGATCACGAGTGCGCTGTGCTCCGTTTTCTACCGTCACGTATCCGGCAGTTTGCGTTGTGGAAGCCGAATGCAAATGCCGTAAAATGACCGACCACATTCGCCCCGGTCCTTACATGAATGCCGAGGCGCGGCAGATGGGAGGAAGCTAAGCGCCAAGTTCACATGGGATTCCGAGCAGATGGACCCACGAAGCGGTGGCACCTGCTTTCTGGCAGCTCACCTCGACACTCGCAGCATGATTTAGAGTGGAAAGAATCACAGGGGAATTTACGTATATCTGACAGGATTATTCGGCATGTAATTACCAGTGGAAGTTTTAATCTGGGTTTAGCCGGCGACAGGGTCCGCAAAAAGTTGACGCTTGTCATTTTTCTAGACATTCCTGATCTAGATGTTTGTTTTCCTATTAGCTAAAATTCCCCCCAAAAAATCCTTAAATCCTTTGCTTTGCAATTAAAGGCTGAAAAGTTGTGACATACTTACATTTCAGTTTGCTTTTCCTTTTTTGTTTTGTCCGTGAATTTGAAGTTTCTGTCTGTGGAGCTGAAAAAATGGCGGACTTCTCTTCCATTATCAGCAGGAAATGGAATATTTCAAAGTTGCAGAATCAGAATGATTGAATTTCGACTCCAAACAAACAGCAGAGTTAATGCTAACTGCTACTAACTGTAGCTGCCGTTAGCTGGTCGGCTGTCTAGCGAGTATGCCGAGATTTGGAGCTTGGAGCGATGGGGGAGTGTTAGCGTTAATGCCGCTAGCTCAGGAGCCTTGGACCGCTGGGGCTAGCTGGTTAGCATGCTAACTTCAGAAGATGTCTCTGGAACACAACACGTAGACGTCCCCCAGAACACTGTTTGACACTAAAAACGGTATGAAATTGTGTAGTCCTTTAAGCTCAGTTTGTTTTTGTCAGTCACTGAAACGGGGATCTTTCTCTTCTGTTTCAAATTTCTTCCCCAAAACTACACGTTGCACCTCTTTAAAGCAGATCTGTGCAGATCTGATAAAGGTTGTGGGCTTAATCATTGAGCAATCAGCAGCAATTATCTCCAGGTGTTGACATTTTCTGTTTCTTAGAAATTACTGTTTTGTTTTTCTCACTCTCTGCCACGGAACCTTCCATGCCAATCCACCCCCTGCCAAAAGTGACAAAGCATTTCACAATATCATGTTTCATAATCGTGTTTCGGTTGCATGTCTGCTGTAATAAGACGATTCACTCACCGCTGATGTTCCCTGCTTTGTCCTCGGCCACCAACCGACTTAATTTTTATTTGCTCATCACTGTCACTGTAGCATTTGGGGAATGGGAGGATTATTAATGTTCACTGCATGTTTTTAATTTTCCTTGACAATCATGATGTTTGTGCCCGTCCTTCATCAGGTACAGATGGCGGTGGGAGGAGGCTGGCCGGAGACAATATTAATGATCAGGGCGACAGCAGGTTCGGGCTTTGTAATAACTGAATGGAACCTCACACCTGTTGCTGCCCGAGAGGATCTGAAAGAAGTCCAGATGCTCCTTCAAACTGACAGTGCAGCGTGGATGTGGCGCTTCGGGATGTCATGAAGACTGACTTCATCCTGCGGTGAAACCACGTCTAAATGAAGAATCTCAAGTATTAAAAAAGATTCATTTTGAGCTGCAAAGCCTGCAACCAATGATTGTTTTCATTGGTATTCATCTGCTGACTTTAGGAGCAACTTCAGGCAAGAAATAGTCATGCACACAATACTCGATAAAACTTTTTACACTTTTTTTTTGTACTTATAAAACAAATGAGATATAAGCGTTTGTCACGTTTAGAGGTGTGGTGTTATACTTTATACGGAGGACTGTGGCTGCCCAAATTAAACATCAATCAATCAGTCAATCAATCAATACATAAATATGTAATTAAATGCACCAAAAATAAATCTGAAAGCAAATGTAGGCACGAATAAATGTATAAAATGTGACGCAAATGGATATTTTTATGTTTTAATTGCTTTTATATTTGTATCATTTGTGTCATTCATTTATTCCTTGTTTGTTTTTTAAATTTATTTTCTAAGAATAAAAGTAGTTACTGTATTCATTTCTGTATTCTGTTTCTTTTGCATTTTGAACAAACAGTTAAATAAATCAGCAAATTTAGTCATGAATAAATGTAAGAGGCTTAGAAAAAAGAGGGAATCAAATAACGAATCAAATTGATGCTAAAATGTCGATTTAATGACATATTTACTTTATTATTGATCTTATTTCTCTATTTATTTATAATTTTGGCAGTTTCAGACCTCCATACAAGACACATGCAGATTGTATGTACTGTACAGAGCCGGGTGACCTGTTCTCTCCTAGTTCCAGACTTTATGCTATGCTAATATAAATTGATCTTGTAAAATGTATTCTTGTTTCTTAAATTGTGGATATCAACAGGTTTTAGCATTAAATATAATAAGCCTACAGTTAACAGAACATATGAAAGTGGTATTCTGCATCACTGAACATACTGTGTGCCCTGTAACGGTTAAATGAATGTTCTGTTGACTTGATTGTCAGATACTCCTACGAAACGCTATTAATGGATTGATATCAGCATGACCGCCGTTACCCGCCGAGGTCACGCTGGTATCAATCCATCTACTTTAGACCCAGAGCCGCCAAAATGTCAAAAAACACACTGGCAATTTGAAACAATTATTTCTTCAAGCCGCTGATTAGCTTTCTCCATCTGTGAACCCACTGCTAATCTGCCCAAACACAAACTTCCTGCCAAACAAACAATGCTTAATAATGACGTGGGTCTCTGCCAGGAGGCCATCAATGATTCTGGCTGCGCTGCTGTTGTTATTCCCCCCCCCCCCCANNNAAAAAAAAAGCTGGGTCTCATTCACACACATTAGTTTAGCCAATCATATCTAAACAGTCGAAACAGCTGAGCTCGGTCCCATTCAGGTTTTTTTTTTTCTGGTCTAATTGAAATGTGCGGCCGGTTGCCCCCTCTGGGAGAGCATCGTTAGCCGACAACATCGTGCTAATGCATAAAGACGTCCAGCTTCAGGGCCAATTAATATTCGCCAAATTTTCTGCTGTAAGAGGCGCTTCATAACACCAGCTGTCGTGATGTTTTCCATAGGCTGCCAGACTGAGGCGACAGGCAAACGGCAAAGTTAAGGAAAAAAAACAACATTTGGGCCTGTTTGGGTTTTGGAGCATTTTCAACAGAGTAAATAATGATAAACAAGAAGACACACGTCCTGACATGAGTAAGGATGTTTTCAAGGAGACCTCTGGACCATCACCAGTCATGTTTTCGCCAACTAAAATTTGTACTTTATGTCAAACATGACCCTTTCTTGACCCTTACCAAGTGTTTTCTGTTCCTTAACCTAAGATCATAAACACGGGGTCGTCCTGACGTGACATAGATGGTTGAACCCAGAGAAACGTAAAGTTGCGACAGGTTTGAACAAATTCCTGGTTTGAAAAAATGCACATTCCTGACATTTATTCTTGCAATCGTGCTGCGTTTGAAGACTTTGTACTTTTTGTCTAGTTTAAAAACCCTGATGAGGTCACATTGATGTCGTCAGGGTTATTTCGCCTTGCGCTTGGGGCTTTCTTTTGAGTGTCTCAACACAAGGCCTGCGCTACAAACTGGAGGCGGGAGGTTTAGGAGGCAGGGAGGGTCTAATGAAAGACGTGAGCAGGTTGCATTATGGGAAATGTAGGTTGCAGCGTTTTTGGAGGACGAGCCTTATGAGTCTCCCAAGGACAGACTAATTCATTGTGGCTTCGTGCTGACAACAACATTTACTTCCAGATAGACGACTGGCAGTTCATTTGCATTCAGAGCATGTGTGAAATTGGCCACATTGTTTATTTCTGTTGTTGTTTTCAGCCAGAACTCTAAAGATGTATAATCAAACGCATTATTCTGACCTGCGTGGTGTTTTCTACTGTGCTTTTTAACGCACTGTGTTGCTTTGCTAGTGTCTTTGATTTCAAATCAAACTGTTATTTTCTTTAGTGTTGTGGCTTGACGAGCAAATTATGTGTCCAACCTAACATTAATGGTTGTTAAAGGTGCAGTACGTAAGAATTGGCCACCTTGAATCCACACTTGACCGTAGCTACCGTTGGCTTGTTAGCTCAATTAGCCATGCAGCTAGCCGGACTACCAAGGGAGTGTTGGTGTTGGTCAGAGAGGTTTTCATGCCTGGGGCTAGCTGGTTAGCATGCTAACTTAAATAGATACCTCCTCAACACAGTATGTAGACGTCTCTGACATGACGTCAACACGGTTGTTCCTGCACATTCTGCAGATGAATTTAGCAAGTTTTGGAAATTCTTACATGTTACACCTTCAGTATTGAGAGGAAAGCATTTTAGATGAATGGGAGATACACACTTTGAAATAGCATGAGTGTAAAAAAGGCAGTTAAGTCATACCTAAACTAGTGCATTGGTTTTTATAAGGAAGAGTGATGATAAATTGCTTGAATTCTGTGGTAAAAGGTGCTTGCGGACTACGAACGTGCAAGAAACTTATTCCTCTAACGGTTCGATTCAATTACACTGTGAAAGTGCAATTCATCTTTAACATTTTCACAATATAATTGATCTAAAAACATATTCAACTTTATCCCAGTCCAGCCCCGAGGCAGCTGTTTCGGCGTCTGCCTAAAACAATGCAGATGTGCTGTATGGATGAATCAGTGCACAGCTGAGACTAAAGTAGGTCAATCATGTAAACACTTAACACAAGAGCAGATAAAAAAAACCCAACTGTGCCTGAGTGTGCATGAACTCCTTTGTTTTTTTTAAAAAAAGAAAACAAACAGATTTCATGGCTCATCTCTGCACGGAGGCCCGAATCAGATTCCCAGTTGCTCCCAGCAGTCCCAGCAAGAGCAGGAGTCACACAGAGACACCAGCTGGTGAAGAGCCGAGCCAAAAACCACTGTTCACCTCTGCAGATGGAACACATTTTGGAACTATTTGTGAATGAAATGGTGGGAAAGCGATTGGATAGGTTCTTTTTCGTTTGAATCTCGGGGAACCTAAAACCTTTGAATAAGAAAGAAGCAGTAATTAATTAACAATAGAACTTCCTTTTTATTTCACAGGAGTCAAAACACCACCTCACAACAGCATGTAAAGCTCAAGGGAGAGAGAGAGAGAGAGAGAGAGAGAGAGAGAGAGAGACTCGAATTCCTCACTTTCGGCACTGAACACCACAATCTGCCATTATGTACAAAGTGCGCGGGAATCAGGCACCGCGGTCCACTCTCTCATGGTTGGAAAAAGACAGCGCGGAATAAATACACCTATCTCACATTAGAATGTTTAATATAAACAAATACCTGCCGTACAAATTGCACTTGTTGATGGCTGTGAGGTAAAAATAAAAAATAAAAATAAGAACGCATGACAGGGAGCACTACAGTA
>CAEMYA010000238.1:4052542-4148368 GCA_903131615.1 Diplodus sargus | reverse complement strand
CTCACTTTCGGCACTGAACACCACAATCTGCCATTATGTACAAAGTGCGCGGGAATCAGGCACCGCGGTCCACTCTCTCATGGTTGGAAAAAGACAGCGCGGAATAAATACACCTATCTCACATTAAAATGTTTAATATAAACAAATACCTGCCGTACAAATTGCACTTGTTGATGGCTGTGAGGTAAAAAGAAAAAATAAAAATAAGAACGCATGACAGGGAGCACTACAGGACTTACAGTACAAGTCTCTCCGACGAATGGCTCGCTCGTGTCCATCTTAAGAACAGAAGTGTGACCCATAACGACCCCGGGGGCTGAATTATAGGGAAACCCCACTTTCCACTTAACACGCTATGCTCCCCAATACTGAATAGCTGATTCATTAAAATAATAAATTACACGAACCAAGGGTGCGTGCGTGTGCGCTCCGTCGCTGAATCCTGTTTTTACGCACGCAACTGTGGTTGATCAGATCCACTAAAAATGCATTTCTAGGATCGATGCCATGACGCACAGATGATCCGGTCCTCGGCACCAAAGCGTCCTGGAGTGATTTTGTTGGAAAACATCTGCCATCACGGCTCTTTCCCAAAAAAAATATGGCTTTCAAAATACTGATTTACGCAGATATTAAAAAAAAAAGAAAGAAAGAAAGAAAAGAAAATGGACCCACTCGTGCCTCTTTTTGCGCAAACCTCTGTTGTTATGTCACCATCACCATCTCTTTTTAATTTTTATTTGTAATCCACCTCAATTTATTTATTTTTTTTAAAAAAGGAAAAGAAAAGTTTCATGTCTTCCCCTCACAGCTGGGATTCAGAGTGAGACAGCTTCGCGGTCCCCACCAGGCTGCTGTCGCTGTTGTCCAAGCCGGCGCAATCCGACCACATCCCCAGCGTGCCGGGCTCCAGCGCGGACACGAACCCGCCGGAGCACCGCGACAGGTCGCAGGAGCTGATGTGCAGCCGGCGGTCGGCTTGCCTCGGGCAGCACAGCAGCCTCTTGAAAGCCTTCCTGAAGTCCGGGCTCCGGCAGTAAATGATGGGGTTGAACGCTGAGTTCACGTACCCGAGCCAGTTCAGGAACACGAAGAGGTCCTTGTCCACCACCTCTGCGCTGAACACTCGCACCACGTTGACTATAAAGAAAGGCAGCCAGCACAGGGTGAACGTCCCCATGATGATGCCCAGCGTCTTGAGCGCCTTCTGCTCCCTGAGCGCCAGGATTTTGGACGGCCTCTTCTTGCACTTGGAGGTCAGTCCGGTTAAGGTGTTGTGAAACCTGCCCTCGCACTTGTCGATCTTCCTCAGCTGCTTTTTCGCCTCCCTGTACACGCGGGCGTAAACAAATATCATGACCAGAAGAGGAATGTAGAAAGATATGATGGATGAGGAGATGGCATATGCCCTGTTGGTGACAAAGTCGCAACATTCGGGGTCGTCGTAGCACTCCGTGTCCACGCTGTCCCGGGACCAGTGCATCAGGATGGGCAGGAAGGACACGAGCGCAGAGATGGCCCACACCACGCACACCACCGCTTTGGCCCGAGCTTTGGTCAACAGGCTTTGGTAGCGGAAAGGCGAGGTGATGGCCACGTACCTGTCTATGGCGATGACGCACAGGGTCTCGATGCTGGCGGTGACGCACAGGACATCCACGGAGATCCAGAACTCGCAGAAAAAGGTGCCGTACTGCCACGAGCCGCTCACCTCCAGCGCGGCGCCGAACGGCACCACCAGCAGCCCCATGATGAGGTCCGCGCTCGCCAGAGACACGATGAACACATTGGTGAGCGTCTGCAGCCTCTGCGTCTTGGCTATGGCCACGATGACCAGGATGTTCCCGAAGACGATGCACAGGACGATCAGAGCCATCACCAGGCTCATGCCCGCCATCCACTGCTCGGACGCGGCGGAGTCCGGTGCGTCCGACGCGCCGCTGCCGGCGGAGCCATTCTGGAGGTTCACCAGCGAGGACGCGCCGCCGTCCCCCATGACGGGCTGCTGCGCTGAGTGCGGGACCAGCTCGAGCTCATTAAGGCAGCGCGAGGCAGCCTATCCAGTCTGCCGCACGAGCCACAGCTCCGCTCTCGTCGCGCGCCAACTCCATCTGGAGCTCCTCTCTCTCTCTTGCTCTCTCTCTCTTGCTCTCTCTCTCTCTCTCCTCCAGCCTCCAAGAGCTGCAGCACCGGCCAGTGGTGACATCACTGCTGCCCTGGACCAATCAGCTGCCGTTCAGCGGACACACTGTCCCAAGAATGAAGCGGAGTAAACAACACCTGAACCTCACAAATTATGCAATCAGTCTCAGTTTGTCATCAGCTCTTCTTTAACTTAAGGCACATGAACAACATTTACGCAGTTATTTTAGTGTTGTTTAAGCTGTTACACTGTGACAAGCATACTGCAAATTATTGTCAATTATTATTATCATTATCATAATTATTATTATTTCAATATTACTGAATATTATCTACACTGTAGTTACTGTGCAGTATGAGGCACATATCTTTACATAAATCTACTACTAGTAGCATTTCCTTTCATATATTTCTTATTCTTACATACGCTAATTTATTATCGATTCTATATTCAATATTTTTCTGTGAAACTTTACAATAAGGAGCACACAAGTCTAAATAGTTACCAGGTAATGAGTGGGGAATGACTCAGGAACTACTAGATAATTAATGATTTCCCTCAACTATTTACTACATAATGATTAGTTACTGGAGAAGAGGCTGGGAGATTCTATATTAATAAAATCATTGGCTCGTGATTAGTACATTAATATCTGTGAATCAACATACTGACCACTTTCTTGATGAGTTGCTCCCGGCAACTACGAACCAATCGCTAAGTAGCACAACCTAGAAACAACTCATTAATTACTAATTACTAAATCAAGTGTTACTCTTTATATGTACCTTTAAGTAGTGTTACATAATACTGAGAAGTTAGACTCATTAATTGCTAATGACTTTATCATTAATTACTCTTTTGAGTGCCTTCAAGTAGTGAAACAGTACTCAGTAGTAACTTTTCTTAATTACTCATTACTTAACTATTTTTGTGCTACCTTAATTAAAGTGATGCTTAATACTACTCAGTATGTTTCACTTGAAGATGCACAAAAAGAGGAACTAATGATTAAGTAAGTAGTAATTAATGAGCTGTTACTACTTTGTGCCACTAAGCTATTGCTTCATAGTTAATCAGGAAAAACTCATGAAGCAAGTATTCAGTCAATTCACAGTTATTCATGGACTAATCATTACCAATGATTCATTAATATGGCATCTCCAAGTCTATTATCTTGTAGCTTTTCATTATCTTTTACACTGTCCTGAAATCACAGTTCTTCAGGCATTATTCAGTAACGATTCATTAACTATCAAGTAGTTCCTGATTCATTCCTCACTCACTCCTGAGTAACTAGTCAAATATTTGTGTACCTTACTGTTAAGTGTTTTCTTATAATTTCTCTATACTGTGACTCTTTTTTTCTAGAAGGAGCGACAGTAACATAACCCAAATCCGCCTTCAGGAAAAAATATTTAAAATACAAGACAAAAATGGAGTCTGATTCTGAGGAGGTCTCATCGACAAGTCGCCCTCTAACCACATCCTACCTGAAACGTTCTGTTATCCATCAGAAAAATCAGCTGATCTTTGGAAACATGAGAACCCAAATATGGAATTCCAAAATCCACCATGGCATTGTAAACTACAGGGATTTCCCTGTTTTCATCACTTGCCATCACAAACAAGGTTTGTGTTCCCACTAGTCCATTTTATATTTTTATCACAAAGAATACATTCCATGACCATGAGGTCAGGCCCAACCACAGATCTGCTCTTTGCTTCACAGCAGCTGTATTACATTAAACTCCTTAAGTCTTAAGATAACTATAAAACACATTTTGACCAGCTGCCAAACTATTCATTTCTATATGCTACAGTTGTCAGGTCAGTTCCAGTTCAATAAAATATATGTAAGACATAAATCTGAGTTAGCAGTTAGAGGTTTCTCTGCTTTTAAACAAACTTTTTATATTTGTTAAAGACTTTTTTTCCTCGTCTCGTTCCTACAGTTAAACATTTGCCCTTTAATGAGCAGAGCTTGACAGCAGAAGGCTGTTTTTTTATATACAGTGCTGAAGCTCCAAATTTTCCCTGTCCTCTTTGAAAATTGATTTGGAGAGGCGTTCCTAAAAGCATGACACCTGTTCTCCAGAAAACTTAGGGAATTAACAAAATGACTCTGGAATTTTGAAAGAGGTACAAGGAGAAACTTGTTTTTAAAAAGGATTTCAATGTCGTCATTAGTTTTGTCTTGCAAAAATCACGTGAAAGCATATAAGAGAGTTGTTATGCCTTAAAACATGCAGGGAAGAGCTTTCAATGCTCACTAAGCGTACTTGCCAACCGCTCTGATTTTCACGATGAGTCTCTCGACTTCAATGCCCTTTTGGTTTTCCCCTTGATATTTCTCCCAATTCATGGAAGGTATTCCTTTATTTTCCCAACCTGTTTTCTGGCACAATACAACTACCACCTGCGCAACAACTGCAGAGAGAAATGAAAAGTTCTAAGAGAAAGAAAACGCATGCAAAATTTGCACATTGGTTGTTCTGTCAAGCAGTTTGTGTCAGACTCATGCCCAAGGGGATAATGATCCTGTATTATTTCCCGAGAAGTAATAGTAAAATTAAAATAATTCACCATAAAACCGCTTTTTTCATTCTATAAAAGTCAAAACTCTGATTTTTCTAGGGGGAGGACACATAGACCCCATCTTTGTTTGTGAAATCCTCCATATCTTTTCGCGTCTCACGGTTGACAAGCGTGTGTCTAAGTTGTTTATTTTGCCTGTTTTCTGTCCCTACTTCCAAATTTCCCCTCTGGTGCATCTGATCTTATCTTAAACTGGACAAAGTAGCCACGAAGGCTGAGGAACATCACGCCTGAACCGGCTGACGGACTGGCCTCACGCACACAGCCCAGCTCAAACAAAGACAAGGATATATTAGTAAGGAAGACCTGAAAGACTAATAAACAAGTGGAGCCACGGCCTCTCAGTGAAGCCACACAAGAATGGAAAATGATGCCCAATTGACAGCAGCCTATCTGTCAACATTCCCCGACAGCTGAAAGGCAAAGACATTCAAAAGAGAATCCAAGGTCAGACATCTTGATGAACAGTTAAGTGAGAGCATTTTGTGCCGGCCTTGTGACACACACAGCGCTCACTAAGAGATGGATGATGGTAACTGCACTCCCTGTTTTTCCTGTGTGCTGATTAGCATGCCTGTTCATGAACCTGACGACCCGGCACCAGAGGCTGTGACACAACTTGACCCAGCGTAACATAGCTCATCTCTGAGTGTCAACATCACTACATGTCTCCGTGCACCTCAGGCACTCGCAGTCACCTACATGTCGGGAGGGGCGGCAGGCTTTTCTTACAGACATGCGAGGAGGCTGTAATAACAATGTCTCGTACCTTCGAATGAAGCAACAGTTTTGTTTTTGAATACAGTACGAACCCGGGAGTCTGTCAGTGTCCGGCTCCATTTCAGCAGTTGTGAGTTAAAGGATAAGTTCACCCAAAATTTAATATTCAGGCATTCTCTACTCTCAAACCAGTTTCGTAGGCCACAAAACATTTCTGGACAACATTTTTGCAGGATTCTTCTGAACAACCGAAGTAGATGGGCAGATGGGTAGATTTAAACATAAATAAGCAACTGAAAAAATACTTTCTTTACACCACAAATCTTCACTTTAGCTGCTTAATTTAAGGTGTTAGTGTCTGAATTGTGTGTAAATAACTCAGCAGTCACTGCTTTTGCTGATTTATGTGCATGGATTCATACACACCAGACAGTTTCTACGATACGTAACACTCTCTACTAAAGGAATTTTTGAAGCTTTAATGATCTCCAACATCATTATCGTGATCATCTTTTGGGTTGCCAGATTGTGAAAATACTCCCTTTGATTAATTGGACCGTATGGCCACTCACTTCATCAGAAGAGTCTGCAGCAGATTAGGACCAGAATCCATTCACACAGTAAAACAACAAGTAGAAAGGATCTAAATATCAATAGTGAGTATTGGAAATGGTTGCAATAGTTCACGGTGTCATGGTGGATTTTGGAATTCCATATTTGGGTGCTCGTCTTTCCAAAAATCAGCTAATCGTCTCTAAACACAAATTTTCTCGGTGGTATTGAATATCGAAATTTGTCAAGGTATTGTATCGAAGTTAGAAATTCTGTATTCCCAAAGAGGAACAATAAACATCATTAAAAAGGTATAATCTTTACAAGCTATCAATATCTTTCAAATGTTCTATAAAGCATGAGTAAATTACTCATCATCCTTTAATTAAACCGTTAAAATGTTTGTAAAGGCTCATTAGATAGTGTGGTACATAGTTGGTTCATATAGATGAAATATAAATTGTTCCAACTCACGTCCAGGACTGTAGCTGATGGGCTATGGATAAAACTGAAGCAACCTGGCACCGTACACTACACCGTACTATTTAAAGACCTCACACATGGTGGATATAAAAGGGCGGATTTCAGTAGGCTATGTATTTGGGTTAAAGCTGCATCGAAAAATGAATGAATCTGCCATTTAAAAGATGATAATCTCTGATTCCAGCTACTTAAATGTGAATGTTTTCTGGTTTCTTTACCCCTTTTTTGGACAGCAAACCTGTCAAGCATCTCTGCGAAAAAAACAAGACCAAACAACTAATAGATTAATCAGGAAAACAATCAACAGAATAACCAACTCGTTAGTTGCATTTCTAATCTAATATATAAATTTGACCACCGCCAAGAAAACGCCTGTAAAATGTGCAAAAACATTTATTTTACATGATTTATGCGCTGATACACGTGCCTCACTGTAGACAGCACTTGGTGGGTAAGGCCGACTAAAGATGGATTTACAACCACAATGGGGGTTTTGGTAAAAACAGAGGCCAGTGGTCACACTTTCAAGGAGATCTTCTGGGTAGAAAGAAGTTAGAAACAGCTCACAGTGAGCAACAAGGACATTGCGTTGCTATTGAATTTCTAAAATGTAATTTTTAAGTGCTGCGATTAAATTCCTTTAACCTTCATCCTCCTGCAGCGGTGGCATGAATCTAGACAAATAAAACCGAAGCACATGAACAGATTCCACAAGAGGTAGGTGATTAAAACAGCTTATTGTTGTAATTTGGGTGGACTGACCCTTTCACCACAGATTTTGATATATTTGAAGTGGAGCAAATATATATTTTTGAAAGCTCTTATCTTAGGAACACTGCTGGACCTTGTCCCTTTGGGGGCTACATTTATAGCATCTGCACCTCTTCACTGCAATTCAACTTTTTCACATTTTCACACAATAGCTCCCTCACTTTCACAAAAACAAGCTGAGCAAAGTGCTCTCGACCGCCGAACAGCAGCTACCTCCCACATATCTTCTCGCCGGGCGCTGCGAGGGAAGTAGAGCAGGTTCAACTTGACTTCGCTACTTGACCTGTTGCGTTAACGCCGGCGTCAAGTCAGAGTTCAAAGGTGGTAGATTTGAGCTTGAGCTTCTTTAGCAGAGGAGAATTTTCAGCAGCTGAAACCTCCCTGCCCTGCCTTTTTGAGCTAGCATTCTCCCTGCACAGTCACACAGGCTGGAAATATAATACTATGTTATCTCTCGCACAGATTTGATCTTAATGGAGACCACTCAGCCGGCATGACGAGTGAACAAATGTTTCTGCAAATTAAAAGTGTGCAAAAAACTGTGATTTTTTTCCCCCTCCACTGAACCTTCGTATGCTTTAAAGTTTTAACAAAACATCCCGCCAACACAATTTCATAACTCACATCAGCAATTGATAAAGAGGTCAGAAACAATTAACCAGTGTCAGATTCGTACATCATATGAGCATCATAAGAGGAGTCCTTGAGAAAGCTTCTAAAAGCCTTTTCTGTGCCACTGAAAGGAGCTGTGTGCCCATGGAGAGTCTTATCTGATCAGATACAGAATCCTCATGGCTTAGTTGAGGGATTTGCCTACTTTTAAATGAATATTAATACTATATCACCACAGGAGGAGGAGGAGGCACCACCACACTCCACATGACTCCCCTATCCTGTGCAAGTCTAGTATTTCATCCTTGTGAGTGTGTTAGTGTACTCCCTGTGATGTTTTTGTCTTGTATTGAGACTGTGTTTGTGTGTGTGTGTGTGTGTGTGTGTGTGCGCGCGCGTGTGTGTGGCCTCTGGCAGCAGAGTAGCAGCCAGAATCACACGGGGTTAATGATGCTGTCAGAACGACAGCGAGGGGAGAAGCTGAGGGTGGGCAGACGAAATGGGAGAGAGGAGGTGGTGGAGGGAAGGAGGCGATTTCCATTTGTTTCGTTTTTTTTTAAACTGTACATAATGAGTCCAACACTTTTAAAGGAATGAGTTGCCAGACAAGTGGACTGCTTCTCCAAGAACCTGGCACCCACGTAACCCACAATGCAACTGAGTGACATCATTGGTGGCGATTTATCAGATCACAGGCAGCTTCCGCTGGAGCCACAGTAGTACTACCCAAGACCTGTAAACGGACTAAACCCTTTAATTGACTGAATTCCTGCCCAAAGTGTCACCTTATATATTTAAAGAGCATGTTTATCTCACAAACTGGCATATACAACAATTTATATTACCTTTTTTAAAATCAATTATTTCAATGTATCTTGTTAGAGATCGAGAAAAACATTTGTTGGGCGAAGTCGAAATGTGTTGCACTAAAGTAACTTCCTTGGTTGACAGTGACTGATGTTGTTATTTACAATGTGGCCCTTGTGCCCTCTCAGGTCATTCTGCTGTGTCCCAAGTCATTCATGCAACCTCATTTCTTCTGCTTAATAGTCATTGTTGTAACACTTACATAATCATTGTTCTGTGTTATGCAAGCTCTACAATATCTTCTGGTGTTTATTCTCCATGTACAAAAGTTGCACAGCATATAGATCAAGCGCATAGTAGAATAATATTTGTAATATTAATGTAGGCCCTGTTACATAATAAAATGTTTTATTGTCAACAAATCCTATGGAAAACAACAACAACAACAACAACAACAGTGAATTGAGCAACACTTTGCAGTACGTCTAACTTTACTTATAATATTCGTATATGGTCGACAAAGATGTTAATCAACATGAATATCATGAAGCTGCTCCTGTGTTTTCACATGCACATCACCCAACCCAGAGCCCATTATAAGCATAACTCAACCATAATTGGCCTGTAATGAATGCTCTTTGTGACCCTCTTTAAAGATGAAAATAAGTTTACCTCCACTTTATGATTGCAAAGAATGCTGAAAAAGCATTCCGCTACGTAACAACGGACATTCGTTTTCAGTTGCTCAGTGCTCATTATTGTATAACGTAACCATTAGTCCATGCTATTTATTGATAAACTAATGTTAAGAGCATCTTTATAAACATTAGATTTATTAATTCCTTAGTTAGCATGACCACAGTAGTTATTGTTTATTAGATGCATATAACTATTAGTTCATGTTTATAACGATATAATCTAATATCAATTAATGTACACTCATTGTATAGTGTCAGAGTTAGGGTTAGGGTCCGGGGATACCAGAGCCCAACATGCAGTGTTCTGGCACTTCAGTTCACGATCAGTCTTCAACAATATGAACCATTTCCTCCTGTGTGAGTAACATTTGGTATAAACTGCAGCTGTCCAGCTGTGACGCTTCTTCAGTCATAAGGACCGAGTCTGATCTTGGTCTTTTCTAGCAAATTGTTGACAATAAGTAAAACATAAAACTGCAGCGACCTGATCTTTGAAGTGTGTTATCGTCGCTCACCTCAGGGGTAAGGGCTGCTGATTGATGACCCCTCCCAGCATGTGACACTATTTGCTCAGTTTGAATGCACGCTTCAAGCACCTTTGTGGCTCATGGTAGTGTGTACTTTGTGAAATCATAAATACCACTACCTGATACCTCACAACATGAAAGTGCTTTGTAAAAATAGCCTCGTCTAGTCTTCAGTGGTAGAAAGCAACAGAGCCAAGTTCTGCCTGCTAAACCTCATAGGCAAATACTGTTCTTTTTACTCACCACAGCTGAAGTTACCAGTCACCTTTTCTGATCCCAAACTTTTATAACCTCCATTTTTGGGTTTTAAATCCTTTATATGTTTGAGAAAATCTTCCTACTTCTTCAGCTAAACAAACGATTTAAAAACCCAGTTGGATTTGCTAAAAATTGCCTGCATAAAACAGAAAACAGGGCTGTTTTTTCTGAAAAAAGTTGACTTCGCAGAGAGAAATAAGATGCATTGCTGTAAATTAAAATACCAAACACTATATGAAGTAGTCAATATGAGTTCAGCCATGAAGATATGCAACAAACACATGAATGCAGCAACCATATTAATCCAGATATATCATATACAATAGGGAACATTTGACTGATAACAATAAAGTACTAGTAAAATAACTACCTCAGCTGTTGTAGTCTTAGTGTAAACAGGTTTTACACGATCACTTGTCATATGATGTGACATGTAAACACTGAGACTTGTAAACACTAAGGCTTTTGTGTTTGAACACGCACGCACGCACACACGCACGCACACACACACACACACGATAACAAGATAAAAGTGTTTTATTAGTTTGCTCGGTTGCATCTTAAAGTGCAGCATTGACAAAGCAGACGTACTAACAAGTACAAATCGTTCCGAAACGTGCCTCAGAAAGGGCGGTACAGTGAGAAGAAATCAAATGAGAACAAGAAAACAATATGAGGAACTAAATGCCCACCGGCAGCCACTCGAGCTCATTACAGCTCATTAAAAAAAATGCCAGAGGAATAACAGAAACGTACGCAGCTCATTTAAAATAAATAACTTGCGGGAAATAAAACAATTCTCCCCATCACGGGGGTATTTTGTTATTGCTTTCGATACAGTTAAAGTGTCATCAATCTCCTGCCATCCCTGCATTCACACCTCTGTGCAAGGCACTTGGGCGAGTGATCCAAACCAGATGAAAACAGTCTGACGGGCACAGTTATGTCATGAGGCGTGATGACAGCCATGATTATCAAAACACTCTCAGGCCCCCGTAACTTCGAATGCTGAAAACCAATTAGGGAAAATGACAGTAACACCATTATTATATTACATTATATCATATTACATAATGAAGTGAATTGCCTCTAGAGATGAGAGTGTATAAAATCTTGAAACAGAGATTTTAGTAAGACTTTCTGAAGCAGCAGTCAGTCGGTGTCATCAGTTCACAGAGGTTGCTCCCCCATATAGAGAACAGGCACTTTATTCACTACTTAGGTAAGAGCAATATTGCATGGTCTAAATAAAAAAAAAAAGGGCTCCTTGAGGGGTGAATGAAGTGATAACCAAAAGTACAATCAGTCATACATGGAGTGGAGACACTCAACAAAGCTTTCAAGCAATGAGCGGAACTTTTTCCAGGACCGCAAACTTTGTCAACGGTTTGAGACCACGAGCTCTGCGGTGACATGTTAGTGAAATATTTACGTAAGCTTGGAGAGTGCCCCTGAAGGCACCATCTGCACTGAGGGACTGTAAACTAAAGCAACCACATGTGTATATATGGACAAATGCTACTGTTAAAAAATTATATAGTGAAGATGTGAATTAACAATCTGGAGTGAGACAATGATAATATAATATTTATCATAATAAAAATGTGGGTAACTCTTTATATTAGAAAACACTATTAACACAATTACAGGTAACTAGTTGCTTATTTTTGTATTAGTCATAATAAAGCACAGTCTTATTCTGTATGACCATATTCTTATCCTAATTTAAAATAAAACATACAAAAAAAGACTCTAAATAGGAAGAATATTTCCATTTGGTACACAATGTCAAAACATAATTCTAACACCTTATTTACTTGAAAAATATGTTTTACCTGTCTGGTTTTATGAGAACACGTTGATTAAACGGTTATTCCAGAGACACAAAGATGATAAACAAGGCATAGGGGATCCACTATCTGGTACAATTTCAGTGGTTAAAATAGCTTCCAGATACCTGCCTACCGTACTGTGCAAAATGCATGAGAGGGTTAATAAGAACTTATAGATGTAGTCTATTCTTATGTAACAAAACAGTGTGTTCATGGTGTCCAGATAACAAGGGTACTACGACCTTATAAAGGCTCATACTGACCATATTAAGATCTTCATTCACATACAAAAACTTCCTTGCTTCCAATCAATAAGCAGTACTGTGGAAGATATTGTGGAAATACTCTGAGTTGGCCCAGAAGTTAGCAGAAAAAAGTGCTTTATAATCACTAATATGCCTATTTACTACTAATATGCATGCTAATAAACAACTAGTTAATAGTAAATGTGTTTTCTTATATAAACAAAATGTGAGTCTCTGCATAGTTAACTTCTCATCAACCACTGATGATTAAAGGAAAGGTTACGGATTTTGTTTCCTTTCCTAATTATCCCCCTGAAAGCCAATAAAAACGTCCTTTTTTGAGTCACAAATCAGCTCCATTAAATGTTCCTTTATTTCCCCACCAGCCATGTAATTACTCGAGAGACTGAAAGAAAATGTGCCTCTAATTTACATGAGAAACGACTTCAAACACAACAGAAGTCTTCTACTGATTCTTTAACAGCTGAAATTGTTCAATAAATTACTACTTGGAAGTTGTGGTGGGAAAACATATATTGTTCCACAAACAACCGAATGTAAATAGTCGGGTGTTTGAAATTCAAATCCATCTGTTCAGTTCAGCAGAAAACATTAAGATGATCAGAGGTTTCAGATTATACTTGTTACTGATAGTTAAAATCCACCAAAACATCATTAAATGACAGAAAATCCGTCGACACCATCATCACCCTCTGCCAAATAGGTAGTTTCTGATTAATTCCAGAGACTGTATGTTTATTTTGCTGAATTCATTTAGTCCTGTCACAGTGTTTTATACAGAAGGAGTTAACTTTTCATCTATGACAAACACTTTTCTTACAGTTAGCTGGATATTTATGTTGCGATTGTAATACCTGTCCAACACAGTCAAGGACATCACAGCACTGATGCATTATGTTTGGCTGAATGGGGCTTTTGAGTAGTTTGAAATGAAATTCCTCTGAAAATCAGGTTTGTATGAGACGCATTTTTGTCACAAATTGACAGTCAAAGACAATCTGTGTTTCAGAACCGGGAGCTGGCTTTGTGACGCAGACAGGTACGAGGTTTTAGAAGGCATGAGTCAACAACACTGTGACCTCCTCCTCTCCAGGACTGGCACTTATTTGAAGAGGCTGGGTGAAGGAGGCTGCTTTCATCATACAGGCGTTACTGGTTTCCATACAGTAGTACACCCATACGCCCAAAGTGAGGCTTGGATTGCTGTTTGAGTCCTTTATCACGGCTGGCAGTTTGGTTGAGATGGAGAGGGGCTTCGACAGATCCGCTATGTCACCGGTAACCACGGGAGTTTCAAGCAGCCACTCGTGACCTGTGAAAAACAGGAAAGAGAATTTGTGTAGTCCTAATGCTGTCAAAGAAACACAATCAACAGTCTGATACAATCTGGCCAATTAGGAAACATGAAGTCTTCCCATGTGTCTTCAGCCGTGCAAGCGGCTCTGTGAGGCTGTACTTCGGCAGAGCGGTACTTTGAGCCGAATGTCTCCTTAACAAGCTCATGATGAATGACAATGCTTACATGCTAAAGTTAAGCAAGTGTAATGTTTACCCCCACCACGACTATTGGTATGTGGACTACAGTTGTGAAGTCTTGACGTTGGCATTACAATCATCACCACTGTGGTTTTCTGAGCCAGAAGTAACCTGACTGAAGACTTGAGGACATGCCACGGTAACATCTTATCGATCACTAGAAAGCCAAGCCCTAAATCAAACCCTGCTTTATGGTCTATTTTTCTCTAAATGGGACCAAAATTTATAGAAACAGTATCCTTCTGTATTAAAGAAGGCATGAAACTAGCGATTGAGACCATAATCGTTGAGAAGTGTTTCTCTGGGTATTAAATCGAGTGAGAAGTAGGGTAATTTTCTCATAAGCTTACATGAAACTGGACTTCTTCTCGCAACCAGTGGAGTCACCCACTGCTGACCCTTAGAAAAAATACAGGTTTTAAAGGCAGGGAGCTCTGTTCATCATTTATACAGTCTGTGTTTACCGTGTTCGCCATCTTAGTTTAGCGTATTAGTATGCCAACAGCTATTATTGAGCATAAAACAAAAAGAACAGCTGAGTTTTGCATACAGTGGGTACTGAACAAAGTCAAATGTTGACCTGGGGATGGCAGAAGAAGAATGGTCTCCAAATTTCTTGTAAATCCAACCAACAGTTGTAATTTCACTCAAAACCACAAATGTCTATCTGCTGGTGGCACTATATGAAGAGTTGGCTGAAATGAAATGCCATGATAATCTATCTAATAGTTGTTGAGATACTTCTGGACTGAAGTAGTGACACAACCAACTGGCTGCCATTTCCATCCCAACTTACGAAATGTTAGCATGGCTTGAAAAAATAAGATCAAGATCAGATCCTCCCTTTGGACAAGGATTGGTCCCAATGCACCATGGCTTAAAAGGGCATGACGATGTCTGTGCAGCATCTAAATTCATGGCTGATCGTGGCAAGATACACCTTAGGCACTAGCTTGATGTTGAGCATCACACCTGACTGCTAAATGGAGCCCCTCAAAATATTAACCTAAACCCCAAATAACCCCAACGAATCAGGCCAAGTGAGCCTGAGGACAAGAACTCACTGATCCACGGGGGATATTTTTAGAGACAAACAGACAAGTAAAGTGACGTGAGCACTGAAAGATGAATGAAAGTCGAAAAAGAAAAAGGCTCGAACTTCAACTGTGAGAAAATATTATGCCAAAGAGTCCGTCAAATCCATGCCAGCGGTGATTAATGAAGCCGATGCTGAACATGAGGTCCCAGGGAAGCCATTTCTAAAAAGCCAGTAAAAAACAATTTAGATCAGCCGCGCACTTCTAACTTGATCCATTAAAATTCCTGCCTCTGCTTTGATCTGATCAGCCTAAGTCTAGACTGGGTATAATCGGACAGCGGGGGATCACGTTACATAGCCTGGTAGCTAATTATGTGAACTAAGGCATGTCGTCTTATCGAAATGGCCTAAAAATAGCCAGCTGATATCGCTGACTGCATGCTGCATCGCTCAGAATGAAACACTTTTGTTCCAAACCTAATGAACGGGCCATCAACCGCATATCTCAAATGACTTCACACTGGATCCTAACGGTGATTACACTTTGTGAACAGTGAACAAAGCCTTTAGAATCGTATGAAGCAGTAAAAACCATATATTGAACTTGCAATAAAAGACTCTCTGACTGAACTAAGTATTCCTCCATCTCTCAGCTGAGAGCTTTAAGTCCCAAACGTGGGCCGACAAGAGTGAGAATCTGCTTGTTGTACAGCGAAAATGAAGGTTAAGCATCCTTCATTTCCATTTTTCTTTTTTGACAGACTCGTGGATCACAGACCAAAATAAAGCCTGGTAGGAGAGTTTGAGTGGCTCGCATCCAGAACAGGGTCATTATAAATGTTGAGGACAGGTTTGCAACTTCACCCTGGAAGGTAGAAAATAACTTCAGCAAAGTACGCAGTCGAACTGAATTTTGAAACCTTTTCCAAACAATAGCAGGCTCCATTCTAAATATGAGCCGGGCACGGCGTGAGTTTGGACAAATGCTCTTCCACAAAAGCTGCAAAATCCTGCAGATCCTGGGATTTGTCTGTTGTCACTTTAACTTCCCGACTGTCCTCTTACTTAAATCTCTCCATTTCTACTTTTTCCTTTGGCAAATATTTGTTAAGTCGTTGTCAAATACTGCTGTCTGTTCAGAGCTACCTGTCAGCTAAACCCCTCCAATGATCATAGCTTTGCGAGTCTAAATAGAGACAGCAGGTGCTGTCGAGCTGGTGTGCACAAAAGTGTTCTGAATTAGTCACTTGTGTTCTCTAATGTAAGCTGAAAACTTAAGCATAAACTAAGTAGTTTATAATCTGCAGTCGTAATGTTAGCATTAATTTAGACAAATCTAAAATGTTCAGATGTTAAGCTGTTCTGTATGTCATACCAGGGATCACACGGCAACACACAAACAATAGTGATCCATCATCAAGTGTTAAATCTGCCACCGTTGTCACTGTAAACTGCATACGAACAACCCATTTGTACAACAATTTTTGCATCATAATTTGTATTTTTCGCTGAAGAACCATTAATTGCAAAAGTGTTAAGGGTCTGTACCAAAGAAATGTGTTTCCTCACATCTGGAGAGCAAGATTTGTAGGCCAGGACGTCTCTGCATAAAGCCGTTTGCTCACACATTTAAACTTTGTAAAACAAAATGCAGCTCCTGCAATTTGGTCATACTGCGATTTTTCGAACTGTCCGGCCCTATAAATGTGACATTGGAAAAACTATATCAAACCTCAGCTCAGCGAACTGGCAAGATGCCTTCCATTTGCGCTGTCAAATGTACACACAGGGTAAATGTGAATTAAACATTTACATCCATGACATTTCTAACAATAATTAAACTCTGTCTCACCCTCAGCTGAGAGAGCCCAGCAGCTGGGAGCCTCTTCGGTCAGTTTGGTTCCTTCTGGAAGCGACAGGCTGAGCGACATGACGAGAGTCTGACCTGCAGACACCGCCACTGCTGGCATGTCTTTCCTGGCGGCTGATTTAGGCAACGTAGGGGCTTTGGCAGGACCTGAAAGCTTTGAAGGTACAGAGTCTGCGCAGTCCATGGAGATGGGGAACTGGACAGGAGAGAGAGATTTGAAAGTTAGGATTAAAAAGACACTTACAGTTTCCTGTCCTTGTTACCTTTATCCGAACTCTTGGAGTACAAAGGCTTTTAAGGTAGATTAAGAACAAAAGTGGACAAGGTTAAAGTGCTTTCCCAAGGTTGGAAGGGAGCTTTTCTCTCTCTCTCTCTCTCTCTCACACACCGGCATGCACACACGCGCGCGCGCACACACACACACACACACACACACACACACACAAAGGCCTCACCAGTGAGACAGTCTTGGAGGCCAGGTCCAGCACTTTCACTCGGTGGTTGTTGGTATCGGCCACATAGAGAAGCTTGCCGCCGTCGCCGGCACAGATTCCTCCGGGTTCATTGAAGCAGGACTTGTTAAATTCAGGGCCCAGAGTATCTCCGGCCTCTCCGGTCCCTGCCAAAGTGCTACACTGCTTTGTCTTCGGATCCACCACCTTGATCTGAACAGATATCACACAGGCACGTTGACACAATCAAAACAACACAAAAACCTAAAGAGTTAAGGACAGACGCGTCAAATGTTACGGGTTTGAAAGCCTTGTGACATGCAGCAGTTACCTTGTGGTTGTAGGAGTCAGCCACATAGAGCAGGCTTTGTTCGGGAGCCCAGGCGACGCAGAGAGGATGCTGCAGCTTGGCATCAACCCCTTTGCCGTCTACATCCCCAAAAGCAAAAAGGTTCTAGTACAAAGGAGGCAAAAGGTTCAGAGGAGATCAAATCAAAGATATAAAACATAGAAATGCCCAAACTGCAACTTGTGACACCTTGTTTAACCTCAGTGTAGGTGAAAGAGCAGACTATCCAATCTAGATGTTCAGTTTTGGAAAGGAAAGACAGGGAGGCTTTTTGGTCATTACGACAAAGCATTTTTTTTTTGGTTTTCCAAGCTCGAGCTTCTGTAATATACTGTAAATAATCATTGTTACAGACAATACATGCTGTATGTATCTTTAAAAATGTAGAACACCAACACCAGAATTAATAAGCCACATTTGTAAGAAACACAAGTTAGTAACTGTGCTTAGTAAAAAGTTCGATGAGTCATACTTGAGAAGTTTCAGAGTAGTTTTGAGGAAAAGTGCTGTAACATCAATGATAAATGTAAAACCTAAAACATAACAGAGCGGAATATTCTCTGATCATGTGGAAGATACTGTCTCAAAATGATTATTCATGGCTTTGTTTAAAGTGGCAAAAAGCCAGTTAAGTAAAACAACTCCTCGTGCTGCGGGCTGTTTTCCAGGTCAACGTGACCCAAACAGATAAATTACTATTATAGCCAATCAACAACCAATTTGTCACATAAAGAACTGTAATGAATAGCTCTTCGTTCTGCACCGCTTAGCTCAATAAACAAAAAAATGAGTTTACAATCTGATATAAAACAAAAAGTCTCTTGATACTACACAGCTCACTGCCTCTGCTCACATACAGAGTTGGTTCAACAGTCCCACCCGAAAGAGGAAATTAATCTTTGGAGAATCTATTACGGCACTAGCGGAATCAGTCTAATCACCAGTGGCTTCGCTTGTGAACTCTGTTTTCAGATGGAGATTCAGCTGTTAGCGGAAATGTGGAAATGTTCTGAAGTGTGAGGGAAGCTCAAACTAAGGCCAGATGTACTGATAGCATGAAACCTCATGACTCAATAACTTTCATTTGATAAATATAGACATGTTAAAAGCTAAGTCAAAAGGGGTTAAAGGGAATAGTTCAACATTTTGGGAAATAGGCTTATTGGCTTTCTCACCCGAAGTTAGATGGAAAGATCAATACCGGCTTCATATTTTGTGCACAGGCTTCAGAATGGAATCAATCTTCTGATCCAACTTTTTGTGAGACCGACAAATTATTCCAAGCACTACAGCACTGTCAGCTAATTCTACAGTATATTGTTCTGGAGCACTTAAGACAAAATGTAAACTTGTAAACATGTCAGGAACAAAGATGTTTGTTCTTATGTTCCCTGAAAGAAGATTGATTAAATATATAACGTGTAAGAATGCTGCATTAAAACAACCTACTAGTAAGAAAAGTTGATTTTTGAGTCTCATTCCCAGCTCGTCTATAACTGAGCCCTTCCCAAAGCATCAGTTTTTGACTAATTGGGAGTCTTAACATTTCAAAAAAATGACAAAACCTTTGTTGTATATTTTGTATCTTGTTGTGTACCTTCTGATCCCCAAAAGTAAAAAAAAATGAATCTCCGAGCTACGGCTTCGGATCAGAGCCGGAATCCGATGTTACCCAGGGTGTTTACTCCTCCAGAAGCTCCGACTCTGCACCAAACTCTCTAAGCAGTGGCTTTGCCCCGCGCCCACAAAACTTTTTCTTTAACTTTTCTTTTGAAAGAGAGACCCCTAGTAAATCTAGATAGATAAAAAGCTATTATATTGATTTCAGGATGAACTGTTCCTACAAAAAGAGATGTGTAAATACACAAATATTCAAGGGGCTGAGGGATGAATAACAATGGCCAGACGCAGCATATGCTGATGCAAATGCTCTGCCAATTAACATGCAAACATGACACTGTCACTTCAGATGCACACTCACTTGCAACAGCTTTAATCTTGCTTTATGTTTCATTGTCTCAGCTAAATAACTCATGCCTACGGGCAGCAGACGACACATAAATGTTTTTTGCTGAATCATCTATGTTGAATAAACTTTACATGCACTCTGTAGTTAATTATGTACCACTTTTGTGCGTGACTACAAGCTTTAAAGCTCTTGGGACTTTCCAAAAATACACAAGTGTGGCAGGAAAAGAAAACTACAGCAGATTGACTGTGAGGACATTAAAGTACAACCCAAAAAACTGTTTTCAAGCTTCAGCTACAAACAAGAGAGGCAGTGTTTATTTATGGCTTTTGTTTCTTAAATCAATACTTTCTATCTAAGGAGAATTGGCCCTGAAACCTTGTGATTGCCTGGGAGTTATCCAAAGCTTTTTTTGCGTAACATTTTTCATAACAATTGCTGAAGTGTTTTCTGTGGCGGGTGGTGTGGTGGATCAATGCGCAAGGTTTTACAGTGTGTCTGCTGCTGATGAATGGGGGTAAAGTCAGGTACAGGACGTACTGTCATTGAAAGCAACGCGTGAAAGGTTCTGCATTTCATGCAGCCTGCTCTGTGGATGGGCTTTACATTTCCTCTACCTAATGGTCAAACTGCTGTTCACTACATTCTTATCAATATCAATAAATAATACATTCTCCTCTCAGAGAAACACTAACACGAGCACATTTTTTTTAAAACCCTGACCAGGTAAGAGAGAATTCATGGACCTTAAATGCTCAATATGTGATTTTTATTGCTAGGGGTTTCTTCATCAAAACAAAAAAGATGTTTGAATAAACACATATGATCTGTCAAACTCGCTGGCAGACGATACCATTAAACGACCACCACTTCTGATGGAAATCTATCGGACGTGACTCAGCCACAAATGTTCACGGACGAGGTCATGTTTTAAAGTTTGACTGAAGTTCACCTTGACTTGGGGGGCCTGGAATAAAGAAATTATCTAAAAAGAATAAAAAAAAGGAGGAAAAATTGCTAAAACATCTTTCCATCTCACCATTGGGTCTCTCTCTCCCCCGACCAGCGACTTGACGGCGCCATCCTTCAGGGCCAGCGTTCGGATGGTGCTGCTTTCACTGTCGGCCACGTACAGGCAGCTCCAGGGCTCCTCCGGGGCGACAGCCAGGCCTGAAGGCTGAGCGAAGCCAGCCTTGTGGGGGTAGGAGTTGTTTCGGTTCTCCTCGTTGCCGCTGCCTGCCCACCGCACGCACATCCCTGCTTTGGACTCACTGTTTATGTTGTGATGAAAAGACAACAACAAACGCTTTACTGCGTTAAATATTGGATATGTAGAGTTCAAATAAAGGAGAGAACATGACTATGACAATGCTAAACTTGGATCCTCTCAGCTGGAGATGTTTCTTTGTGGTCAATATTGACTTTTTATGGAATTCTTTATCATCGACCTTCTCTGAAACGGCCGTCTAACACATAAAACAAGTGTGGTGAGGGAGTTTTCTTTTCATTGTTAGTTGTTAGTTGGATTTGAATGGTGGCCGCTGCCAAGTGGCCATGGTGGTCATGCATCCGTCTCTCACCTTCCTTTGGGCAATTTCCCATCTGCTAGGAAGTAAGCCCAGATCTGGTGGGTCCCTGCCATGGCTATCCACAGCACGTTATCCTCGACACCGCCTACACACACACACACACACACAGGCATACAATCACACAGAAAAAAACACACTCTCTGAGTTCAGAAACAGGAAACTTGTATCGCTGCTCTTGGCCGTCTACCAGTCGGCATAAAAAGTCCTTTCAGGTGTCTTTGGGAGGCTTACTTTGAGCTATAATTACGCTTTTCTTTCCCTTTCTTTCTAAATAAACTAATCCATTATTATTACACTATTAAAAAGAAATATCTCTTGTGATCTAATGGTTTGAAAAAGCTGTGATTGTTTGGTGCTCGTCAGAAATGACTCAGAAATGCAGCCGTGCAGGTTTAAGTGACGGCAGCCTGTCTGCCAAAGGCCATACGTCACCTCAGATGCTCTCCCCGGAGAGACAACGCTGTCACCGCGACGTACACACACACACACACACACACACACACACACACACACACACACACACACACACACACACACACACACACACACAGTATGTCCGTTGTATTTTTAATGCGGCACAGAGCTCAGCCCTTCTTGATCACATCTGGTGGACTGTCAGGAACATTCGACATATCCGGCACCTGACTCGCAGCATCAGTGTCGCCGTAGTGCTTTTCAGTTCAAAAGGTGTGAGGTCCTCTTGTTTAAATATTCATGCACATGGTGAATAAATCATGCATATGCAATGAGTGTTTGGATGTTCCCTCGGAGGACGATGTAAGTGGCGTTAAAGGTCTGATTCCACATCCTCCCGCCATGTGGTGATGTGCAAACCAGCAGGTTGTGTCATCCGTCAGCATGCGCGGAAAATGTGACAAAGACAGACTCCGTACTCTTCTGACTGTGAGTGAGGGAGAAATAATAGGGCTCATGCCACTAAAATTCCTATGATTACAACTTTAAATTCATCAACCAACATTCCTCTAACGTGCAAACTGACTGATGGTGAGTACAGCACTCGCCAAAGGCAGAACAAACAACTCGGTCCAAGCTCACACTTTCATCTTTTGTTTGATTTGCACAATGTCGCACGGAAAGTCCAACATGTGCTGACATTACATTTTGACTACAACTGTCACACACCTCAGGCCTGAAGAAGCACTTTGATGCCTGAAAGTAAACATTGTTAACCTGAGGCAAGAAAGTAGTGCGAAAAAAACAGACGGCACAATTATTTACGGCTGCTACAAGGATTAGTCTCTAAGTTTTGAGTAACTCATCAACACATCTTTGCTGCGAGAAAGACATAAGAGCCCCCCTTTCCACCGTCAAACGTATCAAAATGTGTCCGACGGAATCATTCAATTGCAAATCTTTTACGCGGCTGCGTTAACAGAAGCACCCTGATACACTGTTTGTCACCGAGATCCTTAATGTCCTGTCTACTTCGAGACAAAAAGCTTATGTTACCTATGAGGAATGAGTACGTAACATAGGGTTGTCTTTCTACTAAAGGTAATTAGACCACGGCACCTTGATCGGGACCAGAGGGATTGTGGGAGACAAGGTTATTCCGGAATAAGTGTAATGGTGTATGTCATTATTAGCGAGAACAAGATGATTTTAAAGCATCATCTGACTTACAGAAGGAAAAAAAATAAGAAAAAGAAACTGCTCTAACCATTTATTGATGCCCCTCCACCTCAAATGTGTTGTTGATTCCAGCAGCTCGCGTACAAAAAGCGAAATCATCTTTTAAGTGCCGTACCATAACCAGACTACAGGGGAGCTTCTTTACTGGTTTCACTGGTTTCACTCCCGCCATATAAATAGTTGTGATTTTATGACTAATAAAACCCGGAAAAGTCTACATCCAACCCCGTGACAGGCATTAAGGATAACTACGACGACTATTCAGAAATAGCCAATCTTTTCGCTGATGGCTTTCTTTGCTTACGTAGGTCATGCAGAGGGATCAGTATTATGTCCTACCTGGAGAGAAAAAATGATTTTGCAATAACGTATAGCACCGATTACATGTGTTTATATACATCACTGTGTATGGTGACAACTCTTTGTCTGCATGCGGGTAACAAGGCCTGATGTGAACAAAAGACACACAGTACACTCACATTTAGGCATCATTACAGATGTAATCGGGCATTGCGGCGATTAGCGCAAGGTTGTGCGGTGGTCTGAGAGGACTGGCACAAATGGGAGAGTGTCATCGATTAGATCCGTGAACTCCTGCCAGGAGCTTAAAGTGACACACTTGAAACTAAGAGCTCTTTCTCCATCCGGCTGGTGAAGTCCTCTGACAGCACCGTGTTGTCCGAAGCACCGAGCAACAGAACAGATACACAGAGCAATTCGGCGGATTACTGCATGTTGATGCATGTGTGGTTTTTGGCCTACAGGACAGTATTTGTTCCACCCTGACACGGAATGTATAGTGTAAATCAGAATTTACAAGAAAACACATAATAGTGCCATTTCATATATTTAGTGTGAATAGTTCGAACAAGACTGCTGTTGATCAGGCGGTCTGATCTGCGGTTTATGCGCCCACGCAGCGTGACACCGGATGGCGCTTCTCCAAAAGTTGATTCCGTTTCGACTATGCGCTGCACGGCTGCTGCGTTTTATTACCAGCAAACCTCTACGACCGGCAGCCTTAATGCACAATCTGCACTTGATTTGGTCTAAATGAAGCCCGAGAGACAAAAGGTGAGAGAGATTCAAAAGCTGAATTAAAAAGGCTTTCTGCTTTGATAAAAACATAAAGGCACTGTGGGGGCAAATATTAAAAAAAGGTTATTAAGAGAGAAACTCTGAATGTCCAAGGCAAAAATAATAGAAGCGGAGAGTTTGGATGGATTGAGCTTTGATTTCTGAAGTGGAGGTCTTGGATTACTTTGAGGAGAATATGAAAGACCTTGTCAGGGAGTTTAAATCAGTTTACACCTTGAATAGTTCTGACTTACTATTGATTTTTTGTCCTCAAAAAGTTTCAGAAGAACTAAAAATGAGGAATTTGGCAGAGATTTACTGAGCATGAATTAGATCCTATTGATTAAAGTGTCTCTTCCAATGAATTAATTTGCCCATTCAGTCCACCTCTGAGGATCCCTGAAGAATGTCTGCAATACCTGCGCTGATAGCTTTCCAATTCACTGTCAGGTTCAGAAGGAGGAGTTTAACATCTGAAGCTATAATTTGGTTTTATTCAAGAAAATAACCGTAACAATGTCTGTGTCTATGTATGTTTTTGGTGCTCTCTAATAGCATTTTAATATGCAAGCTGCAAAAAATCCATCAACAAAGGTGTGAACACACCGCAATTCACACCGAAGTCTTTTCAACAGAGGTGCGATCTTTTCACTTCCTGTTGATAAAACACTTGTTCAACCTTCACCTCAATCTCATGCAAACTGACGAGCGTGAGCAACGTGCAGGCACTCTTAGACTCTTAGCTGTGACTGACCTCTCTCTCTCTCTCTCTCTCAGGGTTTATTCATTGTATGGAAATGTGCTGAAAGAAAACAAATAGAGCAGGTAGAGTGTGTGGGAGGCGATGAGAGCAAGAGCAGCATCCTAAGACTCACCAGCAGTCCCAAGAGTCACATCCCAAGGAGAGCTGATGGGCTGCTGAGGTCCCATGGCCCCGCCCTCTTTGTCTGTGCCTTGAGCGCCTACTCCAGCTAGAGTGCTGACTCTCCCCTCTAACAGGTCAATCTGATAGACAGAAAAAAACACACAGGATTTATTGTAAGAGAAACATCAAGAGAGATACGATTCATTCTTTTTTTTTTTTTTTTTTTAAATGCAGATACAGTTTAAAGCACTACCTTTCGAATCAGGTGGTTTTCTGTGTCGGCCACGTACACAGTGTCCCCTTTAATGGCCAAACCCTGGGGAGAGTTAAAGGAAGCTTCGAACAAGTCGCCATCTCGTCTACCGCTTTCAGGCCCTAAAGAGATAATCCAATAAAGAAGAAGACATTTACATAATACCTCACTTATAGATCATATATTCTCTCTATACTACAGCACGTGCATCAAAGCTCTTTACCTTACTGAACTGAAACACATGTGCGTGAAACACACCTCTGATAGCAGATAAGTGGCAATGTTTCTATTTCTATTCTCCGCATAATCGATCACTGTCACAATAGAGCTTCACAGGGAAACTTGTCCGTTATCAGACTCGGTATGATCAGGCCTTTACATGGCTCAGGGTGCAACTATTTCAGTTGCACAAGCACCCAACATCTGTTAAGTTCCCATAAACATTTTCGATGGTTGCACGGGTACAGTTGAGTTTATCTCAATTTCTTGTTCCGTTTGTTGTGATTTAAATAAATAAAAATGCACTAATGCAACTATTGTGAGAACTTAGTCTGGAGCCCTGATTTAACACTTTCTTTCAGGATTTTTGTATGAACTGTGCTCATCACGTCCTTGAAATTAAACGGTTTCTGAGGAACAGCAGTTTCAATTTCTTCTTATATATCCCATTTTATATTTCATTTAGTAAGAGAGTTGGATTTAAGTATTTTTCATCTTCTGCACCTAAACTTTGTGCAGGAAAAGAAGAGATATTATAGGTCACATGTTCAGGCACACTTCCCCGTTTACTGCTGTACCACAAGTGGTCTTTCATTTCTTTAAGTGGCTTCGTTATTTTGATTTGTGATCTGTGGTCTATTTAATTTATCATGTCACAAATACGCTCAGGAAGACGTCCTCTAGTTCAGTTAAATGGAGGACACAACCTTCTGGACCACAGCTCATTGTCAGTGCATACAGACAGAACAACAACCAAAGACCTTTTTAAAAAATCTGTCCTACAAAATGACATCTTAAAGATTTGCTTTGAACTTGAACGTTATTATACATATCATCATTCTAATTCATATTAAAATGTTGTTTTCTCATACTATGTGAGAACGGGCTGAGTGGGGTCAACTGACAAACATAATTTCTACCCATGTTGTCCACACGTAGCTCAGTGCCAGTTCCCAGTGTGTTCTGGTCCCCGCTGCTGCCAACCTCTCTGTTGGTCTTGGGACAACACAGACTATCATGTGGCTCCTCAGAGGTTTGTTGAGGCATGTGAGCACTCTAAAAATATCAGTAATGCTCAAATATTTATATTTTATTTGTAAAGATGCTGAATACTACAAAGCAAAAACAATATTTGATGTTTTAATCCACAACTGATTACGTTTGCACAAATGTACATCTTTTCTTTCAAAGTGACAAAGAGTGGAAGTATGCCTATTGAAGGCTAGTACACATTCACGTCGCACCGTAAGCCCCTGTTCCTCCTGTTTCCTGCATCTTACCTCCTATGACATGTAACACCTGCCCGGTCGAGGACACCACCAGAATTCGGTGATGCCCGGTGTCTGCTATGGCCAGTCTTTTCCTGCTGCTGTCTATGGCCACCTTTCCAGGGAAGGACAGGATGCTGGGTGGCAGGGAGTCTCGGTACAGCTTGATGCCCACTGCGTGTGCCTTCAGCAGGCCCTGCTCCCCGTAGTGACGGAGGGCGCAGTCAGTGAAGAGCGTTAGCTTGTCACGGTGGCCTTCGCCCACCAGGGAGAAGAGCAGGTTGCCCTGTGGGCCCAGTAAGACCAGCGTGGGCCAGCAGGACACCTCCAGCTCATGCCAGAGGAGCGCCTCGCTGTCGTTCACCACTGGGTGGCAGATGTCGTAGCGGAGCACAGCGCTGCGGACATTGTCCACGACCTTTGATGGGTTCGATACAAGCATACACATCAGCAAAGAGTTGTGACTCCAATAAATCATATTTTTCACAATTTATAAATTATTATTAATTAATTTAAAGCTCAGTCAATCATTTTTTTCAAAATGTCAGATAAAAGTTACAATTTCCAAGATCAAGATGAAGGATGTAAAAAATATATATATATATATATATATATATATATATATATAAATATATATATAAATATATATAAATAAATAAATATATATAAATATATAAATAAATTCAAATATATATATATACACACACACACACACTTTAAAATTGGTGGTATTACCCTACCAATGAAGAAGCTAGAACCCAAAACTGATTTGCATATTTACCTAATAAATAACTTAAATAATTAATGGATTATAAAACAATTTCCAAAACATTTTGTCGGTGGATTATTTGATTATTTAACATGTTGTGATATAAATAAAACCTGACACTCTTACAGGGAGTTTAGGCAGAATCATCTGGTTCTGAATGAATGTCTGAAACTCAAAATGAATCAAACCAGTTGTTTGACTGTCCCAAAGTATTCTCAGAAACAAGCAGAGGAGGCACTGTGCATATCAAGCACATACATTGCCTAAGGCAGCACTACAGCAGCACAGAGTTCATTCTTTATTGTATTATGGGGATTTTCCTAAGATTTGAGCATAATCTTAATCTTAAAGTGATTTAAATAAATTACATCATCTATGATAATTCTGATAAATATCACCAAATCAGTATGTCATGCATTGGTACATTAGTTTCCTGCCTTCGGAACGAGTGGTTTATGTTGACAACGGACTGTCTTGTATCAAACTCAAATTTAGCAATCCTAAAGCACTTTTGACATGCAGATATGAAAATGCAGACAGAAAGCACAACTAGATATTCCAAAGGTAAAAAAGAGATCGAAGAACGAAAACACTCACCTTTTCATTGGGGAATTTAGCCGAGTGTACACCTACGATAATCAGTCCATCTGAGAGGAAAAAGGAAGGAAAAATTTAAAGTGGTTTCCAAATTTTTAGGACATATTTTTGGTACATAACCTTAACTCCCTCACAAAAAGCACAAAAGTATGTTAACTAACTGTGGGACAGTAACTCAAAGACACACAAATGGTTCAAACTCGTGTCCATCTGGTGATCCCACTAATATCGTTTTTTATAAAAAGTTGCTTGAATAACAAGTTCACAAGATGTGCGAGACAAGAGGGAAACTGATGCGATTTTCTACTAAAATACATCAAGGGTCTTGCTTTGTTATCGAGCAAGTGACACTGCAGACTGAAATACCGTAGGTCTCGCCGAGCTTCTTGGAAAACTTCTACTGCCTCGAGACTCTCATTTGCTTATCTGTGTTATTTCTCAGTAGTCATCAAAGACCACTAACACTATGCTTATTATCCAAACAATGAATGCAATTGGTTACGATTGACAACCGATGTTCCAATGTTATGTAACTTTAAAGGCCTAAAACTGTGGGGGAAATGATTTTTTTGCGATACTCTTCATAGCAATAAAACGAGCTGAGCTGTGCCTTTGCGGCGCAGATATCTTCCTGTCTGCCAGTTGGTGTGACACTACTGAAACACGTTTGCGCTCATGTGATTCAAAAACTGCACCAAACTGTGTGCGAACAGAGCCTGAGAGGAGCAACAGAAATGTCAAAAGCCACCTTGTTATTCTGAATTTACTTTATTCACATGGACTCAAGCGTGATCCTTATCCATATTACGATCAATTGAAAATCTAAATTGTAAAAAGATACAAGTACAGAAGCACAGACACGAACTGTCATACGTTGCTATGACAGTTTTCAAGCATGTATTACATTATTTCGCCGCCAGACTGTTTTAAACATAAGGAAACACTTTTTTTTTTTCAAACTCTGCTTTGCATTGTACCTGGATCAGCTTTATGAGCAGACTTCTGCTCACACATCGCCCACAATGACTAAAAAAGACTGGAGACTTAACAATTTTCACATATTAAATTTAGATTTCAAAGCCCCCTGAACTCCATTAAAGGCGTCAGTTGGACAATTCCTTTACATTAACTCATCGCTGAGCTGCCCCTCAACAGAAGCAAAAAAAACACACAATTCCAAACCGTCGAGCTCACGCTATCTGCAGAGGATTTCGTCACCCCATGGCCTGTGCCAAGCAGTATAGTACCAGCACAGATTGCAGTGACGATGGGTGGGTGGGTGTACTGTGGGAGTGACTGGACAGGGTGGCTCCCACACCTCACTGACCAGGGCAGCAAACAGAATGTACCCATAGCAGTGCCAAAGATAAGACAAGTGTGATAATGTGCGATGCCACTGAGTTGCTTGTGTGTGTGTGTGTGTGTGTGTGTATGTGTGTTTGTGTTCTGTATCCTGCCAGGCTCACAACTGAATTTGAAGCTGAACAACTTCCTCAGATGATCCCTTGGAAGCGTCAGCAGGATGCCAGAGTCAGACGGATGCGATTATGCTTAACATGGAGTGGCTATATAAAGAGCCATACAGTGAAGTACAGCAGGCAGGGTACAATTATGGGCCCCACTGACTCTGCAGCTTGGAAATATTTTTAGTAACTGTCTCTTCACAGCTCAGATAAGGGCCCTCGCGCTCTTGGGAAAGAAGACGAGAGAAGTTGGGTTGAAGCACGGCGCTTTCTCTGCCCCAGTGAACTTACACATGTTCCCATGACGCAGCATGATGACACATAATAAGGTATTGATGGAATTGTGTTCCCTCAGGAAGGTCCTGCCAGGCCGCTGCCCATTGGGAGGTCCACTGTACCTTTCCTGCGACTGTAAGGAATGCATTTAAATGCAGTCTGGCAGGCCAGCGCCGCTCTCTGGAAGTATTCAATTTGTTATGATTTGGCAGGAGAGGAACGTCATTTCACTGAAACGTTTACTCGTCAGCATTTTGGCTTACCCACTTACATCACTTCAAATTTAACCCATTAAACATCCATGCCACAGGTGGAAACTGTTTTCTTCTATTCTTGTATGTATTGACATTTTATATGGTTACATAAGCTACTGGATGCCCAAAGATCCCTCGGGGACAATAAAGTATCTATCTACCAATCTATATACCTGACTGATTTCAGCCTCACATTTTGCACTGACACATTCATATTCATTAATCACATCCCTTCTGTCAATTTGTAAGGCTCCATAAATACTGAAAAACTTCTTATCATTGAGTAGGTAGTTGTACATCAGGCCTAAAAGGCTTTTAAAGTAGTTACTTTTCAGAAAAAAAATCTCTTTTGTGTGAAAGTAGGTTATATTAAAGGCTGTTTGATAAATTTGTATGATCAAATGTTTGCTCTTTCGAAGATGAAGGGCTGAATAAAATGCAGTTATTTTTGCCATAACGCAGATTTCTTTATTTTTCTAGCACACAAGGGGAACATTAGTATTAGTGACGGCCCAGTATATAACAATTGGTGCTCTAAAAAATACTGCACTTATTGAATAGTTTGTAGTGTTGGTGGATTTGCTCTTCTTATTGGATTTCTTCAGACAAGAATAGAAATAAAAAAAGGAGAACGCCAACCTTATCTTTTTCATTTCAATCAGCCAGTGCCAGTCGAAGATACAAGCAAATCCGTGTGCTTGATAGGAAGGATAACAGGCACACTTGACAATTCAATTTTACACTTATTGATTTTTATAGCTATCTGGTAACATTGCTTTAAAAAACTGTGAACAACTGAACATGTGAGAAACCAAATGCACAAAAATCAGAGGACAGTGTTCGCTTCTTTCTAATGGCTTCGACCAACCTGACCATCCAAGCTTTCCAACCAAGGTAGCTAGTAACAACACGACTTCATTTGAATATCAAATCATCCCTCATAATTATCTTAATTTAACTCATTAATTCATCAACACGCCATTCAGTTTGTGCTTTGATTCCGATTAATTTCAAAAGTGGGACACCATTGAGACATTGTCCTATTTTCCCACATCGTATAGCTTTATTATCATGGTGCACTGCTGAATATTCCCCGCATGTCAGCCATATGAGATTGTGCGCAATCCTGCACTTTTAGATAATCCTCAAAACCCTTTCAGGATCAAGACACTCAAGCATGTCCCTGCTTAAAACCAAAGTAAAATCCATCATACCTTTGACGGAGTGCTTCTTCTCTAGCCGGTGCAGGTCAGGCAGGATGTGCATGCAGTTGATGCAGCAGTACGTAAAGAAGTCGAGCAGCACCACTTTCCCAGCCAGCTCCTTGTTCAAAGACAGAGGCCCCTCCGTGTTCAGCCATTCCAAGCCTGGAGCAAATCACAGAGTGGAAAATGATGCTGTCATCTTATTAATTATGTTTAGTCACAGTGCAGGCAAAACGCTTTACAGTGCCCATCACTGTGCGGGTATATCTGTCTGTGTGGGTAGGCCTGATACTGCATTTATGTTATTTTGGAAAAAAGTTGCTGGATCAAAGCAAATGATTTGAAAGTGCTCACAGCTTCAAAAGTGCTATGAAGCTATTAAACCCTATTAATGTATTTCTGTAGATATGGATTGTGTATGTTTTGGTCATATTCTTACAGCTAACTGAGCACCAAAATCCGGCATAAAGTGCTTGAAAATAATGAACACAACCTTCTGTTATCTGTTTCTGAACATTGTGGCCCATTTTTTTGTGTGGTTGACTAGTTTTGTAATGTGTAAGAAGAGTCTTAACCTCAGTGGCATTTGACCTGGTTAAGTACAGGTTAAATAATCAAGAAATTGGGTTACCAGTTATTTTTTTTATAGCTCTCTTCATTTCAGAGTAACCACAATAAGGTCAATTCCACCCTTTCTTATCGGTGTTGCGTAAACTGGTATCAATAAAAGTTCTACTTGATGAAGAGATTATGGCACCAAGGAAAATAAATATATTCTATGCTACATCTATGGTAAATTGTTATATATTTATTGCATCTTTGACAATGCAAAAACAAGAAACTGGAGTATAGGTATAAAAAGCAAATACATGAACAGCCATAAGTTCAGTATGTGCCCTTATCACTTTAACATTTCGACACAGTTTCTGTACTCAAGTTGAGTAATACCGTATTACTGTCGTGCCTCCCTGTCTGTCAGGTAATCTCCTGTTGAGCCAAAAACTATATACCCTCTGCTGGCTAAACACACAGAGAGACAAACATGTACATCTTGTGTCTGTCAGGCAGTTTAAAAAACTGTCATGAAAAGTTATGTGGGGGCCCAATTATGATCCTATAGAGCTGTGTCCATTCTGTAGTTTGATGATCTACTGTAGATCCCCATCTACTGGTGTGATGAGATATTGTCAACATGCTGCACGACTAAACAGAGGACCTAACAGCAGAGTTGACAGCAGAAGCTTTTCTTTTCTTTTCTTTTGTTTTTTCAAAAAGACTGTGATTTATTTGACAACCATTTTTTATTTTTCAACCATGAAACATCATTATTCAAATGGTTTGTTGCGGTTACAGCACCTTTTTACGTTGTTTTTCAAGGAACAACAAACAAAACACAACAAAATTACAATTTCAAGATGCCTTTTGTAGGAATTAGCATGTTGATTATTTAGTGGTGCATGCTAACAAATCCCTGAGGAAGATAGATGCATTACAGAGAATGGAGCCTGGCGACTTCCGGCTTGTGCCACTCATTACTGTGAAAGAAAAAAACAGCTGATGCACTGTTGCAACTAAACAGGAAGAATCACAGTTTAAAAATAATAATAAATCTACACAAAGCAGCTGCTCTCCTTTAGATCTAAAGTCTTTGTTGCTAGCTCCTTGACTGACTATACCTTACCACCTGCTGCTTTTGGAGTAGATAAGTTAGCTAGCTAATTAACAAAAACACTAAGTTAAAGGGCGTTGACATGGTCAGAGACAAATACAGACAGGGCTGAAATTAACCAAAAATGTCTTTAAAAAGTATTTAAAAGCAATAGGAAATGAGTCAACACTCTAGCCTTCAGTGTTCACATTGTATGAGCATGTCAAGACACGCTGTGATAGCAAACTCAAGTCAAACTGTAGAACATCTGCTGTGGAGAGAGACAGTGCTGGAGCTGTGACATGGTCTAACCTGGCTGGAAATCGGGTATCTTCAGGCCCCCTCTCTCGTCTAGTTTCTCCAGATACTGTAAGACAACATTTTCCTTCTCTTGTTCTGTCGTCGTTTCTTCTAGTGCGACATCTAGCTGACTTTGGATAGGAAATAAGGTGGAGAGGCTGCACTGAGACGCCATGTTCACAACATCAGCCAGTCAGCTAAGTAAATGCACGACGACGGCTGACACCGCTGATTCGACACTACAAGAATAAATGAAACATTACTCAACAGAAAGCTTTTCGGAATTTTTGGACAGACCTTATTAATACATTCACTTATAAAGGTCTGCATATTTTTTATAATCGCTTATTTCAAGCTTATTAAATAATTCATTTGGGGGAATGTGTTGAATGTGCTGCTGTGTTTTCGTTCCTCGTCTTTACCACATTCATTATAGAACTGGCGGTAAGCGCTAACATGCCTCTACAAACCTCCCAGTGAAGTTATCTAGCTAAAGAAGACGTTTTGCTAGCTTAATTATTAATTAAAATAAACTGTTTTCGTAGTACTTTGATCTACATTAACGTTTACTGCCTTCGTTAAGCGCGGGATGTTATTAAACGTCAGTTGTTGTGTAATAACGAGGGTGTCGAGGAGCCGGTTGGGTAACGCGAGGCACGCTGCGGTCGCCTTTGCTCCAAATGTCGCAGAAGAACGACTCCGAAAATGACATTTGGGAGTATAAACCTCTCGAGAAGAAAAAGAAGCGTCGGGAACCCACTCCTGCACCTGCAACCGCAGCCAAAAGAAGATGTCCATCCAGAAAAACTACCAAGAGAGACTCTACTTCACTCAAGTCACCTGGCAGGAAAGTCAACACAGCTGTGAGTGGGGATAGTAACACTGTTGTTGTTAACATAGACGTAGACGGACATGGCAGTTCACAGGACCATCATCCACCCTCAAAGTCATCACCTGCTCATGACACAGAGCAGAAGGACGATGGTGCTGAGGGACCATCCTCTGGAGACTTTTGCCCCATGTGTCAGATGCCCTTTTCCATCCTTTTGGTCCAGACTCAAAGATGGCATGTTGCTGAATGCATAGACACCCCAAGGGACACATGCAAAGGTACAGTCACCCATCCTTCTCCATATACTTCATCTAAAGACATGACTTGTTCCCTCTCATCAGTTTCTCTCTCTATATGTCCATATGGTCTTCTTTTACACACCTTTATGACAGATTGTTATTATTTTTGACATCGTAGAGACCAGTAATAAGACGTTTTTAATTTCACATACACTACAGGATGAAAATAATCATGTCATTCATAATCACGGGTCAAAGGCAACATGCACATCATTTGCTTTTCTCTGGTGTAAGGAATTAAATTCCCCGAAAAACAATTCCAACCGATCAAATTCTCCACTGCAACAGCTACAGCAGATCATAATTTATTCCCAGTTCCCAGAATGTTTTTTCGTATGATGAAATAAATGTCAGTGAGTTTTGTGTTGTGAACGTGTTTTTTTGCGTCACTCAAAAACAGGAAAATCAGGTGAAGTTGAATATCAAATATATTATTAGAATGAAATAGTCAATGACATGGTAGTATCTAGGCAAAAGTGCGAAAATTAGTCAAACACAAACGCACATCTACATATACATGGTGTATAAACAGTTCAGATTTTTGGTTTCCAGCCTTTATCATCCCAGTCAGTCAGGTCACACTGAAAATTGTGGTTTTACACAGGTGGTGCCGTCACAAATGATGTCATCTCTGGCGTTTAACCAACCCTGCTTCTGTTGGTGGGACAATTGCAACACAGTCCTGCCCCGCTTGGCTGTTGTCCCAGAAGGCCATGGCATTGTTTGGCTCACAACACCAATCTTTCTTCTCCAATGTCAGCTTTCTGTTCTCTATCGAAGCGTTCTCTAAGATCAGGCTCAGCTCTGTCTTTTCTTTTGACGTGTTCTCCAAGAGCAGGTTCAGTCTTTTCAGCAGACAACAAACTGAAGTTTTTCAGTGCCAAATCTAGAGACACGGTGTAAGCACTCTGTTCCCCACTTCAAGGTGTGTCCTCTCTTACACTGTGTCCTTCAAGAGCAGGCTCAGCTCTGTCTTTTTTTGCAATGTGTTCATCAGGTCCAGGCTCAGCTGAGCATTTTCTTGCAATGTGTTCTTCAGGAGCAAGCTCAGCTTGGTCTTCTCAGCAGACAACGAGGTCAGGTTCTACAGCATTGCGTCAGTGAGCACTGTCATATGGCCACACTCGTTTTTAAGAGTAGAGTTCAGGAGCTGCTTCAGGAGGCTGTTCTTTATTCAAAGCTCCTTTGCCATGTTGTCAGATTTTGCTGTTTTTGCATCTGAATGAAGAGGTTGCTGGTCACTGTAGAAGAAGAAGAAAGGGGGTCAAGATGTGTTACTTTGAATCATACTGTCAGATAAATGCCACATTTCAGTTCAAAGAATAACAACAACAAAAACAAACACTTCTGGGGTCTGCTAAACAACTGCAGTAAATCTGAAATGTTTAAATAATCTAATACTTGTAGCAGATTTATGATTTTTGAGTTTTACTTCAGTAGTAATCAGATATATTTTAAAATCTGCATCGTTGAAAATATAAAAAGGGGTGGAATCTTTTAAAGCCACGTCATTTTGTGATTATCGTCTTGGCTAAGATATTAAGCAACTTAATCCTGCATGTTTCATCTAACCAGGTATTGGGTTTTGTTAATAATGAGTAGCCTAACATGTCAATCTTTGGTACTACTTTTCAAAAATATATCTTATTCAAACTTTCCCCCCTCACAATTACAAAAAGTACATCTGTTGTTCCCAGTCGGGAAGATAGCAAGATAATGACTAAAACAGAATAAGAAAAGACACTCACTTTAAGAACATCACGTATTACAGTTTCTAGAGAGGATGCACTCGATTTGCTTACCCAGCTGTCCAGGAATGAATTAATATTATTAATTAGTATTTTGTGCGCACATAATAGCTATATTGTGACCACAATTAAAAACGTTTTTGACCATGTCATGTCTGGGGCTCCGTTCACAATAATAAATCAAAAAATACATATTACTGGTTTAAACACTCATAATTACGTTACCTCACTTGGATCCTCTGTGCTGCCCATTTCTTGTCTGTTTTAGTGCTTTGCTTCAGGATTTTTTGTTTATCATTCAGCAAGTATAAGAAGTCTAAGTTGACTGAGCAGATATTTGCATGCATATCTTTCAAATGATGCACATGGAAACTGATGATGACCCCTAGGTTGCCATAGCAACCTGAATGCCCTGGACTTGCAAAATCAAGTTCCTCATGTCATGCAAGTTTTGGGGTTAATCACATCCATTAAATTATTAAGCTAGCAACAAGGTTTTATTTTCGTTTTCTCAGTCTCAAAAAAGAGACAAATCCAAGCTCTTCTTCTGACCCTTCGGTTTGGAACACTTGTTGTTTTGTTTATAGCACATACTTATAACTGCGGTCGCAAGTGATTATATGAAGAAGCTGAATATTTGAAAAAGCTGAAAATGCAGAAAGCTGAGAAGTACAACACTGAAAGAGCTAGTAAAGCTGAACATCTTGATAGGTGAACAGTTTCTCAAGCTTTACCTATGCCGAAGAAGCAGCAGAACAAAATTTGGGAAAATTCACCATAAGAATGAATAGGCAAAATTTTGCAGAAAAAGCTAGAGCTGATGACTTTAAAAACAAACTCAAATGAAGCAAAAGTATACACACATAACAATACCTATATTTCTCATTATATAACTTGATAACATCCTAAGTATACTGCATCCATGTCAAGAATGTTGTATGATTGCATAATCTACATTTACAGTATAGTGAGAAATTAATTGACCTTGTGTTTAGGGCCCCACACTTAACCAAAATATTATTGAAGTCACAATAAAGTGAAGTGCAATTACCAAACAGTAACAAAGCTTAAATGTGTATGCGCTTTACCATGAAGTGTGGACTTTGTCTGATGTAAGGCATCTATATTTGTTTGTCTCTCGTGCACTTCTGTATTATTAACCTCCAACTTGTAATCAGTCATGATTACAACTTCCAGAACTGGTAATTATGGTAATTCCCTCATGTCATGAATGTGGTATCAGATCCTCCCTGACGGGTAAATGTCCATGTCTTTCAAAGTCTGGAAGACCAGCTTTGTTTTCCAAAATTTAAAGTCAGTTTAAGAAAAGTTTGGCGACATAATCAAGTGTCATTTTCTCTAGAAAGCTCCGTTGAGATCTGACAAACATTTTACAATTTTACTTGAAATGATACCAGTATAGCTCTCATTTTAAAAAGGCAACTCACATTTTTCTGATATCTGTATTGTCAAATGGCTTTTGCAGATTTTGTGTGTGCTGTGGGTGCTTTTTTAATTGTTACAACTTTGTAGCATTTTCTAATAAGCCTTCTTTCTATGTCTATGTAGAGTGTCCAGATGGCCTCCAGTGCTCTTCCACCATTCCATCCCATTACAAGAAGTTCAACCACACACTCCTCGCCCATAGTCGAGCTAACGGTGATACAGCCCTCCTCAGTTTTTCCCAGCAGGCTGGAACCAGCAGTGAGACCAACCTCAGTGGTCTCCCAGGACTCATAAACAATGAGGTGGATGGCTCTGTTTTAGAGAGCTCTCAGGACAGTCTTTCTGCCTTATCCAACCGTAGTGCCTCCCCTTGCAATAATCAGACTGGAACACCTCAGTCTAAACGAACAAATGGCCTCTCGTTTTTGCGCTCACCTGGCCCCGAAGATTTTAAGAAAAAGAAAGGCTGGTCATCCTCTGTGAAAAGACAAAAGTCTATTAGTTCTTCCCAGGAAAGTAGAGCAGAGCTTTCACCAGCTCCTGTCAAAGCGGAGAGTGGAGGAGGAGCTTGTGAACCCAAAAGCGAACCTTCCCCTGATGATGATTTTATATCCTATTCTCCTATTTCTGAGCTCCCAGCAGAGACTGAAGTGAAAAGTAGTGAATGTCGAAAAGCCCTTTTTAAAAATGATGCATCTGAAAATGAGTCTGAAGACTCTGCGTTGCTGTTCAGTGACGATGAACTTCTCACTCAATTCATAGATAATTTGGAAACCAGTAATGTGCAGCATGCATCCTCAAACACCCAGCTGGAGGCAGTTAGCTCAGGACCGCCCACCAATCAGCTAGCTGCCTCTGCAGTAAACAGATCTGATCCCACAGGTGGGAAAGAAGTGCAGAGCGGATCTGTGGGTGCATGTAAGAGTAGT
Organism: Diplodus sargus; assembly: GCA_903131615.1. Lineage (NCBI taxonomy): Eukaryota > Metazoa > Chordata > Actinopteri > Spariformes > Sparidae > Diplodus > Diplodus sargus. Next base: position 4,110,199 of record CAEMYA010000238.1, on the reverse strand, counting down.
ATTCAGTCTCCGCAGAGTATTGTTTTAGAGCGTCTGAGGGAAACTCTTCAAAGCTCAGATAGACAGCATAGAAAAAACTTGAACGAAAGCAGCGTTCAATCAGAGCAACCTCCTCTAGAGCTTTCATCACAAGCCTCCATTGTCCAAACATCTCAAACAATGCCACCTCGGAAGGGGCAGAGCAAGACGGGTCAGGCCTCCTCTTTGAAGCAGACGGACATTGGGGTGTTTTTTGGCATCAGACCCCTCAAGGAGAAGGAGAAAGAGGCTGAGAGCAGACCAAACGAACTCAACACCACGTCTGTCCCAACACTTGGTGAAAACTCGAGACAGAGACGACCAAGGAAGGAAAGGCAAAGAAATACGGCTGACACAGCTGCAGATACCTCGCAGGGCACCGTGGCTGTAGATAACAGTAATGTAACAAGGAATACTCAAGGAGACGCAGGGAAAGGAAGGAACAGAGGATGGAGAGGGAGAAGGTGGAACAGAGTGAATGCTGATGGAGAAGTAGTACTCCCACGCTGTCCCTTCTCCAAGAAGATTCCAGGTCAGTGATTGACAACACATCATATTGCTGCATGCATTTTAAGGTTGATTATTTTGTAATATTTTTATTTTTATTGTTCACAGGCACAAAGTTTGTCATAGATGCTTTTGGGTACGGAGAGATTGAGGGCATCACCGCATACTTCCTCACACATTTCCACTCAGACCACTACGGAGGGTTGACCAAGAATTCTACATTTCCAATATACTGCAACAGAGTAAGTCAAGCTGTGGTTATTGTGACTTCCAGTATTTATTTCTTAGGTTCCTCTGCTTTGCACTTTATCTAGCGCTTGATGTGGTGTTTGGGTTGTGCATTTTTTTTATCCATATGTAAAGCCGCAGCATTATATTTTAAAGAAGGATTCAAATACTTTCCTATTTTATGTAAGGGTGCTTTGTACAAAATCATGAAAGTTTGAAAAATACCTAATTTTAAGCGCTGAAAAATAGTTTTATTCTCCACCAAATTGTTTTTTTTATCCACACACTCAATATTAAAATGATCGGTCTCCTCGTGACTCACGCCTGTCGTGGAGTGGAGAAGACGAGACCGGTGCTAGACTGACTGACACAGGCACTGAAATGAAAAGGGGACGCTTTTTTCTGTTCCAATCTGTTCCACGTCTGGTGTAAATCTGTCGTCGTGAGGGCGACCATCTGCTCTCAGAATGTGTGCGTCACCTCTGACCTTCGACATCAGCATGGAAAGCGGCGAGCCAACTCTTGTTCGTGCTCATCAGCGACAAGCAAGCGGGCGGATTTTCACGGCACTGTCGTTATGATGACAACTGTTTTACACACTATATTTAAAAGATAGCTTCGGAGGGGAACCACAGTAAGGAAGGCGTACAGCACAACCCGCAGAAAGCGGATAAGACCTGTATATGATGGGGAAGTGAATCAGTTATGGATGGTGCTTTTTACCCCAGGTTTCATTTTAGTCCACCGCTGAAACTGCATCCACACAAACGCGACACTTTCCTTATTATTCCTTATTCATAAAGGAGCAGAAAGAAACACGGCAGCAGTTTAGATGTGTCTGCAGTTTGTGTTAAATAAATAAATAAATAAATAAATAAATAAATAAATAAATAAAGACACTGTCCCCTCTGAATGTCTGCTTGTCCTTGAATACCTTGCAGGAGAGTAATAATTCTTTGAAAGTGCTACACCGTCTTTTCTTCTCAAATCCTATTTATTCGCACCTCATTAAAAAGCTTCTTGACTGCTCTTTTCCACAGAATTCATAAACATACGCCTCATCCATTTGTTATCTCATTGACTGCATTGTAATGAAAAATTAGCGTGCAGTTGGCAGCTGTGAATACCAATTCGCTAGGTTAGAATCATTCTTACTATAAATCCGAAGACCTTTTGTGGCTTTCCGACAGTTTTGGATAAAAACCTTTCATGTCCATGAAACTTTCTTTGTCTCTATCGGTCATTCTGTTTCTAACGTCTGTTTCTTGCCACTGTGCGTACATTTGAGTTTTCTGGAATATTTGAGGAAGCTACCTCAGTAACTAATCAAAATCAGTAGCATCTATAATAAAATGTATTGGGGAAAGATGCGGTTTATAATGTCATCTCTCTTGACAAAATGGGTCATGGTTTATCACAGTGAGGTCTGCGTTCTCTCAGGACGACGACTAAAAACAGACTTACAGGGACCAATTGGGACTCCATTGGGGTTTTGTTTATTTGGTAGGTCACAGAAATTCAACTTGGTTGCTAGCTGGGTCACAGCCCAGAAAAGTTTGATCGGAATCACCAAGGATTTACACAAAAAAACCTTATCGTTCAGGCTTCTCCAGCTTCAGTGGCTGCTGCTGCATCACCGTATGAAAGTACACCGTAAATATGACAACTGCGTCTGCTCGTCAGATCACAGGGAACCTGGTGAAGAGCAAACTGAAGGTGGCAGAGGAGTACGTGCACATCCTCCCCATGAACACCCGGGTCACTGTGGAAGGAGTCGCTGTCATCCTCCTGGAGGCCAACCAGTGAGTCGTCCACATGATTTCAATGTCAGCCACTGAATATTGTACAGATCAAACAGCCAGAGTGAACCACACAGATGCTGGAGTTTGACACATGTTCATCACACAAGTACTCCTGTCATACAATCCATATTTGTATACACCTGTGTCTGTTCTTTCAGTTGTCCTGGAGCTGCCATGCTGCTGTTTTTCCTGCCCGATGGACAGACTGTCCTCCACACCGGAGACTTCAGAGCCGACGCCTCCATGGAGTCGTACCCCGAGTTACTCAGCTGCAGGGTGCAGACGCTCTACCTGGACACCACGTTAGTACCAGTCCGTCTCCTCGCATATATACACTGGAAGCACCGTTGACGTTACTGAGGACAGCGGTTATATCGCAGTGCTCTCAGCTGTGCCGTGTGACCTTTTTGTGTGGTTGACGTATAAAAAGACTCTTCACAGCCAGTGTGGATCAATATTGGCTAAAACATGTTCAGATTTTCAATGTAAGCTCTCTTATCTCCCCAGCTACTGCAGCCCTGAGTACACCTTCCCCAGACAGCAGGAGGTCATCAATTTTGCAGCGAGCACAGCCTTTGAATTGGTGACGCTCAACCCACGTACACTTGTGGTGTGCGGCTCCTATTCTGTGGGAAAAGAGAAGGTCTTCCTCGGTGAGTGTCATTAAATCACCGAACATACACTTTCCGCATTAGCGTTTGCTAATCGATTTTTGTCGTGACATGACAGGATGTGCGGCAACGACTTACACAGTCTTTTAAATAAACAGGGTATTTAAAACAAAGACGATCACAGGACAAAAAGAACGGTGCAGGGAAACTACTTTTCCTAGAATCCTCCTGGATGATCTCTTTTTATGAACATTCTAATTTTTGTTTCTCTTTTTCATAATTGTGTTTTCAGTGTCTTTCTAAATATTGACAATATGCACAATAGCAATGCACAATATTATGCTGTAAGTTCACATCTGTCAATGGTGTAACAAAGAATGCAAACTTGTGTGTTTGCATCATTGTTTCCAAAAATCTGTGTTTGTGCCTGTCGAGTCGTGAACACAGAAAACTGAGTTTTTTAATATCTTCACCTTTGTCCAGTAACTTTAAACGTCATTACCTGTTCACGGAAATCCAAAACGTATATAAAACTAAACTTACAGCAGCGGCTTCATTTTTTTGTCATGATACCATCTACATTCTCACACAAGAACCTTATTAATAAAACCTGAGGTAGAGACAGACGACGGAGATGGGGGGATGGTGAGGTTGGCGAGGGCCGGATCGTCGATCAGCTCTCGTTATTCCGGGAGATTTGTGCTGACAAAAGGTGCGTAGTGAAAGTGAGGTTCATAGGGAACCGATCTACATGCTGACGTGGAATTATTCTCCCGTTTAGTTTTATAGACCATCTTTTGATACTCGAAGGTTTCAGAAGCAGCTGCAGAAATAAGAGGAACTCTCAAAAAAGAAGGGGAAGTGGTTTCTTATGCAGCCCGTTCCTGTGGGCTGACGTGCCGGTGACTAATTATACGAGAAGAAAAAGGGTACGGGGTCGTTATCAGCCTGATCGCTAGACAGGTTGATGAATGAAATGTTTTTTGATTAGTCATTTTATCACTGAAAATGACATGGTAATTTATTCATTTAAGTCTTGATACGGCGATTTTTCCACGAGGCACCAACCACAAACTGCTGGACACAAAATAAATGTGCTTCTAAACCTGCCGGTAAGACAAGTGTTCTTTTGTTGCTGTTGTTTATTTTTTTGTAGTCTTCTGTCACTACCTGACCTTTCCTCCCGTTGAAAAGGTCGTGTGAAGATTGCGTCTTGTATTGACGTGGGAGCGGCGTGGAGAATGTTGGATTAGTGTGTTTTCCGAAGAGAGCCACTCGATGTGTGTTGTCCTCACGTGAAGGCAGACAGCCGCCTAGTGACGCATGAATCACGGTCTGTTCCACTTCGGTGTGCAGAAGCAATCAGACGACATTGCATTCAGCCTGCAATCACCTTCGCTTCGACGAGCTCTGCGTGAAATTGGAACGGGAAACAATCAACAGCTGATTCAGTTGACTCTACTAAGCCACTTTGTTTTCCTTTTTCTGTGTGCTCATAAACACACAGTTGAGAGATGGTGAGCGTCATGAGATACATCGAGATTGTTTTTTTGCTTTAAAGGAAAAAAGAGTCATTCATCAGTTAACAGTTTGCACAATGGGCTCTGTGAAGTTGATGTGAAGGCTGTCTTTACGGACGCTGATGATGATGTATGTCGGACCAATACTGGGAAATGTACCTTAGTGGCCTTTTTGTCCAAGACATTATAGCCAAAACGAGAATGTTGATGATGCGAGGTAAAATTACACACTGTTGTCGTCCACATATCATACGTAAGAGAAGTTTAAAGTTGTTGCACAGAGAAGTTAAAACAGCACAACAACAAACAAGTCAAATCAGAGTCAAAACGGCACATGCAAATCCAAACCAATGGGATTATTAAGGATAGCACAATAAAAGAGAGAAATCCATATGTAAATAAAAATAGAATAAAGGAATAAAATCAGTAGAGCGCATACCTCTGGCAAGGCCCAACAGTCCCGTTTAATTCAATCAAGCCTTTTCCAATATCAGATAAAAATTATTTTATATTTTGAAATCACAAAATCAAAAATGTACAAGTACTTTTGGGATGTAACCTTGTTCTCTTTCTGCAGCACTGGCCGAGGTCCTGGGGTCCAAAGTGTGCCTCTCTCGGGACAAATACAACACCATGTGCTGTCTGGAGTCCGAGGAAGTCAGAAATCGTATAACCACCGACTGGAAGGCGGCGCAGGTCCACGTGCTACCCATGATGCATCTCACCTTCAAAGTAGGTGCAGTGGACTCATCTCCCATTAAAACTTGTCCTATTTCAAGAGGGCACCTTTTTTTTTAGAAAAAAAATGATTTCACTGATTGAAGTGAAACAACAAGAAAATCTTATCACGTCAGACTCATTCGCTGCACGTACTGTAAGTCGGCGTATTTAAATGAATCTGGCATTGCATTTAATGATACAGTACTTGGCGAGATGAACGGGAAGAGTAAAAGAGTTTCCACAAACGGTCCACAGACCTTTTGTGGGAAATGTTTGTCCCAGTGTTTCAGATTATTTCTATTGTTATGTCTTGCTGTGCAAACACATTGTTTATTCTGCTTGTGGTCTAGTCACAGTTCTAAGGGCAGTGGTTAAAAATAATTAGAAGACGCTAATTATGATGACCAAGCACATCATCCCTCTCAAATGATTAAAGTATTTAAATTTGCCATCTGTATGAGCTCAGATAAATCCCAGAGTAGGTATAATTCAGGCATCACTAGGCACAGAAAGGGCTGACTTGGGAGAAATGGAGTTTAGGTTTGCAATAATGTCTTTGAGTAGTCAGTCTTTGAGCTATTTCTATCAAGAAGAGCTGCTACAACTTTGACAAAGTCACCTTGAAATGAACAACATCACTTAAGCATAATAATGATTACATCTTTATGTGTGGCAGGTTTTATGAGCACAAAAGCTGCACAAACCACACAGACTCTGAAAGAAAGCTAATAGTATATGTTTGGTTGCTGTTCTTTGCAACAGTGCAAGATCATCCTAACATGACTGATCTCTTTCTTCACTCGCTATGCAATGCTGCTCAATCTCCTACTTTCAGCTTGGCTTTAATCTCCTTTTTCTTTAACTGGCAAAAATGGGCCTCTATGAAAGTCTCACACGTCTCTGCTTGCCTCCTTCTCTTGTCTCCAGAAACTGCAGGATTATCTGGCGCGCTTCTCGCGGCACTACGATCAGCTGGTGGCCTTCAAGCCCACAGGCTGGACCTTCAGCCAGCAGGTGGAGTCAGTGGAAGATATCCAGCCTCATGTCAGCGGCAACATCTCCATCTATGGTACACACTTATCTTTTCTGTTGAATATGTATATATTTTGGTACAGTTAGTGTATGTACATTCACATGAGTCTATTAATGGTACACAGTGAATACTCCTATAACGCTTCGAAAGATGTTGATGAATCACAGGTGAGAGGAAAAAAAGGCCATGAATAATGATTTTTAGTAGTAAATACTTACTTTCTTTTTATCTGCTACTTCTGTTTATTTGAATTTTCTGCAAGGATGGGGGTATTGAAGCTGGACTTCTTTCCTTGATTGATCATAATCAGACCCATAAACTGGATAATAATCTTCACCTTGCCACATGCTGCCAAGACTTCACCACAAGAACAACACTCTCCGACTGCCAGAAACGTGACCGTTCATCGCATTGTTGCATTTAGCCTACAGCTCCCTCTTTTGGCAGACACAGGAGGAGAGGGAGTGTGTGTGAATAAACAATAGATCGTGGCTCATTTGCTTCAGCTTGGTGATGAGAGGGACTATAATGAAGTGGATGCTGGGTTTCTTCACTCATGGACAGCTCTGCTGGACAGCAGCCCAGCATCAAACCCCGGCGCCGAAATGGGTCATGACTTGATTTGCCAATGCGGAGTTTGCCTGTTTATTTGCTCCTGTCCTCTGTTCCATATTCTTAATAGATCTATCAACAGCATCAGCCATCTGGCCTGTAACCTACAATCACCAGCTAGAGGCTTTCGCCATGCACACAGGGGTATAATTTCTCGCTCCTCAGCAGTTTGTGTGTCAGTCGAGCGGAAGCCAATTTGCACTTTCTCTCTCCGCCTTGTGTCGATCTCCTCCTCCTCGCTCTTCCCAGCCATATGCTACCACTGCTCCTAATACTGTTCTCTGCATGTGGGAGGATTGGCTGTATACTTGACTAGGTTCAGACGGGGATAGAGGAGCACATCAAACCTGAGGATGGGAGGACAAACAAGAGGCCTTGTGCAGCCGTCCCGAGACGTCGTCTCATTCTGTCCTTGGAAACAAAATGAATAAGTCATTTGATCGTGTTAATGTTTCATCATTTGAAAGATGCCTCGTCCCTTCAGAGGGGAGAAGTCTGAGCCTGTGGGTGTTTCACTCTATACTTTCAGACATCTGGCTTCATGACAAGTTTTCACCTCCAACCAAATCTCCTCCGTATCCACTGAGCCTGGTGTCTTGGGGAGGAATTCGGTTTGAACAGAAATTGATTTAAACTGAAAAACCATGTCTGAAAAGTCCCTCAGGGTCCCAGCCTTATTCCCTACAGGACCTGTCTTCTCAATGAATGGAGAATTTTGATCATTAGAGCAAATATTTGAAACAACCCTGTGAGGAAAAACAAAGCGTGGGTTATCTTCAGGTTTATTAGTCGTTTTCAGTGTAGCTGCATTTGAACTTTTTCTGACAAATTATCTTTTAAAGCAAAGATGACATGAAAGTGCCTGTGTTTGATTACATGATATGGTTGAGTACTGCGTGTGAGCACAATTTGATTAAGATCCTAGATCTAAATTATGGCTAAACATTTATGGGTGGTTTACAAATTTAGAGGCTGAGTTATTTATCTTTCAGCATCGAAGTTTTAAAAAGTCCACCATCATAACAACCTTATCTTGCTGACAAACCTCTCTGTTCTCTTAACAGGAATCCCGTACAGCGAACACAGCAGCTTTCTGGAGATGAAGCGTTTCGTCCAGTGGCTCCAGCCCCTCAAGATCATCCCTACAGTCAACGTGGGCAGCTGGGCCAGCAGGAAGGCCATGGAGAAGTACTTTAGCGAGTGGAAAACGGAAGCGAAAGCTAAACGGTAGCTTATGCGTCAGTAAAAACTGTATTCGCAGATGACCTCTCAGCTGTTTGTTGTAATAAGAGCGGAGCCAATTAATTCTCAATGCCTCAGATACTGTATGACCATGGGGACCAAAGGTATTAACACTACTACTCAACACTAAGCTCATGACGCTAGCAGAGCGAGGGGTTGTAATATGATTTAAAAAAAAAAGGTCAGGCGTACACTCGAACTCTGCTTTTATCCTGAACCGGCTGACCTGAAATAACTGAAAACGCTGAAAGCCGTTTTGTGTAAATGTGATCTGATATCATGTCTACAGTCAGACCTGTGTCTTTCAGAAGTATTTTACATTGGAACTGAATTAATAGGATGTTTTCTCCACTGCCCTGCCACTTCATCTGTCATCCTCGTCTGTCACCTATATACTGCAGGTGCTGCTTTGAAATTGTGCAATTTTATAATTGTCTGTATTTTCTAAATTATTTTTTTATCCTGGAAAAATAAATGTTTAAAAATGTTCTTTTTTTGCCACTGTTTATTTACCCTTCATGTAAAGATAAATCAGTATACAATCGATTCAGGGCGAGCTTTTATTATTTTCTAACCACTCTGCTGTTCGTCGAAAGACATCTCTGCCATTCAGATCATTCACATGAATGGATTTGTGTGACCCTGTCAGTGCCTCTCAGTAAATACAGTGTTAAAGGGGAACTGCCACTACTTTCTCTCGGAGAGCGTGCCGCCAGATCTTTTGGTCGTTTATCTCTGAGGCAGCAGAGCCATGCCGTACGGAGATAAAGCTCTCAGCGTCTCCGTCTCTGCAGAACCGGCTTTTCACTGCGTGATTTTTTTGACTTTCATGTACTTCAACTCATCCCCGCTGTCGGAGCCGTGTGTGTTCAACCTCGGGGGGTATCTAGATGATAAACACCGGAGGGAGTGGATGTTCGACTGTGGGTTCCGACAAGAATTTGATTTTACCATTTTATTCTTTCACAACGGGAACGATACATGTAAGAGCTTCCTGTTACACCTCTGAGGACTTCACATCATTTCTATCATTAAAAGGAGGCGCTGTGCACATTTCTGTTTGAAAACCATCTCGAGGCATTTCATTACACCTCCTGCCTCTTCCTATTTAAAAAATCATGCATATGTCACCATGCTTATCACCCACTTTACCAGGTGACTGATAACCACTGTATTACTATTTGCGCCCAGAGCGAGCCATTTCCAGTGAGACACTTCTAATAATAACAGCGTATCATATTCTCTCCCTAGGCATGAATTATATGTATGAAGTCTTGCCAGACTTAAATTGGACTGACTGCAGCGATTGTTGAAATGTGTCTCCATTTCAGTCAGCGGTCTTAATGGTGGAAGATAATTATGTCTATGTTATGGGGTCTATAAGCAAAGCAAAAAAAACAAGCTGTTGGAAGTTACAAGAGATCCTCACATAGTGTCCTCCTGTGTCTTCTTCACAGATGGTTGTACAGATCACTACCTAAATTCTGGCTTGCAGGTGAAACTGGAGATTCAGGTTCTTGCACCTGCTGAGAATGATACTGAACCTCTGCCAAATGTTCGTGATAAGATACCCTTTGGCTCTCACGTCACACTTTTATAAACACAACAATGAGCCGATAATACTTTGAAAAACAAACGTGATTACGAAAGGTTTAATGAAGCTGTTTGGTCAGAATACTATCTTCAGGTGTCTTATTCAACACAGCTCTTGAAATGCCAACGTGAAGCTCAGATAAGAAGCTAAGCTGATTTTATGGCTTTTGAGCTCATAGAAAGTGGAATTCATCTGATTTGAATGATGTTATTTTGTTGCATGAAGCCTGCAGCCTGTTCTGTTTGCATGACATTCGTCATTACAAGAAAAAGGAAGTTGAAGGAAATGCAGCGTCTTAATGATATGGTAACATTTGTTTATCATCATTTTACAAATAAATCACAGATATGTTGTCCCTGTACAACCTGCATTCACTGCACTATTGCAAAGGATATATTTATTTATTAACAGAACACATTTATATTACAGCACAGCTTGAGGATCACAGTTGAAAGATAAATGTCCTGAGTAATTGTATTTGTCAGAACTCGTATACCTTGGAAAGGCTGATACAATGGCATGCATTGTCCTCTGGGAAGAGGTCTCGTCTGAATATTAACAATGTCATATATCATGTTAAAGGGTTTAGACAAGCTAAAGACATTGGTCAGTGGACATACGTCAAAATACAAAACATTTTATATATAAAACTCAACTTGTGAATAATTTCCATTTGTTGTCCTTGTCAGGTGTGACATCGGTCACCCGACATAATTCAAATATGTTATATTAAAGGTGCAATATGTAAGAATTTTACTTTAACTATCAACAGTTTTGACGTCTATGTAGAAACATCTATTGCAGTAGCGTGCTAACCGGCCAGACCTGTGCCTTGGTCCAAAGCTCTTGTGCGAGTGGTGTAAAACTCCCAACACTCCCCAGGTGTTCTCGCTAACTGCACTGCTAACTGAGCTAAATGTTATTTGCTCGGTTAGCAGTGACTCTCGTGATATGCTGCCCTTGGTTATCGGCAGCATGAATTCAACAGGAAGCCACTTCTTACACGTTGCACATTTAAGTCACCGTTACTGCTTTGAATCAGAGAGGAAGCAGCAGAAGGAGCCTGAGCTGCAGTGCCACTCTGTCGGCATATTAATTCAGACTCCCTGAGGTGAAGTTCTGGTCTCATCCTAAATCTCTTTGTTATTCATCCGCTCCTAATTAACGTTCAAACTTTCTCAAGACAAATAAGTACGGTTTGAATTTAGATGTTTGGTCGCGTGACAAAGACATTTCGACACAGGGCGCTCCGAAGACGGTGTAATTGGACAAGCATGAAAACGCTGTCGTACGGCTGAATGCCGAGCAAATCTGGATGGAAATCAGCTTTGATTGCTGGGTGATGGCATCTGCACTAGTCACGCAGCTCGTTTCTCACTTGAGCTGCAGCAGCTAAGATACGAAAAGGAGTTTATGGAAACACTGCATGTGTTTTCGCCTCACTAGAATCATGGATGTCGATTCAGAGTTGATAATGGCGTTCTTGCAGAAGTCACATTAGCAGTTCAGTCAAAGTAAAGAAAAGATCCAACTCCACCAAGAATCTTTTATGCTATTCCTACTCTATTTTATGTGCGTTTAAATTGTCGATACTTTTTGATTAATGTAAAAATACAGTTGTTAAATTGTCTATATACAGTAGAGTTTTGCACACAGCGTCTTGCACAATTTATTTAATCACAAAGGCGCTATGAGGAAATATGTTTCCGTAAAAGCATTCGCCGTTTGCTTCCTCCTTTTGAGAACAAACGTCTTATCTACAGTAACTACGACATGCAACGAGCTAGAGATAACATGACTCATGCTCTGTAAAAACAGCAAGTCATTGTATACACAAAGAGCGCTTTGCAGCTCCAGTGCATTCGATCTGCAAGTCACTGTTAGTGAGATTAAATATCCTTCATTTGCACTTTAGGTTCCACTAGAGTTTAAATAGACTAAAGCAGAAGAGTGACAGATTAGTAAGAACTGGCCACAGCCCTAGGAAAGCGCTGCCGGTTGTCTAAAGTGTCGACACGTGGCAAGAAAGCGCCGCCAACAGGAAGTCTCGTCCCTGACGGTCAGTTTGCAGTCAGTCGCTGCAGAGACCAGTTGGCGAGTGCAGAGGCAGACATCCGCGCTGACGCAGGATGGTCACTTTCACCTGACAGGAGAGACAATTTATCTCTCGTGAATTCGTCACATAATTCATCCATGCATGCAAACAGGCTGTATAATATCACGGACACCGACGGCGTGAGCGTACCTCGTTCTTGAGGGACTTGCAGAGGAACATGTTGAACTCGTCCACGCTGCCGGTGTGCAAGTCATTGATCGCCAGAATCTGGTCTCCTCTGTGGAACAGGCACACTGAGTGTGGCTGGCCGGTCCACCCAGACACGCTGGAACACACACGCACACACAGATTCTGTTGGTAACACTTCATAATAACCGTCAATAATAAATCCATTTGTCCATGTGTTGTATGCAGCAAGTCAGAGGCAGCTGGACTTAGTTTCAAAGATTTTTCGATGATGACACTCGACACTTTATTGTATTCAAGAGCAGCAAGTCTTTAGACGTTGCATCACACTTCTAGAAACTGTACGACAAAAGTATTAAGATGACAATGATTCTGTATTTTCCTCCTATCAGTGCTAACAGGACTCCACTCTTCATGCGTAACTACTGTATAAATACTGTAATATAAATGATAATACTGTGCTTGAATGCATCCTGTGTAGATGCAGGAGAAGGACTGAGGCTACTGCTCTTGCTACATGCTGCCTTCACTACACAGCCTGTTTGTAACAACTCCAAGCCCAATTCTCTACAAAAAGGTGTGTGTGTCATAGCAACAAAGACGTGAACCAGTGTTTTTTTTCTACACCTTAGAATGGGAATTTAGACTTTTTGCTAGATGAGACCAATTAATGCAAAGCGCATTAACCAAATCTCTGTATGAACCAGTGCCCAGATTTCCACACAATACAGCCGAATGCTCGGAATCATCTGCCAGGAATGAACAGACAGCTTCTGTAGCGCCGCATGAAGTCTGAAATCTGTATTCTATTTTATTTTTTTTTCCTCAGCCACAAGAAGAGCAAAAGAGGACGTGCAGCGCCGTCAACAACACTTCCTGAACGTGGCAAACACACCTGTGGTCTCTCTAATAGCTTAATGGATGCAGAACAAAACAAACGTGTCTTTAAAACGTGTCTCAATCGAGCACTCCGACATGTGAGGCCTTTTACCAACGAAGTAGGTTTGTGGTCCTGTTTTCAGAGACAGACTCACCAAGGCTTCCCCTCCACTTCTGTCACTGTCAGGTGTTTTTTCAAATCTGCCTGCTTGACCTCCATATCTCTCTCCTCTGGGGTGACGGTGTCAAGGCTGGAAAAAGAAACACAAACAACAGCGAGCGCTTAGTTTACTGGCGTTGTGTTTGTTTTGACATGCTGCGGAGAACCGCACGTCAATCTCGACAGCTGTGTGAGGCACTGTGTGAGAGAAACATCTTCCGTCATCCGAACTTCCTAAAGAAAAACCCGCTATTGTTTGTTTCTCATATTGTTTTCAGGAAATCTTCTGTTTGCTCATGAAACCGACCTCCGTGAATTCAAAGGGGGTGAAATGCCGGCAAATGACGGAGAACGACAGAAAACTTTTGTTCTACAGAGGGAGTTTCATCCGAACAGGCACACAAACGACAAAGCGGCGGTTTCTGGTTATTTTGAGGCCTCCTTCCTCCACTATAGTGCGATGAGTGTCTGCACAGATAAGGACATCTAATTTTCTCTGAACAACTCATTTAAATTCTGGTGGCAAGGTCACCTGTGTTGCTGATGTTTTCATGTGGAGTATTGTTCATCATTATTCAGCAATCATTGCGCCACCGACTTGTGGCAGAAACCTCCAGAAAACCACTCCAACCAGCCCAGCAACATGTCAGCGCCGCCCCCCCGGCATTCTTTTAAGGTTATTTAGTGGACTTAGTCACCTTTCTTTTTTTTATCCTCTCGGTGTAACCATTACAAAGCTGTATTTGATTTGACAGCACAGGATGGTGCAACAGTGGGCGGGGAGAGCGACTCTTGACTGACGCTCGTCACATCTGGTTACAAACAACAGTGCCCGCTTGTCTGGACTCGGGGTCAGCTTCCCTCACCTCTCAGTGGAGCTTTGTTTGTCCGGCCCGTGCCCGGTCACTGTCGCCGGCATCTCAACAGGAGAGCTGGCGCCGTTGTCACTGGAGCCGCTGCTGAAGTCTGAAGTCCTGGCTTTCCCCCTGCGAGAACAAGAAAAGCAGCGTGAGGGATCACAACGCCAGATCTCCGCGCACGTGTCGAGTGTCTTGTTGAAACAAAACAACTTGTGTTGCAGAGATTTCCCCTGCCTGTCTCATGATACAACTCCGAGCTCTCAGTCAGGGCCGCTAGCCAATTCTAACAGTAGTGCACCTTTAAAGGGAAGACTTGGTTGATAAAGGGCAAAAGGGTGTTGTAATATCCCCAAAACAAAAGAGGCCTCTCTCAGTTACACAGAAAGGGGACCAGATGTCTTGAGATTATTTAAAAAAAGCTCATAGAAACAGCATGAGAGAAGCACATGGTTCCCAAATCACTGCCGAGGCTCGAGAGGGAATCCTAATTAAGAAGCACTTTGGAGACGAGCCTTTTTGACCCATATGCAAAATGCGGTATGGAGGGTGTTCTTCCGCGTGGCGGCACAGCAGTTGGCCACTTAGAAAGAAATCAGAGTGAGAGTCAGAATTCACAAACGTTTAGGAGAACAAACTGCAGTCTGAAACTGCATCCTTCAGATGCTGTGGCAGTAAGACGGTCGAACACGCAACAGAGACTGAAAGTCCAGTTCAAACAAGCTTGGATGTGATAGAAAATATGATCATCGATGATATGCATATGGTATCGTTAGTAAAGTGTGTGCAGAGGCTTGTATGCACCCGAATGTGGTAATCAGACACGTGTGCTGCATTGTTTTGAATGCCCTGAGGCGAGACACTGTAGGCACTGAAAGAGGAAATAGGACACAATGAAGAGTTCATTCTTCAGAAATAAAACACGTCCTGGTTTCTACACACAGGGATTTTCCATCTGCAGCTGGTACCTGGTCAGGTGTCACTGTTAACTTATTACATCAGCTACTATAAACTAATACTTGTAAAGTAAACATAAAAAGATGGTTTATATTATTACCATTATCAATTTTACTATGATCACATAATCTGCTGTTGTAGCACAAGTTTTGGTGCGAGATGCTGAATTAATATGATGGAACAAAACTCTGCCACGTCTCTTTCCAAAAATCATGACCTGGTGGCTCGAGATACTCCACGGACCTTGTTGCGAGCAAGTTGCATGAAACTTTTTATGTAATTCAGGAGCTACTTTGCATCTAGCGAACTACACCTGCCCAACTGTATTTTCATCCATGCGGTTTAGAGTTACAGGGACATTGCACATTAATAACATTTCTTTTTCGACATCCTGCCAAATCTTCATCTGCAGGCCCAGAGCAGCTGTAAGGACAGCTGCAGCAGACGATTCAAATGCATTAAAATCCATCATCCAAACATGAATGACACATGAAACATGAATAATGACGGCAGGCTCTTCCATGTGCAGCAACCTGCAAAGACAAGCTTGCATTGTGCTTCCTTCCTGTTCATGTTTACATCCCAGACTGTCACTTGAGAAAATATTTCCCTCCATGAAACTGCTCACAGCAAGTTCTGTGGGTTATGTTGACTAACCGGGTCATGATTCCTGGACAGAGACTGTTGAGTTTTTCAAATGTATGCAGCACAAACCAGAGTGCCATCTGGTTCTGTTATGTTAGAAAGTGCACATCTTTTTTTGGGCTGACATCTCCAAAACTCTGAATTTCACACCAACAAAAACTGCTTAGATAAACAGCACCACAGGTAAAGAATATAAAAATTTTGATTAGATTTTTGGGTGACCTGTCCCTTTAAGATAGCACACATGAGTTACAATGTGGTCCAATGTGACTGCACGAGCAACATAGCTTTTTTTGGGGGGATTACTCTACAGCTAATCATTTTAAGATCATAAGCAGTCACACCTGAACTGTAAGACCAAGTACAGTTTATACAATCTGTCAACCCATGCGTTTTAAACTGTATATAAATCTGGAGAGATGATCAGTGTGCCATCTTGCACGCGTGTAACCTCGCCCAAGAGATGTGTCATCGAGTCAAGCCCGCAAGTGGCTGAACCGGTTCCGATAGGCTTCCCGTCCTGGATGCCTGACTGGTCCTGGAGTGTCAACAGTTTCTTAAAAATAACACCCTCTTTGTTGCCGTTGTAGGTGTTTGAGCCAGACGCGGTTGCGGTTTGCGTTTGATGAGTGAACTATTTTGAGCGCTGACAAAAACACGCCACACAGAGGGCAGAGGGCAGTGACGCAGAAGACAACGTGAAATGTCAAAAACACGCACGTGGCACACAAAAGAACAACCCCCTGCAATCAATCTGAGATCCGTACCTGTCTTCACCTTTCTCCTCGCTGAATGAAGGGAGCAGAGACGTCTGTGTCTTCAGCCGCTCATACACCTGATTGACGGACCTCATCAGGGTCGCCTTCTCAACTTCACGGTCACTGAAACGATGTGGCACACTGAGCTTCTATCAATTTGCACAATATTCAGCGATTATTCATGCTTATTAGGGAAAATTATTCCTTTAAAAGGGGCAATTGTAGTTTGGGGAAAACTCAAAATTGCAATGTTAACCATATTTATGAGGTTATACACTCAGAGATGTTTCTATTTTCCATAACTGAATAAAAGTTCTCAGAGGAAAATAAGATCCCGCGACAAGCTAGAAAGATGGCAGGGTCCGCCACATATAAACAAAGTAAAACAGGGTAAAGTTGTGTTGTCCTTAAGTCAGTTTGTTTATTCATTTACTTTGTTTAGGCATTAAAAAAAACTCAGTCAATGAAGATCTTTTTGTTCCAATTAAAATTTCTTCCCAAAAAATACAGAGTGCACCTTTAAGTGATGATGTCGTGGCTATAAACTGAACTTACGCGGCCTGAGACTGCTGCGTCAGCTGAAGTTCCATCATCGATTCATATCTACAAGAGACGGACAAGCAAATAATATGACGGGGCAAACATTCTAGCATGTGTTATTTGAACAGAAGTTGAAATAAAGCCGCTGAGGATCAATTTAGCAAATAACTGCATCAGATCAATACATTATCACTCACACTGAGTCCAAGCTCTTGCGACGAGTTTCACCATTTTCTTCAGCCTGTTTGCACATTATTTATGAAGAAAAGAAACACTATTAGTATCAACATTTTGTTGCAATTAATCACAATTTAGAAATCTCACAAATTTTTTCATTTTTATCCATTTATTTTATATCTAATAGACAATTAGTTACTGATCAACTGAGGAAACAATTGTGAAATTAATCAGTATTGAAGATGATTGTAAGTCGAAGCCCTACTTGTATTTTCCTTGGGTAGGATCTTGGATAGTCGTAGATTGGCTCCGATGCTCGTCTTTTGGCGTAATCTTCATCCTGCCGGCCGATCAGAAAGCAATAAGACATTCCAATGACCCAAACTTAATTGTCTGAATCATCATCAGTGTGTTTACTGATCACAAGATGCTGCACCTTTGATTTCATGGTGACGTTATCCAAAGCGTTCGAGGACGGATCAGACATGGACCGACCTTTCGACTCTCCCTGAAAAAGAATAAAAAGACCGCACACATATTAAACACACATATGTTCAATATTTAGGCAATTTTCTCACTTTTAATCGGTCAGCAGGAAGTTTTCTTTGTGAACAAAATCACACAATCTCAGTGAAAATGTACAGTGCGGACCAACCTTTTCAGCCCGGATGGAGAAAGTCCTTCTCCACAGAACAGGTTCTGATACCTGGTAAAGCAGGAAGAGATGAAGAGTCGATTGATAGTTAAAGTATCTGTACAGTGTTCGGGGCGCTGTGACTACTACGACTGAGAATTTTGAAGTGCAACAGTGGAGACGGAGGACAATAACAAGGAAGTAAAGCTATATCTAAGTATAAGGCAACCTATTCGATGATAAGCCCTCTTACGTCAACATAGTTTGACGGATTATAAAATACTTACTTTCTCTCTCCCAAGAGTCAGATAAGAGGACTGATATCTCTCTGATGCGGTAAACTGGCCAGTGTAGCTAAAACCAGCAGTCTGTTATCTTGGCTTAGCTTAGCTTAGCACCATAACTAGAAACAAGTGTGAAACAGCTAGCCTAGCTCTGTTAAAAGACAACAAAATCGTGTGTCAGCTCACTGCGCAACATGTTGTATGACATTTTTTTCAATCTGCACAAAAATTGTATGTTTGAAAAACGACCAACAAGAAAAAACATGCTGAGTGATGAGCCTCAAAGTTACTGCGCTGTTTCCGGTCTTTCTGCTATGCTAGGCTAGGCTAACTGGCTGTGGGCCCCAGGTTCAAATCTATCGTGCCTACATGAGAATGGCGTTGATCTTCTCGCCTAACTCTCGGCAAAGTGTAAGCCTTAAATAATAATAACCCTTGATGAGGAAAAGACAAATACAAATGTACAAATATTTACCTCGGGTGCAGACGGCCGTCTACAAATTTCCTTTGGCAGAAAGAAAGAGATTGTCAGTGACAGCGACAAAGCAGGTGAACAAATACGAAGGATTGATGGAGGAACTCAAATTTAAATGTACCTCCGCAGTCATCACTTTATGAGGCCTGTTTTTCAGGGCTTCAAACAAGGCAGAGAACCAGCCGTCCGCTTCCTCGCTAAAGACAAGAGGAGCATTATGAAACACTTAAAAAAAAAACAAAAAAAAACAACATCTTACACAAATTACGGCCATTACATTTACTTTAAAAATTCAATTCCGTAATCCAAATATCAAGTGGAAACGGTGACGTGTGGCGACAGATTGGCGTGAGTGGACCGGGAGAGAAAAAAGCCAATTTTCGGCTGATTGAACGTTATCACTGAACAGGACAACAACATCATCATTTCACCCTGATTGATAGAAAAGCCAAAAATAGTCGGCGTTGTAAAGGGGCGGAGGGGAAGTGTTTTATGAGGCGCCGTGAAAGTGTCAGCGGGGGCCTTGAGAGGAGGACTGACGGCCCAGCTGTGAGCTGTAATCACAGACTTTCACATTTGAATGCAATAAATGTATCTGAGCCTGTTTATCTTCTCATTGCCGTTACTGAAGAAATCCACAACCAGACTCCTTTGAAAGCTGTATATACTGATTTAAACGGCTGCGTTTATGTCACGGTTTTGGGTGTTTAAATGGGTTGTTTGCTCCTCGTGCCTACGTTTGCTGCTTCCTGGTTTGTATTCAGTTTAGTTTGCTGCTCCTTGCTTTTTGTTCCCTGCCTGGTGTTTTTTGGATTCAGCTTGTTATTTTACCCATTTCTTTTTTGTTTTGGTACTACTGCCTTCCGAGAGTGTTGTATTTGGATTCATTTCTACTAAACATCTCAATGTATGCAGAATAAACTAGATTTGGAGACAGAAAAATGGTTTGATGTCGAGGTTTTGGACTTTCCTCATTCCCACGTATCCCTAAAACCACAGCCAGTGTTGGGGAGTTATGGTAGAATGTATCCAAATTACAAAATAATTGTAATGTGTTATTCAATTTGCAGTTGCTAATCAAAAGACAGGTGCTTGCAAAGGGTTAAATCTGATTATATTCCTTGGAAGAATGCTTTTTTGTCATACTTCCAGACAAGGTGGGCCATTTTGAGCGCCACATCATCAGGGAGGATGGCCTACAATGAGCCAAGTGGCTTGGTCTCTGTCTAATCTCTGAATCGACCACGTTTTTACTCAGTCTCAGACAAAGAGGAGTCTGGGATTTATTTCAAGACCAGTTAAGACCACCACTGCAGGGATGTTACTGTATTGAAATACAGTTGGATCCAAAAATGTACTGAATGATGGTTTCTGTGGGAGGACAAGCAACCTGATGCCTGCACAAACAAAGTGTATTGTGTTAGGCTGAAGATAAAACACCCCACGCATAATGTTCACCTCTGCGATGCTTTGTGATTATCTTATGAATACATTTCTCACAGTACATTAAATAAGTCAGTAGAGAAGAGCCTATGGTTTTTGTGTTCCACTTTCTTTTTTTTTTGTGGGACTCACTGGTTGACCCGATCTCGTCCTGTCTCGACCTTGGCCGTGTCTTAGTGGCATCTTCTCGCCCACAACACTGTCTACATCTAAACAGATTTCACAGATCTTGCGATATGATTTTAAAGGTTGGTTGTTTTTTCTTTTATTGGTTGTTAGAATTAGCATATCCACTTGTCTTGACAATCAAATCAATGCGCATTGCTCCAGGCAACCTCAGTCCGCCATTACTGCCCCCCCGGCCGACTACGTCAAGGAAATCAGAAAAGGGCTCAAACATCACTGTCCAGTGTAAAGCTAGGTTATTAACACCAACATGATTTACTGCTGATCCAACATCTGTTAGAAAAGTAATATACAGCTCCTCTTACTGAACACTTATCTCAGTCTTTTTGTGTGGTGAAAGACATTCCTGTGTTTCTATCTTGAGGCTGATGTTAGGGGTTTTTACAGTAGTGTAGTAAAATGCAAGGAAGTCGATAAGAAGCAGTAAATTCCATCTCAGTAGTTTTATATCTCCTGCAGAAACCAACTGCCTGACCTGTTCTCCCCGACGAGGAAGTAGTCCCGGTCGGAAGCCTTGATGCAGAGCACAGAGGACGGAGAGCACTTGAAGTTCTTCTGGATCCATTCCCATCTCTGGTGTTGCTGAGGGCTCACATACAGCAGTGAGATCCTGACGGGGGGACACAAATGACACAACATTTAGTGATAGAGGGCAAAGCTGGTGTAACTGCATTTTTTCATTTAAGAGCTGTTGATTATATACTCGGAGGCTCATAAAGAGATTAAAAATGTTGCTTCACGAGCTTGGTGCAGACATACTGTTCCAAGTCTATCCTTCCGAGCGGCCTGTCCTTCTCCTCTGGACTCCTGAAGTACTTCAGCTGGTGTTCTTGTTCACTGACTTTGAACAGCACAAAATACCGCCTCTTCCACGATTTCTGCAAGAGAAACATGATCCAAAAAAAAAAAAAAGTGCTATACTACATAAAAAGCTGAAAATATATCGCCCACATTGAATATAGTGCCGAGTCTGTTACCTCTGACTTCATCCGTTTTGGTGGAGGAGACTTGAACAGGTATCCTGATCTGATCTCTGTCGCGACTGCACCTGGTGTGTAGAACACCGCACTTCCACCTGTGTGCAAAAGAAAAGCCCATTGTTCTGCAATTGTTTACATTCATCTCCATTGTGTGTCCCTGTAGGTGCTCTTTGGGAAACTAGCAAAGGATTTTAAATGCGAGAATGAACAAGTTATGAAGAACTGTGATTTAAACTGATGATTTAAATCCCCCAAACTGCTGGTCGGACCAGATGGGTTAACATGCATAACATTACTGCATCAGCAGATTGCAGGTTTCCTCGTAACTTTTATCGTTAGTCTTAAAGGAAAAGTTTTGTTTTTTTTCATAAGCTGCACCAAACTACTGGTAAACAACTTCAAACACCTTCATCAAGCCATAGATCAGATTTCCTGATGCGATACTCTACCTGTGTTCTTCGTGTTCTTGTGCATCGTGACACCACACCTAAACAAAAACCAACGCAGGACAACAATCAATCAATCTCTACCCCTCCAAACAGCATCAAAACATCTAGATGGAAATAGTTTTAGACAAAAAACTGAGGATTTGAAAATAGGTTCATGCCTCTTTGCAAAGCAGAGCATGAAATACAGCTGTTACATACAAACAAAAAGCCACATGAAGCTGTAAAAGCATGTGTGCTGTGATGAAAAAAAGAATAAACCTACAGCATCTCAGCAGTGTTAAAACTCATGAACATCATTGTTCTGTTTGTGCCGTTCCATTGTTAACACTCTCTAAGACAGAGCCAAACATGTGACAACCAGAGGAATGAGCATTGCATTTTGTTTCAAAAGTAAAAGACTAATAATCAAACCAATAAACGAGTCATTAAACACACCGGATCCAAACAAGAGAATAATCTTACCTGTGGAGCATCTGTTAAGAGACTCTGCTCACCTCTGCCTGTCTAACAATGAGGGTTGTGTGGTGAGAGAGCGGGAAGTTAGGATCAGACTGGTGAACTGGTGTTTCTGGTTCCATGGTTCACTTGCATTTAATGTCTACCTGATGTGCCGTGCAGCCACAGAATTCCCCACAGCTCCTTCTGGAAAGTGCTGCACCCGGAAAATCACAGGAAAATATTCACTCTTTCATTGAAAAATAAATAAATAAATAATAATATGGCATGAACAGGTTGAAATCACATAAAAAATGTGCACACATGACTGTTTTTTTTTTCCTTCAGTTTTACAAGAGAAAATGTTTTTTTGCCATTAGATTGGCCGGGGTCCAATTTACTGCACCACTTCCGAACAAGCTTTGGAGACAAAAGAAAAGACTGGTGCCAACTTTTGACAGGTGATTTATAGGGTGATGGCGACTGATGAGGGAAGCTGAGAGAAGAAACTCAGTGAATTGGCACCAGTAAGGAGATTATATAACATTTTAGGGACAAAACATAATATAATAATAACTTAAGGGGTACATCGAAACACAAAGGTGGTGGACAGTAGATTCTTATCTTAAGTGGGTTAGACTAGTTTGCTAGTCATATTTGGTAAAGTTGATTTTTGATTCCCAGCTCATCATATACTGACGACTTGGAGTTGTAAATGTGGTTGTTTCGTACATATTGAACATTTCAAAAAAGTCAAATAATTAGTATGTGCAATGTTTGTTTTAAGGCATCCAAACAGATAAATAACAGTTTTGATGAGGCCAAAACCTTAATTAACACAACTGTAGATATGATTGTATTAATTCAAATTTTAAATCTTAATAGTGCCAAACTTTTCTTCCATTTTTTCTTTTGCTTCTTCCAAATTATTGCCTAAAAACAAACCAATACAAAGCATGATACAACGATAATGTGGCAATTTTATGAGTAACACTTTAAAGGTGCAATATGTAAGAATTGGTCAACTGTCAAAGTCATATTCAAAAACTCACAGAGGACAATGTATCACCAGAGTAACCGCTTACAGCTGCTAACTGCTGTGGCTGCCCTTAGCTAGTTAGCTCAGTTAGCCATGCAGCTAGTAGCTCTGACTGGGAGCTCTGGTTACAGGGTGCACTAGAGTTTAGGGTTACAAGAACTTTGGACCGGGACAGACCCTGGGTAACTATTTCTAGTTCATTTTGAATATCTTCAACTAAAATTCTTACAAATGTTTTGCACTTTTGACACTTGGCACCATATGACCATTGAATTTGTGGTTTATAACACACTGTAGAAGCAGTTATACATTTTTTGGGTATGTTTATTAACGTCGACTGTTCTAACATCTCTTTTGAGGACATATTGAGGACACAGCCTCGCAGGTCCCCGTCTAACTTCAATTGTTCAGGAGAATGCCGCGACACTTTATTGCTGTGACGCTCCGGAAATGTTTTGTGGACTGTGACGTCAACGGAGGGGAGTCAGTCGCCTTTGTTGCATTTCACTTCTCCCTCCTCGCACATGTGAACGCACAAAGGTTTGTGCCATGCGTGTCAAAGGCCACCTGGGTCAGGGTACAAATTTTAAACAGCCGTCAGCTGAGACTTATATAACTGCCTCAGGGACATAGATGCGACGCACTCGTAAATCACTCCGCCAATTGACATTTTTGCGAGAAAACACTGAGTCTGCATTGTCTGTGAGCCTCAAAAGTGCCATCAATGTCTCATAAACTTCCTCAAATGCGCATGTAGGCCACAAGCACACTCGCACACACACGCACACTCGCACACATACATCAAGGCCAGTGTCAGGTGGGTAAAAATAGACCTCTTGTTTAGTAGGACGTGGAATAACTCTTCCTCAGGTCTGACAACTTGCCCATCCATTTGCCCTTCTCTGCCTGAGACCTCGTTCATGTCTTCAAAGTTCACGTTCATGTTCCCTCCTTAATAAAGCGAGGCACGTGCTTCCAAGAGCACCAGGACAGATATAACAAGGCCGCTGTGCTCTCCCCCCTCCCTCCTACAACGACGCCTTTCACATCTGACTCAGGCCTATAAAAGCCCCCCGTGGTCGTGTTGACACCGGTTAGCGGAGTTGAATCCACACGGCTTTACAGAAAATGTACAGTAAGGTAGGAGGGAAGGCCACAAATGAAGTAAGCACTTCCACAACCAATGACACCATTGATCCACCACCTTTAGCGTTTGTTCCTTTTTACGCGCCTGTTGTGATCTCTTCCTTTTGATTCTCTTCATGTTTTCTGCCCCGCTTTAAAGGAAATGCTCTTGAAACACCAGCAGCACCTGCAGAGACAACGAGATGCCATCGCACACAGGATGAAAAAGCTGGCAGCCAAGCAGGTGGAGATAACAGTAAGTCCGTCACAAAGTGTTCTGCTGTGTGTACAGGTTGTTCTCTGGCATCGTGTCATTCTTCTGAAGAGCTACGTGGTGGAAATCTTGGTGATCGGGAGTCTATATGCCTCCAAAAAAGTCAGGGTCAGGATGAAATGCAATAAATGTCGGCAGGGACGGTCTGAATTTGAGTGTATTAAATAAAAAAACTGGATTCTCGGCCCACGTTGTTCCATCAGTGCCTGTTCTTCATTTTTTCCGACCGCGGTGGAACATAGAGTACGTCCTTGTGCCGCTGTGGCACATTTACCACAAGGTTAAACGAGTTATGAATTCCTGAAATGCACTTTTGAACAGCACTTATTCTGCCCGTCCCTCTTGCACTGTTGTGGCCTTGGCATTTTCTGTGCTCTTCCATCAGAAAAAGCATTTTCTTTGTTCCACATGAAATACGCTTATTTTTGTTTTATGTAGAATTTGTGCTCTCAAGTCATTTTGTCGATAGCTTAACTTTTGCGCATGGGCGTAATACAATGTGCTCGAGCACTGGAACAATACAATTTCAACCGTACAGTCTTTTGGCAAGAAATTAATCAGTGAGGCAATTCACCCCATAATCAAAAACACATTACATGCCACAGGCTCAAAGCGAGACTGTGTCCATTTTGAAAGAGGAAATAGGACATTATTCCTCTTTCAATTGACGAGCTCGTTCTTAAGAAATAAAACACACCCTTTCTCAGTTGATTACACTCAGGGAATTTCCATCCACAGCCTGACTTGGTCTGTAGCTTATGGTGGCTAATGTTAGCTCACATTTGCAAATAGCAAATAGCAATAATGTTTGCTAAAGTAACAAAGACGGATTGTTTTCTCTAGTCTGCTGACTTTAGAACTTTACCTTACGTGTGTTATTGTGAAGCTGCGTTTTAGTGTTTGCCATTGTAATGTTTAGATGTGAGCTGCAGCGTTTTGGAGATATCAGCAGTAGAGATGTCTGCTATTTTCTCCAGTGTAATGGAGACTAGATAGCACTCAGCCTGTGGTGCTGTAAGCATCCAAAAAATAGGCTACAATTTGAAGGACACAACAGCAATGTCTCTTTCCAGAAAAATCTTGACCAGGTTACTCAAGATATTCCACAAACTTACATTTAAGGAGTTTAGTGTAGGATCTATTTTCTTTCCCTATCACCGCGCAGAAGGAAGCATCCAACTACTCATGAATGAGAGGCTAGCTAACTAAGCAAACTAAGCTAGCTTACATGACTTTATACCAAACTACACCACGCAGAAGATAGCTGCATATGTTTATGAATGAGAGACTAATACTTGTGACAGCGCGAGATGTAAACACTGATGTCCTCCAAGGCTGAGCTGTAATGATAGCTAGCTGAGTTAAGGTAAGTCTGCTAGCACCTTGTTCACGAGTCGATGCATCCTTCCTTCTTCCCTCAATTATCTTGAGTAACTGGGTCTTGATTTCTTTTCTTTTTGTTTCTTTTTTGAGCTTTGAGAGTCAGAAACCAAGGGCCATGTATTTAATATTTGAGAGAAGGCAGACATTTCTACAGCTGATATCCAAAACAATCCAGATGAATGAATAGCACAAC
The DNA here is from genome assembly GCA_903131615.1 of Diplodus sargus. Classification (NCBI taxonomy): domain Eukaryota; kingdom Metazoa; phylum Chordata; class Actinopteri; order Spariformes; family Sparidae; genus Diplodus; species Diplodus sargus. The sequence goes on along the minus strand of CAEMYA010000238.1, from coordinate 4,084,197 downwards.
AGGTAAGTTAAACAATATGTCATTTTGACTTTTGGTTGAACTGTCCTTTAAATTCATTTTTTTAAACAATAATATCACACATTGCAACAGGGTTCACTGTTCTTCTTCCACTTTTATGATAGTAAATAGAAGTTTTTTGTTTTTGGACTGTTGGTTGAGCAAAATGCTGGCAAGCATTTTCCAGTTACAGCAACAAGGATATAATAGTAATAACAGTAATAATATCAAAAGTGAAATAATCTTATTCTACACTGCATTCCTGTAAGCAGGTGAAGTAGTTGTCAGTGGATTATAGTTTGATTGCTGTATACCTGTTCCCTCACACACTCATTTGACCCTTTAACCTCAGACAAAAACCAACGCAGTGAAGGAAAAAATCACAAAGAAGTATGAGGACATGAAGCGCGTTCTAGATGAGGATCTTCGGATCACACTGACTCAGCTGGACGCCGAGCACGAGGCCACAGAGAAGTTGGTGGAGGACAGGATAGAGGAGTGCTACCACCTCACACAGGAGCTGGACCAGGAGCTGTCCAACATCGCTGCCCAGATGAAAAAACAGGAAACTGACATTCAGGTGAACATTAAGATATTCAAAAGTTCTGATTTCAACCTGCAGTAGGGCTCAAAATCTATGTTTCTGTTGATCTAAATCTGTCCTGAGTATGATGTGTTCTTGTCATGTCTCCTACAGAATGTTGACACAGAAAAAAGGTATGTTCCTGCTTTCTTTGTGTATGAGTTACCAAAAATGCTCTTACAATAGATCTGAGGGCACCAAGAGCTACAAAACATACCAAACATTCTTCTCTTGGCAGACAGGAAACACCACAGGGGAGATTTTGAAGTTACGTAGTTTGCCTGGAACACCTAATTTACCGCTCGTAGTCCGTTTCTCATTTACGGAAATCTACTGATATGTTATTTCGATAAGCAGTTCTTCCTTGACTGTCAAGGACAAAATAAAAAAAAGTGTATCGCTCTTAAATCACAAACTGCAGTTCAATTCAGTGATTATTAAATTCTTCCATGCCAAGGTTTTCAAGGTTAACTTAAACTAAACCGCAAAACTAAAACATTTAAACATTTTAGTTAACCAGAATGACATAAAAACTTGACTTCATAGAAAAAAGGAGAACTGAAAATAGATTGTTTAACTGAAATAAAATACAAATTTACAGAAAATGTAGTGGTAGTTGCCTATTAATCAAACTTGCCAACACAACAGGCATCATATTTTTATCGAGACTGGGATGTCAATTTCAAAAGTGAAAAATACTATCAACATATTATCTTGATTGTTGATTAATCTGTTGATTATTTTCACGATAAAGCACTTTGTAAGGTCTTTAAAATGTCAAAAAAATGGTCTTTAAGTGATTCCTGAAGTCCAAGATGACATCCACAAATGTCTTATCTTATCAACAACCTGAAGATATCCAGTTAACAGAAACCAGAAAATATATTTTCAGAAGCTGGAATCAGAGAATGTAAACTTTTTGTTTTTAAAAAAAGAACTCATAAATAGATCAATTATCAAATTGACTTGAAAACACTGAAGTGGTTAGTTTATGAATCGTTGCAGCTCTAACAAAACTCATAAATATAAACATGGACAGTTAACTAAACTAAACTGAAGTGAGAAGAAAAATTGGAAACAAAATAACATTTAAAAAACAAATAACAAAAAGATGTATGATAGCACTGTTTCATGCATACCTTCCTAATATAATGTGTTGCTAAGACATTTATATAATGTGTAGCACTATCATTCTCATTTGAATATAGTGTATAGATTAATACTACTGGAATCCATCACAATATGGTTTATTATTGCTTAAAAAAACATTGTTTCCATCTGTGGTCTCAACTCTTCCTTGTGTCTGAAATCAGAATCTCTGAGACTCTGAAGGCGACCGACCCTGACCTGATTCAGGTGGATGACTTCAAGAACAAACAACTGCTGAGTCTCGCCATCAACCTCTTGCTGTTCATCAGATCCCAGGTCCCCGTCACCAAGAAACTGTTTCAGAGCTGTGAGTTCACCCTAAATGACAGGTAGATTGACATGTGCTCCTAGCTATGTCAAGGGTTATAATCACTGTCAGCTGGGGCGTGCCATTAGTGTCAAGTGTCTGTTTGCTTGTCAATTTGTCGTGGACAACACGTTAACTCATATGTAAAATCTCTCACACAAGACACTGAATGTTTTTGATGTCTCACACAGATGCTGCAGATGTCGTCCTCGATGCTGACACTGCCCACCCCAAGCTGATCATCTCTCCCAAAGGCGACTCAGCCACCTACACGGACACTTGGCAGGATGTACCAGAGACGGCTACCCGCTTCAACACCACCCTAAATGTAGTCAGCAAGCAGGGCTTCAGCGAGGGCCACCAGTACTGGGAGGTCGAGGTGGGTGGGAAGACCTACTGGGAGCTGGGCCTCACCTACCCAAGCATTGCGCGCAAGGGCCGCGAGGAGGACTCCTGGCTGGGCCGGGGCAAAGAGTCTTGGTGTGTGGAATACTTTAATGGGGACTACACAGCCTGGCACAATGGCGTCCAACATGAGCTGCCTCTGCTGGCAGGGAAGCCGTTCACTCGTATTGGGGTGTTCTGTAGCTTCCCCGGGGGTTTGGTGTGCTTCCTAGGAGCTGATACCATGATCCCCCTCCACTGCTTCTGCACTGGGACCTTCACTGACCACCTGCATCAAGCATTGTGTCCCGGTCACGACAACGGAGGCACAAACTGGAAGTCCCTTAAGATCTGCGATGCCTCCCGATCGGCTCCTGTTCTCTGAGGTATGGCGGGAATGCCTCAGGGGCGGGGAGGATGGGGCAGGAATGATCAGGAATGCACTGCGCCGAGGGGCATGCGCATCGCCTGATCTGACATTCTTAACTCGTAGCACAACATCGGCTCTGGACGCTTTGCGTGTCAGGCTAAATTTGCCAAAAGGAATTTTTAGTGTGTCTATTTTAGATTCACAGGTCATGCAGCTTATTTTCGTCATCCTCGTCTTTATAGTCGACACACAAGAGGCAACATGACCTTCATACTGCCGCAAAGCATTTATTTTTACAAGGTTGCTTATTTTTAAGAATTGGCAGAGAAAGTAAGTCTTTAAAGTGGCAACATGCCCCCCCTTTATGATTTACATCATAATGATATCCTGAAGCAGAAAACTTGTCTATTGCCAGTTTAATTAAGAAAGAATAAGTGATTATCTTTGATTTGGGAAGATAAATATGTCAACAATTCATTAGAAAACTGAACCTTTACAGATAAACCTGTATGATTAATTCAGTGAAGTGAAGGTTTTTCTGTTCCTAAAAGGTAACACCTTACAGTAAATATACATTATTTAACATTAGGGAAAAACAATACACATTACCTAACAATTAAGCAACAACAGTTGCTCAGTGATGAACTATTAGTTAAAGCTTATTTATACATTAACTAATGTTAATAACATCTATATAATACATTGAATGTATAATTCATATTTTTGTTAACATACAGTAACACCATTACTAAATTATTACTACAGTAGTCATCTGTAATTAACTTTTAATGCTTATTAAAGCATCAACTAATGTTAATCAGTGCAGCCATACTGTATCTTTGTGATACAAAGTGTTTTCACTGCCATCATCTTCCTGTCTTAAAAAAAAAACAGCAGTGTGGTGTCGATATATGGTCTGTGTTTACAAATGTGCAGGAAAAATGACACACAACTCATTACACTATAAATTCTTCATGTTTAATACAATAAAATGTTTACAATAAGCATTCCTCTGTTTTTTGTTAAGTTATTTAAACAAGGTATTGCCCCAAATAAAAAATTAAAAAATTGGGCCAGATTATACTTTCAATGTAATTCATTCATTCATTCATTTTTCCAAATCTTTTCAAATATATTCCTGAGGACAACAGCATTTAACACCGGAAAGCATTTAAAATTTTTACCCATAAAAATAAAGTTTTCCCTTCTTCAATTCCATTCCAAAACAAGTGGAGCAAACACTCCTTTCAGCACAGGTTGGGCACCACATCACTGATCAGAGATCCATGTGTCGACAGGATTCAAGAGTTGTGGCTGTATTATACAAGTGCACTGGTTGTAGAATGGGACATGTCTTTAACTTAACCCAGTCTTTATTACACTTTGGCATTCATAAATAATTAGAGTAATTAAAAAAAAAATGATAAAAAGAAATACAAGAAGTGAAACGGGGAAAATATAGTGACAAATTAAAGCTATTGCTGAACTTTTCCCCGAGGTTACTGACACATGCAATCATGTGAACAATGTAAAAACATTGCAGCAACAGTGAGAGTGTATTGCGGACATGTGGATTGTGTATGTTCAGACTTGTCACCACCAGTAATAGCTGCCTCTGTGATTGACAGACTTTAAAATGATAACACGGCGAAATTGCAGAAACAAACTAAGTGTAAGTTGTAATGACCTTCAGCAAATGTCTATCGTATTCAAAATATGTATTTTGGATTTCACCATATAACTCAATAATATGATCTGCATCCTAATATATTGCAATATTGTCTTTTTTTTAAAAAAACTTGGCACAGTGCACTATGCCACTATTTGTTTTTTATTTTACAATTTAAGATTTTAAATCTTTCTGAATTAAATACTTATTTTTTTAAAATAACAATAGGAAGACCTTGCTGGGTAGTTCTTACAGTGAAGTGTATGTAATGACAATATACAACACTAATATACAGTGAAAGTATGTGGCATTTGTGCTTGGGCCCTCGTCCAGCTTTACAATATGATATTTCCCAAATTTATGACACAGTTTTTGACATTCTTCAGTTCTCTTTCTGGTGTAAAAATCCCTACAGCATGTATCCTACTCTCTATCAAAAGGCATCAAAGTGGAATGTCTTAACTTTAAAGATTAAAAAAGGGAAATTCATAAACTGATTTGTTGGACCCTGACTAATAAGACGAGTGCGTAATTTTGATCATGTGCAAATACATGAACTTCACTCGCTCTCGGTTGAACAATGCGCAAGTGAAGTCTCCAACATCACGCTGAGAAATCTGGCAATTTGCAAATAATCCTAGGTGGATTATATAGTACGCACTTAACCTGAAATCTCATATAACTAAGCAGTACACAGCAAAAGATCACACCTTCCTAGCCTTACGTATATGACAGTCTTTAACATTACATTTACCCACTTCATGGGACATTAAAGAACCTGAGGATGCCAGCGTGCTGCTACCAACTTAAACTTGCTAGGAAGGCTGAGACACTGAGCATTTGGCAAAAAGCACCGTCACATGTCTCTGCTCAGAGGAGTGTTGTCTTTTTGTTTAGTCGCTTATTTTGGACAATCGACAGCTGAAAACATTCAAACACAGATAGCTGAAAATGATCTGATCCATTTTCCAGATGTTGTTTTTCCCCATCTTACCATACGTCTCTCCTATAGCAATCAACTAGTTTAGAATCATTCGATTCAGGATTTCCATTGACTGGCTGGTGCATCTCAAAAGACCCCTCACTAGCCCCCTTTTTGCGAAATCATATAAAACAAATCAAAGGATAGGACTGATTCAAGTAGGCTAATAAAAATGTACCTGTCACATGGTTTCCAATTTATTTCACTGTGTAATAGTGACAGAGTATTGTATACTGTCTGACTGTATTAGCGTGTATTTGTCTGTTCCTGGACTTCTCTCAGAACATCGAATGTCAATTATTTTAGTCGGTCATGCAATATATCCAAGAACCAAGTTTTGCCTGAAGACTTCTGTCCACTCTAATCAGTTCCTTTCAACGTCTACTGCAAATGCTGGGAAAATGGAGAGACACATATTCAGATATGATTCCCCGAGCCCACAAAAACTGGCAGCAAATTTTTCGGGCTGGTAGAATAACATGGATATTTCACAATGCCTGTCAAAAAAAATAGAGATCAGATCAAATGTGACGCCATTATTCTGAAGAATAACCTGAAGAAGAAGAAGTTTCACCATCAACACATGAACGAGGAGTGCCACTGTAAATATTTTAACGAAGTCGCTTGTTTTTCGGGCCCAACTACACACGCAAAATGTCATATGTGCTCCAAATGTGCAGTGTCCTGCTGGGCCTGAATCATCCCTGAAGGCTTTGACCGCATCGTCGGTGCCTGAAACAGTCCAGTTGGTCAGTCAGTCAGTCGTCTGTGGTCTCATAAAGTACGGTCAGTTAGGCTGGCGGTCAGTTGAAATAAAGTTCTTTCGTCAGCATAGAGACCACGCAGGGAATCTGCTTCTTCTCACTGAAGCGTGGGTCTTCAGACCAGGACTCAAAGCTGGTGGCCACCATGTAGTTGACTCGCGTAAGGATCTGCATTATCTCCAGTTGCTTGCCAAACTCATTAAGGACGTTGCAGAGCGCCTGGACAAACCAGGACCCACGCCCAGGGTTCCTCCATGAGTAATACCCTGAAAATCAGCATGAGTCAGCAGTGAAACAGACATGTCTTATCACTGATACAGGTTATATAGGTTACAGATACCAAAAATGCTTTTACTCCATTTGTGTAAATGATATGCACCGATAAGTCACAGCATTAAAACCACTGATGGCTGAAGTGATCAACACTGATCATCTCGTTACAATGCAACATTCAGCTAGAAAACCTTGGGTCCTGGCACTTATGTTGAAGCCACAATGAACTGAGTTGACTTTTGAAAAGTCAAGGCATGCTAACATGACCTTTTGGAGGTGTCTTTTGGTGTCTTGTGCCAGTGCATTGGCAGGGTGGGGCTTCCATAGATCTGACTTGTTCTGGCACTCTATGGGTACCACGACCAGCGCTTTGCCCTTTGTCCTTTTCCTTGGGCCCTTTCTGAGCAGTTTTTGCAGTATGGTCCTGCTAGGGTGGGTACTGCCATTGGGGAGTACAGTTGTTATGAGGTGACATCAGCTCCTCTGACATCGGTACAGACTGGCAGGGTGAGATCACAAGTTGCTAATGTAATGTGCCTATAAAGCACTGATGGTGGCAAGGTAATGAAGCAATGTTCTCTATTTGATGACGTCATTGATAGCGTGAAGTTATGAACAAATTGCAAATGTCCATCGATTCTATCTGCATCAGATGAATGGCAAGTGGCTTTGTGATTAAACCAGGATTGCCCCAATAACACAAGAGATATTATCACCATATTGGAATTGCCCAGTCCAGTCTGTTTATAGAAAAAACACAAATGACAACTGATGATGTATGAGGGTCTTGAAGGGTTTTCCTATTTCCCAGGAGGAGATTTCAACTTGTTACTATATTCTGAGGGGCAAAAGGGCACTCAAAAATGAGGGGCAGGGATAAAGATAGGAAATGGCGCCTTGGTTTGCGACAATGTTTGGTTGGGTTGTGCGCGTCAAAGTGGCATCCCCATGATACAGCACTTTGCTTTGTAACAAGACGATTGATGTTATTGACTTCACCTGTCTGTGGTTTAAAAGTTGTGGCTGATACTTTGAAATGACATTCCATTCAAAACCGTGGTTTACCTGGCACAGTGGAGTAGGCAAACAGGAAATCTGCCTCTACAGGGATCTTATGTCTTGGATTAGCATCTGTCTCCAGGGTATCGTTTGGCGGACCTGAATCTGTCTGTATACCATCATCAAATTCGGAACCCCGACAAGCCTGGTGAAGTAAATGAAATGACATTTCATTGTGATCCTGAGTAGCTTTCTCAACGATGACCTGGTGAAGCAATTAAAAATTAACTTTTTTTAAAAGCTGAGATGGGCAAAGTTTTACATAATAACTATCATCTGTCCGTGGGGAGATACTGACAGCTATAATAATCCATCTTCTCAACAAAGACAACCCTTAATGTTACATCTTTTTGGGTCCATCTGGGCCCCAAGTGGCGAGCTTGACACAAATCAAAAAGTTAACTAACAACTATAACATTGTTGCTATACTCTTCATGCCACACTCTCATGAAAAATGAATGTCCTTAGGACTTCGTACCTGGATGAAGAAGAGTTTTGGTTTTCCAACTAAGCTTTTGCACATGTCCCCCCTGAACATTGAGGTCATGGTCTTGATGGGCATGGCTCCGTCTGTTCCGTAGATCATGCCCTCCTCGCCATGGCTTAGCAGGATACAGGCGAAACACGAGCTGTCACTATGGTCTTCCTCCGAGGCTGACCCATACACACACAAACAAAACTCAACTCTTAGCTCGGCTCAGGCCTCAATAAATTTCTAAATTAACTGGTCCAGTTTTGAGCTAATGTAGTCCTTCAAGATCCTTGAGATTGCACTTGAATTATAAACTTAATTTTGATTGACTGAGAGCTAATTACGATTGATTCGAAATCTTAAAATATTACAGTAATAATTTTAAATATGCCGTTTCCTTACAGGAATGTAACAACACTATACCCCTTGGCATGTTGACTGACACAATCACACAGAGATGTTCATCACTTTAGGGGTGTAAATTTGCTGAGAAACTTCAATGGCAAATTGCCCACAATGACATATATTTTGTGTGTCAACTTGACAAGTTAGCCGGAGCACTGGGGAAATGCTGATGTGCTGATTAGGCTTCATGACAATTTGTCTGTCAGATTTTGATAGTTCTTGTGTAATAGTGGGAAATTCTGTTCTAATACTGATACCAAAATAATTATGATTTATCTGAAGGGGACCATAAATAGCTGTACCAAATTCCATGGCATCTACAGTTGTATGGGAATCCTTCTTTGGGCGCCATATTGAATCAAGATGTGGGCAGAATACACAGAGCAGCAACCTTTAAAATGCTGTACCATATCTTCCTCAGGGCAAATGACCTGAGAAGTGACTTGTACATCTTGTAATGTAATCCATCCAGTGGACCTGCAAGTTCCTGGATCAGTGGCACCACAAATATGAACTAGTGGCCACTTGAGTAAGGTTTATGGAATTACTTTTACAACAGCACCTCCTGCTGTCTCACCTGGCAGTTTCAAGAAACATAGTCATGAAGAGCCTTGAATGTAACTTTACCATGTACATTGCACAAGTTAAAGGGGAATCAATTTCACGCAATAGTTCTGTATATGTATGGACTTGATAACTAATCTACAGTAGAACAATCTTTCCGTCAGGCCATGAGATTCTTACCTTAAAATGAAAGAACACATTCTCTCCATTAATAAAATAGTGTAACAGATTGTTATTCCAAAAACTACAGTACATCATTACACTCAATTGTCAGTTTATAAGATACACCTACAGTCTGTCATTGTGGTGACGCTGAGTTGTATTGTGTTATACTGACTGGTGTTTATCCATGTCTAGACAAAGACTAGAAATAATAGCTCTCATAAGCTGCTTCCATCTAATTGTCAGGTGAGTTTAAAGCAAACTTTTGAAATGCCACAAAAAGGCAAGAACCACCTTAAGCAAGCACAAAAACTTATTATTATTATTATAAAATCATTATTACCATTTTCATTAACCTTCTTATGCCATGCTTCAAAATAATCATAGAAATATGTCGATGGAATCACTACAAAGTAACACAATACAACTGAACAGCACCACAAACTTCAGCCTCTATCATGACCACAAAGTTGAATCACTACCTCTCTAAAAACAAGTTTAACAAAAGCTAAAGGAAGACTGGATTCGTTTTGGCTCAGTGTGCCTTGGCCAATAAATGTTTATGGCACGACTAGATGCGAGCATGAGTATATCAGAAAAGAAACCCAGCGCTCAGAAAAATCTTCAAAGGTCTTATGTCCCTCCAAGACAGAGTGTGAGTGTTTTTAGCATTAACACAGTATGAACAAGGATTTCACTACTTACCCTCTCTGAGAAGACGCTCCATCTTCTCACATGTCTGATCATTGTAGATGAAAACATCGAAGCCCAGGCTCTTGAAGCATTTGAACAGCTCACCAGCGTCTCGGTCTGTGCCGTTGCGTACATTCATCCCTGCCAAGACAATATGTTTAGAATATACTCTACTTGTATAGTTAATTTAATTAGGTAGACAATTTGCTTGTAACACGAATTTCTTACCTGTCTTCTCATCAAAATTTTTGTTGTTGATGATGATACACTTGCCCACTCGCTGGTGGCTCATCTTATACTGGAATGTTGGTGAAACAATTCTGTAATGGCTTTCAGAAGAGTAGTCCTGCTCTCGCGTCTGGCCATCCTTATTCTTCTTACTAACAAAATCAGAGAGAATCAGAATATAAAGGATAGTTAACACCTCATGGCAGCATTGTTTATAATTCAACCTTTACCCTAAACCCCTAAAAGACTATTTACTTTTAGGCTTTACCGAATGCAGAATGTTTGTTGAATGTTTAACAACTGCTGCCTGTGTGCTACTTATATGTTAAAAGGGCTGGAATCACCTGCCACAAAAGCTTAATGAGAGAGAACCGTTTAGTTGAATTTAAGCCTTTAAGGTTGCAGTAATTCCGATTTACAAATGTTATTTATTAATGTCATCCCATTGTTAATTGGTATGGGTTTGCAAAAAATAAAAGTAACAAAATGCTGTATAATAGTCCAGCCAAATCTGCAAAAATTTCGATGTGAAACTTTCAATCGGAACAGATTCTGAGTGCACAACAATGCCTATAGCAAAGTGGATTTAACAGGCGTGTTACAAGCAAAGCTATTCTTAAAACTTGAAATAGAGGGTTGGTTTAAGGCTAGCACTGTTAGAATTGGATCTTGGAATCTAAGCTGATCATACTGTACACTGACAAAACTAATTTGAAACTCCTTCAATCTAGCCACTAAGTAGACTACAGGCCCAGAGAAAAAAAGCACTGTTGGGTTTTTGTGGAGCGGAAAGAAAACCCAAAATTGAAGCTTATTTTGATGAAAAATGGTTACGACAGTAAAGCACTGACTGAAAGGTAGTTAAATCATTTCATTATTATTCAAAACGATTCCAAAGGTAAGTAATACATCAGGTGTCTGTTTTTATCTCTTTCAAAATAACCATTGTCAAAGGAAAGAAAAAAGCATCAATAAGAAGGCAATTCCAAACATTTGAACAGGATTGCAAAACATACAGACAGATCAAATCTAAAAAATCATTTCTCCATTACTGTCTTTTAGACCCAACAATAAACATAAACATAACAATAATAGTATTAATAATAACAAGACCAAACCAAACATAACCCCTTGATGTTACATGTAAACCTTCTCATCTTGAATTCGGCCCATGAGCGTGGGTAAAACTTCAGCGATACAACCTAACTTGGCCGTGTCTTGCAGGCAAAAAGTTTTCAAGAAAACATTCTTGAATCTTACACAACATGACATTATTTTTAAAGCCGAAACATTCCCACAAATAGCAGTTCCCTCAATGTCAAGAAAAACTTACATCAAACTGAAAACACTCGGAACCACTTACTCAGAAATCACAGTACATACATTCTCAAATTAGGCATTAATGTCAAAGCCAAATTTGGTTGCAGTAATCCACCGTCTGGTCGAAGAAAAAACTAGAACATCTTTGCTTAATGCGGGTATTAAAAAATCATAACCACATCAATGTAGATAGAGTGAGAGGAAAAACTTCCAACCGTGTCAATTCTCACAGACCTGTCATATTTCCATTCTTCAAAAGATCCATCCAGATACCTAAGCCAACAGTGGCCCATTGGGGCTTCGAAAATCCAGGCTTGTTCCAGAAGAGCCTAGTCATCAAGTTACTCAAGCATAGGAACAATACACAGCAATGTGCACTAACAGTCTCATACACTCACAGGCAGCCCAGCCATATTCTAATAAACATGTGATCCCGAACTTTTTTGAGCCCCCCTCCCACCTCCAAATTGTGCCAACATACCGTACCAAACAATTGCGTGAGGGTGGGCAAAGAGCTGCGACTCTGTTTTCCTGTGGGCTGGGCATGGCAGAAAGAGGAGCAGGCAGGATGACGGATGAAGAGGAATATGAGGCGGCTGTGTCCGTCTTACCTGGGTTCGTCATTCAGCGCTACGCCACTCTGCATCTGAAATGCGTTGGTTTTGTCTCGTTTCTTTTCTTTTCCCCCAAAAGAGTATGTTTCTCCAAACCTGGCAGCTTATTTTTTGGCTGTGTGCTAGGATACTGACATGCTCTCTGTACTGGATGGACACCTGACTGGGCTGAGGTGCTGAGGACAGGGGCGGCGCACTGTGAGCCCCCTGAGTCAGCAGCCTCGCCACCACACCAGTGCTTTCTAAAGGCCTATTGACACATGGCCCCAGCGCCTCGCTCCCTGCTGAGGTCAGACAGGGCAACAAGTTGTTCCTCTGCTGACAGGCACATAATCCAGGCACCTGTACCGATATACATTCTGTGAGTGCCTCATCACCTTAACTTAGAAGGGGTACAACTGAATAACACTGATCACTAAGAAATAACCACTTTCCTCAACATCTTCACATACTACAAATAACCAAAGGGATATTCAGAATTCTAATTACTGTACTTTGGGCTTGAAATCCTTATTTTTCTTGTTGTAATCTGTCAGTAATTTTCTTAATAATCGATGAGTTTTTAGCCAGCAAATTGTCAGGAAATTATTAAATATTGTCAGTGTTCATCAATGTCATGGCCGAAATCTTTAAATATCTTGTTTTGTCCATAACGTAGAGATATTCAGATTACTGTCACAGAGGAGTAAAGAGACCAGTAAAAAATTCTGACGAATTTCACGTTTAATTGATTACTTGATTAGTCTTTAAAATGTCAATAATTGCGAAAAATGGAGATTACAATTTACAAGTGACATCTATAAATGTAATGTTTTGTCCAACCAACAGTCCAAAACCCAAAAGACTCCAATTATTCCTCTGGGACCAGCAAATGTTTTACATTTTTGCTTGAGGATTGACTGAAATTATTAATATCCTGTCAAAATAGTTTGCAATAAATGTCCTTTAAATCCAATTATCAATTTATGGACAATTGTTGCAACTCTTAAATAGTACAACTACCTGATTAATAGTGACAGATCTACTTGATTTAAAAAAAAGGTGAAACCGAGATCAAACCAGTTCAAGAAATCCAGACAATATCATTACCAACTTTATCATATGAGATGCAATTCCTTTACAGACGACAAGGCACAAATGGCCTGACGTAAGCGGCAGCACCACAGTTGTTTGGTAATGCCTTTGTCCAATTATAAAAATGTACATCCAAATACTGTAGATAAAGTGGTATTAGTTTTACTTAACACTTGAAAAATGATGGTTATGTTTGCTATCAAGCAGCCATGACAAAGTGGAAAAACACATAGCATTTAGCAGATTAGGCATACAGCAACATTAAATGCTTAACACACTATCATGTTTTCAATTGAAACAAATCAACCTGCTTTCAAAATCGCTTTAATTTGTTTAAATCAAAAATTGAGAAAATTAATTTTTCATATTTTATCTATATTTTTTTCTTGAATAACAAAAAGCATTAAAACTGTCCATTGTTATTCTGACAGTTTGGATAAAACATCTAAATACCACACAGGCTTTGTGTTCCATCACCAGTGTCTGGGAGAAACACAGCTGACAAATGTTTACTCTACAAAAGGTTCGCAGTGCCACCTTGTGCATCAGACCGGAATAAACAGAGGCTACTCCCTCATGTGAGTCAGTGTCACACTCTTAAAAGAAAAACTGAGATACTGTTTAAGACACGGTCAAAGGGCCCAAACTCAATGATGTCATACTGAATATCCCTGATTTTAGTCTCTGTTGGAGTACAACCTAATTTTGAGAAGCCACTTGAGGAATAACTTCAGAACCTAAGTTGAGTTTAAGATTGCCTTCACGTGCCTTGTCCTATTACAGTAAGTAGGTTATCCAAAACTGGGTTGCAGTGTCAAATCAAGGGAAAACATCAGCTGTAAAAGTTTTGATTGGTTGAGACATAAGTGGAATGTGCAGAGAAGTTAGGTGGACAATAGCACACAAAAGACGCAGGACTGCAGCTGCAAAACACATACACCATGTTTACCTGGTTATGCACAATAGGAAATTCTTTCATCCGATACTGATGAGATAATTTCATAATTTTTTTGTCTTTTATAAAGAAGTTTATAACCTGTTGTTGTAGTGTATGCACACCTGATGGTAAGAAAGGCTGAGACGTAGCATTCAGACAGATGATTTAACAAACCTGAGCACCAATAAGATTTGTTCTTCTTGCCGTTCTTTTTCTTGTGTGTTTCATCTCTATCTATATTTAGACAGCATTAATATTATTATATTATATACATTTTATTATATTTTCAACTATTTTTTGTATTGTTTATTCCTCGTATCTATAAATGTACTTAATAAAGTTGATTCTGATTCTGAGTAATGCTTTTAATGTCCATGAAAGCAATTAGCCTTTCTATTCTCGTCTGTATTCATCAGATATCATTTCACTGTTACCAATAAAGGAGCCCTTTCTTGTTGTGATTAACATTCTGCAATGATATAACAGTTCTCATAAACTAGGTTGAGTGAGGCGGGAACAATAATGAAAGAGAAAGTAGCATAGTATTTATAGTCTTACATAGGGTCTACCTAAGTTAACTTGACATGAATTCAGCAATGGCCCACCACTATGATTACCAGGCAGATACAGTCCATTCAATTATGTCACAGTGAAAAAAAGGAATCATCACCCAAAGAGCAGAAATCTTCCTCTGCGGTCAGGTTTGGCGTCTGTTTCGTCTACAGTCAGCATCCCGTCACCAGCTTCACCTCCGAGTTCAGTTGGTTCAGCATGTTCCCCAGCCATCTGTAGTTGAAACACACATTTAGCATCTTAGCTTCACTTTACGTTACATTACACTGTTGCTAAGTTACTGCTATGGCTAACGTGAACATTATTATTTCCTCCTTTCCATCACTGCTGACGTCAACACTGCAGGGTTTCAACCAGCATAAACAAACATAGAGACAGCTCAGTTTACCATTAAGAGCTAGTTCAGTCCCTAGTTTAACACGTTTAATTATTAAATCCAACGCGCTAGCTAGCTAAATGTCCAATTAGCATAAGTTATCGCGTCAGCGAAAAGTTTCTATTTTCAGCTTCAGCGTGAACTTACTCTCTGTTGTTCGTGTATTCTTTGCTATGACCGCTTCGCTATTCCACACAAGTTGACTCCAGTTTGTTTCTCCTTCTTTCTCCGTAGACTTCACCGAGTTTCATTTCCGGGGAAAACTTGAGAAAGCGAAAGTATCTTCAGATTTAAGTGCGAACAGTAAGGAGCGTGACTACGTCACAGCGCTGCGTCACTCAGGTCTGCCACGTTTAATATTCATGTGAGACAATTACAGTATCATTTAAGTCAGGCCCCACTTCTTATATAAACCAGCAGGGTTGATAGGACTACAACAACCAGAATATAGTACATTGAAGCCTATAAATACTGTTTATAAAATTAAAACTATAATAGATAGATAGATAGATAGATAGATAGATAGATTTTAATTTTCATGTCATGCACATAGAGCCAGTGGTGGTCAGAGCTTGCATGACTCCCTGGGTGAACCTCACCTTCAGCCTTAAATGTCTTTATTATAATGGCTGTATGATTTAAACAATGTTCCTCCTTAGGAACGCAGCTTTAATCCTGAGGAACTTTTTTTTAGGATTTGTTTAACTCCCATATCTACATAGTTCTTCCTGCGCACTTGTCCTCAGCTATTTTCTGTGATACTCCGCAGAGTGACTAAAACCCGCTCTCAACGTACTTAGATGATGACGCCAATTAAGACTAAGTAAAACTATTACTCGGTGAAACGTATTACGCTTTTATGTCTGAGCGTCAGGACGAGATGCCCAAAGTTGAACCAGCTGTCCAACTCAGGATCATGACACATATGCAGTGACATCTGAACTCTCTGTCTCTCTCTCTCTATCTCCTCCAAGCAGACAGACAGCTGGTCTCAACCAGTCCTCCATCGTGATGCAGGAGAGGGGGTTGGTCCATCATGGGACATGCTGTCATGTAAGAGAGAGTTTCAAAGTTGGCCGGACACAGAGCTAAGTTTACCACCAACAGAGACGCACGATCGCGGCTGTCTGGGAGTCTACTGACAGTTCCTCTGCTGAACTGCTAACTGCCTGACCGACCTGACTCTTCTTTCACATCAGTTCCCGTCTTCTGATTTTTTTTCCTGAAGGTTTTAGGGGAAAGGGACAAGGATTCATCATGCAGTCCTGTGCCAGGTGTGGGTTTGTGGTCTACCCGGCCGAGAAGATCAACTGCATTGACCAGGTAACACAGAAACAACTTGATGAAAGTTCCCACTGAAAGTTCCTACTGAAAGTTTAATCTGAGACATTCAATCCAACATATTTTAACGGCTGTGAAAGTAACAAAAAAGTCAGTATTCACTTCAGTGTGAATACAGACTTTCAAGATATTTGTGGTATTTTGTTTTTTCAATCAACACACTAGTCAAAGGGGGGAATTGTAGACGAACTGAGGCAAGTGTAGATGTTTTATAATAACAGTCAACTTAAAGTGCATGAGATTTATCGCAGAAAAACACAAACAACCTAAATATGGAAACATATTCCAAGTGTCAGTATGTGACACGTGGTTCAGTGTGCAAAGAGGTTGCTCTGATCAAACGCAGCATCTGCCAAGAAACTGCTCTTTGAAAAAATGCAAAAACTGCATGTAAAATGACATATTTCTGAGGGTTAAGTTTTATGTATGCTGTGGTTCTGAGTTCAAACTTGTAACAATGCATCCACACAGAAAGAAAAACTGCTGTAGCATGTTTTACTGATTGCTGCGTTATGGAAAACATCCCCTCTGACTGGCTGCTTCGTGCGAGACGGAAAAACAAGACGTCTCACGTTAAACAGTCGCATAAAAGCTATATTTGAGAACAAGTCAACGGTTCCAGTTAGAAGATCACGTTGAGATTACTGTCTTTATTTTGGGCCTTATCTTATTAATTTAATTTTGATTAATTACATTTCCAAACCCAGTCGTGATTTTCCAGTTCAATTGTAAGAGCCCGATGTGATCTGGTCTTTTTTTCTCTGACAGAACTGGCATAAGGCATGTTTTCACTGTGACGTCTGTAAGATGGTGCTCACCGCCAACAACTTTGTCAGCCACAAGAAGAGGCCCTACTGCTCCGTGTAAGTGCTGCAATATCCAAGAAACTGCTCAAAAACCTACATTCGTGGGGGGCCGTTTTGGAGTGAGAGTCAACCTCCCAAGTATTTCCAAGACATTGGTGTCAAAACAATGTCCATTTTTGTGTCCCATCCCTCCAGACACAACCCAAGAAACAACACATTCACGAGTGTCTACGAGACGCCCGTCAACATCAATGCAAAGAAGCAGAGCAAGGCGAGCAGCGAGGTGAGATGATGCAAAAGCACGCACGCAGCAACACGAGACCAAGTATTCGGCCTTGATCCGAGTCGAGGCGCATTGCTGACTGGCTGACATAAGCCACCATCCATGCAATGAGTTACGTGACCATTCATCATAGGCTTTGTCATGACTGGGTTTACTATGGAAGCTGCTATTCCTAGTGGTCATTGTGTTGGTTTTAGATCATCTCTAAAGGGACCGGTGTGTGCATTGCAACTCAATCTAAATGTGTTAATGGTATACGAGTATAGCTGGTATCCCCACGGATGACTCAGATCTATTAACCTACAAACACACATACAGTCAGCTGTATGAAAGGTCCAAATCTGACTCTACACAGACGTATCCATCCCACCGATGGATCTAAAAGTGTCTCATCCCCTCTCTTTACGTGTGGAAGAGAGTGAAAAAGGTGGACGACGGCTGCTTTGAGTCCCCCCCACGGTGACGGCAGCGGTGAGGAATGGAGAGCGCTGTTCAGGTTATTTCTATCCTGTGACAGAGGCTAGAGACACCCTCTCTGGTTAGCCCACTTTATGCTCCAGGGGGCTAAAATTATACGTAAGGAAAAACAAGCCCCACGTCCCCTTCCTCTCCTCTCCTCTGCCCCGCCACCTGCTCCTGTCTGTCTGCGTCTGTCTGTGTCTACGAGTTCATGCGACGCTCTTATGCTCATATTAGCAGTGGGCTAGCAAGCTCATCAGCTACTGCTGTATGCCACCAGAAAAGCGATAGGGACTTTACTCAACTCGTCACTAGAGTGACCCTCAACGTCCACTGGACATTGTGATTAACATGCAGAGTTTTTGCTTTCATTAGTTTCTTGATGATGATTGTTGAGTTTTTTAAAATTACATTTTGCTAACAGCCAACATGAATATTGTAATACCTTTACACGGTTAACAATAGTAAAATGTCTAGAAAACACATATAAGAAGAATTCAAATATGATTCAAAATCTATTTCAATTGCAATGTTTTTCTGACTAAAACTTAAAGATTCAAGTTCTTTTTAAACAAGAAAAGTGATTTATTCATATTATATTATTCATATTATAGGTTGGCAAAACATTTTTTTGTTTATTTCAAAACTTAAGAGTTTCATAAACTTGAATCCTTGAGTGTTAAAATGTGCATTTAAAGATTTGCTCACAGTGAGCTGGCAACCTTGTTTTTCATTATCTGGTTGCTTGAAAGAATTTTTGCTTTGTAAAACTCAAAGATTCACATTTTTCTAAAGAAGAAAAGTAAATCCTCTCAACAACAAATTGTAATCAATTTTTAAAGTTAAGAGTTTGAGTTTGACTTGAGGTTTCTCAACTTCTTTATTTTTGAACAGTGGCAACTATGGTCCTCTGTCAAGTCACTCTTCCCCCTGCAACACAGCTATTCTTATATTAGTTTTAAATGTTTCTACGCCTTAAAGGATCATTAGCAAACAGCTCAGAATTTCATCCCTCGGCGCTCCATTCTGGATCTTTCATGGCAGGTCCAGCTTCATCTCGATTATTAATAATAGCACTCTAATATTATCCCTCCATTTTTAAGCGTGTAAGCTCAGGTTGTTCAGTTTGACGGTGTAAGAATAGAGTGCTGGTTGGCTCTGTGGGTACGAAGTCGCATCCAAGCTTCCAACGTGTACATGTTTAAGTGTGCGCATGTGCAAATGTGTGCCGGCCTTGGCTTAACGCTTGTCGTCTATGTGCACTTGTAGCTGAAGTATCGCGAAGATGGCGAGCGCTTTTTGTCCACCTTCCACCAGGACATGCGGTCTATGGAGCTGGAGAGGGTTCGCCTCGCCAATCAGATGGCCAGCCAGGTGAGCTCCCGGTTAAGAAACTGGCCAGTATGCCCAGTTAAAAGGGAGTTCCAGCCCCAAACTCTGATCTCTTCCCCAACAACATCAAACAATCCCAATACCTTTTAATTCCTGGCACCCCTCCCCTTAAAGTTGTCTGACACAGTGATCTATCTACTAATAATAATCGGTCCAGTGTGTAAGATTTAGGGGAATGTTAGAGGATCAGTTGGCAGAAAATGGAACATAATATTCAGAATTATCTTTTCATTGGTGTATAATCACCTGAAACTTAGACTCGTTGTGTTTCCGTGACATTAGAATAAGCCTTTTATATCATCTTCCAAGGAGTCCGTCTGGTTTCTACAGTAGCTCAGAATGGACAAACCAATCACCAGCTCTACAGAGGGGCTTTGGTGTTTTTCGCCTTTTTAGGAGAAACCCATTGATGCCACTAAGTCCTACACACTGGACCTTTAATATAAAGATGTGTATGTGGAATTGATGGAAGCTCTGAGATGTCAGTGATCATGGAGGAGAGCAGTAAAGTAACTCATCTGCTGCCACTACATCATCTTCATCCTCTTCTTTTTGGAAAAGGATTTGAACTGCGGTATAGACGATTGTTACCACCACCTCATAGACTCTAAGTCCTAAAACCACCAATGGTATTAATTGTGTTGTGAATGTTTGTAAACCGGATTTGTCTTCCATATTCCAAACAGGCCTTTCAGTCGAAGTCTGAGTTCTCACAGCAGCAGAGCTTTTACTCAAACATGGTGACCAACCAGCAGGTAGTGACGATGTCTCAGGCCCAGCAGAATATCAGCGATGTGAGTAAACATCTCTCCTTTATTTTATAAAACCAAAATATGGGATGTTTGAACTGAATAATAAATAAATGAAAATTAAACTGATTTATTTTGTGCCTCTTTGTCAGGTGAAGTACACAGAGGAGTACGAGCAGTCAAAAGGAAAAGGCAGCTTCCCTGCCATGATCACTCCGGGTTACCAGGCAGCCAAACAAGCCAATACTTTGGCCAGCAGTGTAAGTTGGTGTGCTATATTTTTTTCCCTTGTGCCAAAAATTGAAACTTGAATAATTGTTTTTAAATTGTTTTCTGTCTCTTCAGCTGGAATATAAAAAAGGACACGAGGAAAGAGTTTCAAAGTACACCACGTTTGTCGACCCTCCTGAGGTGCTTCTGGCCAAGAAACAAGGACAAATTGTCAGCGATGTGAGCTTGAGGCCTTCCGTGATGATTTCACATTATTTCCGGTATTGAGCTGTCTTTTTCACTGAACTCTACTAACTTAAAAAAATCATAACTTTTCCTCCAGTACGCCTACACAGAAGAGTACGAGCAGCAGAGAGGTAAAGGCAGTTTTCCTGCACATCTTACACCTGGATACAAGATGTCAAAGAAGGCCAGTGAGCAGGCCAGTGATGTAAGTAAACAATATAAAAAAAAAAATGCACATACATTCATGAAAAACCTGTTGCAGACCCTTGATCTTTGGTTGCGTTTTGTGTCTTACCAGATTAAGTATCGCCAGATGTACGAACAGGAGATGAAGGGTAAGGCCAGCACTGAGGCAGCGGCGGCTGAAGCCGTGCACGCCAGAGAAAACGCAGAGAACTTCAGCCAGGTAAGGAATTTATCCTTGCGGGTTTATTAACAGGTTTTAGTGTAACAGCCTCTTTCAGCTACCACTGCAACAATTCGAACTGCATATCATGTCAAAAGTGCTTATATGCTGTTTTTTATTCGCATTTAATCAACGGAGGACAAAGAATTACAGAAAAATGATACCTTGTCACTCGGTCACATCCGTTTATTTTGAAGATTTTCATAGTTTCATGGTCATGATGAAGATAGGTTTTCATAAGCATTTGTTTAGATCTGAAGACACCTAGCAGCAGCATTTACATGCCATGTGATTAGAAAACTAATGCTAGATTCTTGTAGATGAATGAAGAGCAATGTAATCGTTGAATAGGAACTGTAAACACACCTATGATCTGTGATGTTTTGTACCTTTTTGCACTCTTCAATCGTCAGACTTTCCTTGACAGTCTGAAGGATGTGAATTTATGTTTTGAGAGCAACAGCAGCAAATTATTATCATCATTATCGCTATACTGGTTATTTGTAAGTATGCAAATGTGATTTTTATCCTCTGTATGCAGATTGCCTATACTGAGGAGTACGAACAGCAGCGAGGCAAAGGAAGTTTCCCCGCCATGATCACTCCTGGCTACTATCTTGCAAAGAAGGCTCAGGAAAATGCCAGTAATGTGAGTATCAGTCTCGGAACGGGTTGTAAATGCTGTCAAAACATTACAGAGTGTAGGAGTGTGAGAGCTGGGGCTTCATCAATCAACCTCTTCCTGTCATCGCCGGGCAGATTGAGAAAGCCTCGCCATGTTGTCATTGTTCAAACTCTCCAACCCTGACTAAATTAGATTGTGTGTGTGTGTGTGTGCCTGTGTGTACATACCGCTAATCTCCTGATCCTACAGAAATACATACATGCGCTCCTCCTATATACTCTGAATCATCTTTCATCCCTTTGCAGCTAAAATACAGGAAGGACTTAAACAAGATGAAGGGCACCTCGCACTTCCACAGTCTGACATCCGAGGACAATCTGGCGCTGAAGAACGTCCGAAAGATCAGCAAGCTCGTCAGCGAGGTGAGTCAAGACCTCCATGTAGGACATTTGCCTCAATTTATATCTTTGATTCTTTTTTTTATCGTTTATTTGAAAGGGACAGAGTACGTTCACATCAGTATGTAAATACAAGAGTTAAACATGCCTTATTTTAGCAAAAACGCTATTCAGTAAGTTGTCATTCATCAATATTGTTAACTAGTACGCTAAAGTCTATGACAAAGAACTTCCAGATACAAATGTAGCTGCTCAGTGTGTGTGTGTGTGTGTGTGTGTGTGTGTGTGTGTGTGTGTGTGTGTGTGTGTGTGTGTGTGTGTGTGTGTATTTGTGTGTGTGTTGTTCACGAGCTGGAAATATTGGGCACACTGTGTCAGTTTCCAGGAGACACGCAGCCACTCAACCTGCATTTTCAACATCCCTGACATGCCCGTCCGCTGGGGTTACAGCTTAACTCCAAGGCCGCGGGACATCCCGTCAGACTAATGTTACCTCACACAGTGCTTCACCATTCCGAGCCTCGGGAAAATGACATAAAAAATGCTAGCTATTAGCATCTATTCTGAGCCTTGCCTTCACCCCAAAACCGTGCCGAGACATTATTCAAACATAAGAGCTTTTGGGTGTCTGTGAGCAATGTCCGATGTAGCTTCAATGTGTAAAGGTGACAGAATTCCCATGTGTGGCATTTCAGTGGCAAAGTTAAACGGTGCCATGCTGTCATTGGTAAGCTCGGCGAAGCATATTTAAGATTAAAGGTTAGCCTCGGCGTGTCAGTGAGGGTGACTGATTAGTCGCAGGCACTTTATATTTAGCTCATTACAAGGTGCCACAAAGGATCAACTCTGACTGTTCAAGAGCAAGAAAAGAGGAAGTGGCTTGAAATGAAAAATGCTGCAGAGCAGCGGCTGTGATTGTCCATTTTTTTCTGACAGGTGGAGTACAAGAAGGACTTGGAGAACACCAAAGGTCACAGCATCAATTTCTGCGAGACGCCGCAGTTTCAGAACGCTGCTAAAGTCGCCAAGTTCACAAGTGATGTAAGTGTGACAACTTCCAAGACCTTTTACACGCACAAGAGCCCGCGTAAAACACAGAAGTAAAAGGAATAAAACCAGAAAAGGGATAATATGTGTAATTTAAGAGCAAATGTGTGCAAGTATTTGTTTTATTTAAGTTTCCTACATTCTGATGTTTTCTTCATCTTTCTATAATTTTAAAAGAACCAGTACAAACAGAAGTACACCAGCAACGTGAAGGGCCACTATGAAGACTCGGGCATCGACAAGAAGACCATGCACGCAATGAAAGTCAGGAAACTGGCTAGTGATGTAAGTCTTAAGAAATGCAAATTCTTAATGTCCCACACTGGTTGCTTGGCTCCAGGTATTCATAGGCTATGTTGACATTTTGGAATTTCAAATAGCTATTCTTTTTCAGGGGCTATTGTCTTCTGCTGACAAAAACAAGACAAGAATTTGTCTAATATTTATAAACTATAAACAGATAAACAGAGTAAAAACTTTACAAGTTACACACAAACATTCACTTATGGTTGATGATGACTGATTTATTGAATGTGTTGTACCCGTAATATCACAAATATTGTCTTGTTGTGAATTCCAGATTTCATATAAACAAGGCTGTGAGCAGGAGCAGGGTGAATACAACTACCCGGCCACCCTCACACCAGGCTACCAAAGCCAAAGGAAACTGGACCCACTGAAAGATGTGAGTTCTTTAAAGCCACATCCAAGCCTCAAGTGTCCTTATTCAAAATATTCATGTCAAGATCCATTCATTAATTGTAATAACTGTTTCCAATGTGAGTGCAGAAGAACTACAGGCAACACATTGACCAGGTGAAGTACCATCCAGTGACCGACACGCCTGAGATTATTTTGGCGAAGAAGAACGCCCAGCTCGTTAGCAACGTAAGTAAACTTCAAGCACTGGCGATGATCACACCGTCATCAGCTGATCACTGTGCGAGCACTGAGTTTCATTCTGTTGTCATGTGTGTTTTAGCAAAACTACAAAGCCAACTATGAAAAGACCAAACACCAGTACACGCTCTCCCAGGACCTGCCCCAAATCAAGAAGGCCAAAGCCAACGCTGAATTGTGCAGTGATGTGAGTTCACACACGGACACTTTCTCTACATTTGCAGCACAGTCACACAGTCACAGACGATCACTTCTCATTCTTCATTTGGATTTATCGCTGCAGATCAAATATAAGGAGGAGTGGCAGAAAACCAAGTCCAAAGCCTGTGACATCGGCGTGGACGACCTGAGCGTCAGAGCGGCGAAGGCTTCCCGGGACCTCGCCAGTGATGTAAGCAAACACACACGCTCTTCGCCCCCCCGCTGCAAGGACATACGGCACTAATGTCCGACAGAAAAAAACCTAAGTGGGTTTCGTGGAATACGATAATTAAGTCAGACGGGCATGTGTTTCAGATTAAGTACAAAGAAACCTACATGAAGGACAAGGAGAAGGCAGTGGGTTACAACATGAGCGACTCCAAGACTCTGCACTCTCTTCAGGTGGCCAAGATGAGCAGTGATGTAAGCAGGAGTCATTGTGATCATTAATAACGGGCACTGAAATACCAAAAAGTTCACCCAAAGCTCACTTGACCGTCCTTTGGCGTGGCCTTGAGTAGACGATGATTGAATCTTTCGATCAGCTGTTTTCCATTTATCGTCACCGCTTCAGATTGCGTACAAGAAGGGCTCTAAGGAGGGCCAGGCCAACTTCAGCCTTCCTCATGACATGATCAACCTGAGTCACGCCAAAAAGGCTCAGGCCCTCGCGAGTGACCTGGAATATCGCACAAAGCTGCACGACTACACCGTCATGCCAGATGACATCAAGGTCCAGCAGGCCAAGAAGGCTTATTCCCTGCAAAGCGAGGTGAGACATGAAAGAAAGGGCTTAAGCCCCGCTATGTTGTTGAAATAGTAAGGAAAATATATCACCTGGTTTTGATTTTGTCCTCTTTCGTTGATCCACAGAACCAGTATCGCTCAGATCTGAACTGGATGAAAGGAGTGGGCTGGGACACTGAAGGGTGTATGAACATCACACAGGCCAAGAAAGCTGGAGAGCTGCTGAGTGATGTCAGTGCAACGATGTGTTTGTGTCTATCTATTTCAGTTTTTCAATGAGCTTTACATCATATATCTTCTGTCTGCCTTTTTCTCACAGACTAAATACCGCCAGAAGGCAGACAGCATCAGGTTCACCCAGGTGGCGGACGATCTGTCCATCAAACACGCCAAGATGAGCCAGGAACTGCAGAGCGACGTAAGGTCTCTTCACTCTGAAGCTGTAATCCTGTGCATTGTAATCATTGTGCGCACTCTCACACGACGTGTCTGTTGGATTCTGATCTTCAGCTGGCATACAAAGCAAACACCGAGCAGATGATACACCAGTACACCATGACGAAAGACGAGCCCCTTTTCAGACAAGCAAAGGCCAACGCTGACCTTCTCAGTGGGGTAAGTTCACACTGGCGTTTACAACAGCTTCATAATGTATCTTATATACCTACACTTTTCAGCTCTTTCCTGTCAGTGTGCAAGCAGGACACTCACACTGTGTCTCTAAAACTTTGTTTTGTAATAGTTTTTACATTAGTAACATATTCTATGATATCTCTCACACATAACATATATACTCCGTCCCATACAGCCCTCATTTAAACGTCCTGCTGTTTAATCAAGTGTAGAACATCACAGTTGTGTTCTTCAGATATATTAAAGGTGCAATATGTAAGAGTTTTAGTTGAAAAGTTTGCTAATTAACAAAAACTATCAACAGAATGTAAAAAAAAAAAAATATTTGATGTTTTGATGTCTATATTGCAGAAAAAACTGCTAAAGTTAGCTTGCTTACCAGCTCCAAATCTCCTGTGTAAACACCAAAACTCTCCTGGTCCCCAGGCTCCCACTAGCTGCACGGCTAACTGAGCTAACTGGCTAATGGCAGCTACGCTTAGCGACTCTGGTGATATGCTGCCTACTGTTTGTTAGGAATTCGACAGGAGGCCAAGTCTTACATATTGCACCTTTAACACTCAATTAAACCAGACAGAGTGACTGTAAACGCTTGGGTGTTGCTTCATACCCAGTAAATACATGTAAATACTGTTGCTCATGTTGTTCAGATCTGTTCTTCACGGCTCAGTGTTAAATCGGCTAATGTCTTTGTTTGAATCTATGAAGAGAATACATGTACATTCTACAAAGAGCACACAGTACAGTAGCGGCCTTGTTTCTTAGCATCATGCTCCTTTACTCGATTACAGCGGGTCAACAGTTAACGCTGTGCTGGGTGAGAGTCTCCATGGCAATGTGCTTACACAGCGCAGTAAAGCGCATCATTCAGTTCTGATTATGTGACCTCACGGCTGGTTCAACACTGTCTGTTCCCAGAAAGATTAACTGGACACAGTCCATTAAATAGACATCAGGAAAATTAGATTAGTATTGAAAATCAATCAGTCGTTTAGAGTTTTAATTGGTATAAGACCCATGCGACGTTCTGACACAAAAAGGTCATTCATGGCCGGTTTTCCCTTGCATGCAGCATGTGGTGTCCTCGAGAAGTATTGTATGACTTTGTATTGTGTTTTCAGAGGAACACAGCATGTTGCAGCTAGTCATGTCATGTCAAGTGACTTGAGAAGCAAAAATACTCTTATTCATTAACTGATATCCCGATAAGAATATGTTATCCTGACATCTTAAATCAAAATGGTGAATTAAACCTGTTTCTGAGATATGTCTTAGTTGAGGAGGTTTGTTTCTGTCTGGAGGTAAAAAGAGATTAACATTTGTTTTTTAGAAAGTGTACAAGAGCAACTGGGAGAAGCAGAGGGAAAAGGGCTTTGAGCTGAGCTTGGACTCTCTCTCCATACTCACCGCTAAAGCCAAAAGAGACCTGGCCAGTGATGTGAGTTTCTCTAAAAATGTGTTAATGTAGATTTTTTTTTTTATTTGAATATTTATATGAGCACATACCTGAAGAAAAGTTTCTTGCTTTTTTTGCAATAAATTCACTCCAACTGCTGTAATTTCTTCGTCTCATGGCAGGTCAAATACAAGGAGCAGTATGAGAAGAACAAAGGAAAGGTGATCGGCATTAAGTCGGTCAGTGGTGACTCTCAGATGGCCCACTCTGCTCTGGCCACCAAACTACAGAGTGACCGCCACTACAAGAAGGACTATGAGGACACCAAGACCAAATACAGGTGAGCTTTGCAACCGTGATGAGGCCTTTTTGACACTCGTATCCAATCTTGGTTCAGGCAAGACCCACACTATGCAGGAAGTGAAGTGTGAATTTGCTCAAAATTTCACGGCAAGATAAAGTGTGTTAGAATCCTTTTTTGGTGGGAATGCACTGATCCATCATAATACAAGGAGAACTGTCCTTACATCTTGTGTCATATTGTGTCAAAATAAATATAGTGTCAAAACGCTTCATTAACTTTGTGAAAATGAATCTCGTCCCCAGTGTTAATCTGGACATGATCAACATCAGCCACGCCAAGAAGGCTCAAGACCTGGCAACCGAGACCAACTACAGGACTTTCCTCCACGAGTATACGACTCTGCCAACCGACATGAACGTCGCCTGGGCTAAGAAGGCCTACGGACTGCAGAGTGATGTAAATCTCGTTGTTAGGCATCCAATTAAAATCTTGTTTTATGTGAAAGAAAAGGAATTTGGCATTTGAATCTGGTGTGTTTCTGTATTTTAGAAACAGTACAGGTCCGATCTGAACTGGATGAAGGGCGTCGGCTGGGAGGCCTCAAAATCTCTGGACGTCCAGCAGGCGAAGAAAGCCGGAGAGCTTGTCAGCGAGGTAACCTACGACCCAGAATGCATTGCTGAATTCAGCTGCAGCAATTGAATTAAAAAAGAGAAACATCTAAAAGTTAACACACATCAGCAGTGGGTTTCCATCCTTAAACCTCATTAGCATTCCTTTTGTTTAGAGTAATTGTATTGGGACTCAGATGTCATTTTAACCAATTATAATGCATGCATGATTAATCACACTCGAGTGCTATTAATAACTGCAGAAATATGTGGGTGAATTAGCACGGAGAGCATGAGAAAGTGATAAGAACGATTGTGTAACATGTGGCTCTAGGTTTACTGCTTAGGGTCAGAATGTATTTAAAGAGCCGGGGACCATTCCTGTTCTCCAGAAACTGGGTTAAGTACGCGGACTGCCACCGGCTGCAACAAGAGAGCAGGCCGGTTATAGTAGCTGAAGCTGTCACATATTAATAAGACTGACTCAGCTTCACTAATTAGAACGTCTTTCTCTTCACCAAATTAATTAGGTTTGTGGGTCCACATTGCTTACATTGAAATATGATATCATAGCTTTTAAGAGCGGTAGATCAGGAAACAGGATGCATTCAGGGAAAGATGTTAAGCATCCAGGGGCGCCAAAGAAATCTCATGAAGACATTTTATGGGTGTTGTGGTGCCAAAAGGTGGAGGTGCTGGGGTTAGGCTAAACATTTCTTGTTTTCATTGTTGATTAACTGTAAATAAATGGTACCCTATGTAAAATATCGTTGACAAGTACATGCATACAGTACTCATTATTGAGAAGAAAATTATTCCATGCAACTAGAGGAGGGTGGG
Organism: Diplodus sargus; assembly: GCA_903131615.1. Taxonomy (NCBI): domain Eukaryota; kingdom Metazoa; phylum Chordata; class Actinopteri; order Spariformes; family Sparidae; genus Diplodus; species Diplodus sargus. The sequence goes on along the minus strand of CAEMYA010000238.1, from coordinate 4,055,648 downwards.
CCCCCCTGGCCTCCATACGGGACGCCACTGGAATCATCCCTCCATTAAAAACAAGTGTTGAGTTTCTTAAAAGCTCCTTGGTGCTCAGATCTTATTTCAGTGTGTGCATGATTTGGAGACTGACCTCCAGATAACTGACGATTTACGAGTCCGTTAAATCTCTACAGAAAATCTATGCAAAGGCACTGCCCCATCATCCTTTTACTGCATTGTGTAATGTAAATAAGTCAAAAGTAGTAGAATTTAAATCAAGAGTGAAACACCCGTCTTATCCAAAGACACCTTTCAGAAACGCTTCCTTTCTGTGTCACATCTAATGCAGACTGGCTCCACCAGACTCTAAACATAACCTCTTCATAAGCGGCCACTTATTTAAAGTGCTGTTCCAGTCAGCGTTACCAACGTTAGACCATGGAACGACTGACTGCACATAAATAGATCAGAGTTCCTCCTGAGCAGACTTCTATCTATCCATGTGTCAGCTGTGTTTTTAGAAAAAAAACCCCCACCAGTTTCATTTTGTTTCACTTTGCCAGGCAGGTTATCTGTCCGTACAATTATTAATGTTGTATTGCGCCCTCTACTGTTTATCACATTCATGTGCACCAGATTCTGTATGGCATTTTGATGTGTTCTGTTTTGTTTATTCTAGAAAAAGTACCGTCAGAATGTGAGTAATCTGAAGTTCACAAGTGTTGAAAACACTCCAGAGATGGTTCAGGCCAAAGTCAGCAACAAGCTGGCTGTTGATGTAAGTTTGTGTCAGCTGGCAATATTAGAATTTTTACATCTTGCTAAACTGTCTGCTTAGGGTTTTTTGGGGCTGGCTGAAAACTCCACTGATGGGATCTCATATACACTGTAAATATTTGGTGTATGAAGCTTACCATGTCTTGCTTTCGTCTCTGCAGAGGTTGTACAGGGAGAAGGGTGAGAACATGAAGCACAACTACACACTGAGTGGAGAGCTGCCTGAGATGGTTCAGGCCAAGATCAATGCTACGAACATCAGCGAGGTAAAACCAACACTCACACATTTAATCCATCACACAACCAACCAATCCATCCAGGCAGCCATCTCTCTGTGTGAGCCTGAACATCTGCCGTGTGCACTTTCAGAGCTGTTACAAGCAGTCTTGGACGAAGATACGTGATGGTGGTTACAAGCTGCGTCTGGACGCCATTCCTTTCCAGTCCGCCAAAGTATCTGCGGAGATCCTCAGCGATGTGAGTTTGCAACTTTAACACTTCTTGTTATCCTGTAGTGTCATTTTCCCTGAAGGGAAGAAGTTTTCAGTTCCTTTACTTCAGTTAAAGCACTAATTCCACAGTCTAGATCTACTCCTACTATTACAACTCCTACATTTAAATTCTCACCAAAAAAAAAAGCACAGGAACACCTAACCCATACTTAAAGTATAAAAGGTAACAGTTATCGTTATGTAGCAAAACGTTCTCTGTGCCTAATATATATTATTATGTATAACATTATTAGAGATTTAATAACACTGTATAGGTGTGTAAGCACAATTTCAGCAATTTTTTTCAGTTCTCTGCATACAACTGGTTCTCAACTGAGGGGTCAGGCTCCCTCGAAAGCGTCACAAGATAAATCTGAAGAGTCTGAGATGATCAATGGTTCAGGAAATAAGAAAAATAAACAAAGTTTTAGTCTAACATAGCACAAGATATTCAAGGAACAAGCACCTCATAAGGTGATTTGACACTGCATCTCACTTTTCTTATCCTGCTGCAGCGTCTTGAAAGTGACTGATTTGTCATTTCAGCAAAAGTACAAAGCAGAATTTGAGAAGACCAAAGGGAAAATGATCGGACTGAAGGGACTGCAGGACGACATGAACATCGCTCACTCGGTCCAGGCCAGCAGGCTCCAGAGTGATGTAAGTTCTCCTTTAGTGTAACATAACTGAAAAAAACAAACCTTAATATTAAATGACTTATACTTTCTCCCTCTCATTGTTTCCCTCCAGATCAAGTACAAGCAGGACTCGGCGAAGGAGCTGTCGAAGTTCCACCTCCCCATGGACATGATGGAGGTCGCTCACGCTAAGAAGGCCCAGTCACTGGTCAGCGATCAGGACTACAGGCTCACCCTGCATCACTACACTTCGCTGCCTGATGACATGAAGGTGCAGGCGGCCAAGAAAGCGTACGCTCTGCAGAGCGAGGTGAGATGGACAGCAGGCTGCTGCAGACAGCTTCACTCATAATTACTCTGCATTGTATTGTGTTATTATTTTAATATGATAATGTACTAACAGTATTTCTCATTAGTAAATTGTTGAGAATTATAGTTTTTGTCATGTTTATATCTGAAACATTTAGGAGCCATTACTTCAACAGGATATTCAAAGTTGAAATGAAAAAAACAGTTAATTAAAAATGTGTATTTCCATGTGTGTGTTTGTTACAGAACGTGTATCGCTCCGACCTGAACTACCTGCGTGGCGCAGCCTGGATCGCTACGGGGGCTCTGCAGATCGAAGGCTCCAAGAGGGCCACGGACCTCATCAGTGATGTAGGACATCGTCTTTTCTTTTGTTTTGTTTTTTCCCTTGAGTGAGTTTAGTGTTAATGCAATGCTTAAAGTGGTTATTGGGGCAAATAAGGACTTTTTTTCTGGTGATCAATTATCTTGTCTTTGTTTATGACTTCAGAACTGATGAGTTTCGCCAGGATAATCTTTCTAAATTCCTCAATTTCTGTTCTCAAACGAACACTTGTTTCCACTTGTTTTCATAGATAGAAAATAGAATTTGATAGATTAGACTTTGAAAATGGATCACCCGAAAAAAGCAGATCATCACTCGCCCCTAATGGCGTCTGAACCAACATATGGTTCTGGAAAAGAAAAGAAAAAATCCAATCCACAGTATGTAATTCCAGATTTTTCTGGATTGTGGATGTAGATTTCCTTTTTAAGAATACAAAACACTGGACATGATTCACCCTGAAATCTACACAACCTTAACAGAGAGTAACCTTGTTGTTCTCCCTGCAACAGAAAAAGTACCGTCAGCAGCCGTACAACTTCAAGCACACCTCTGTCGCTGACTCTCCAGATATCCTCCATGCCAGAAACAGT